>CM052802.1:18126222-18225091 GCA_028533885.1 Nasua narica | reverse complement strand
TGGCTCTTCCCCCACCTAGACCCAATTCCCGGTGCTCCCTTTCCTCCTGAAAGTCTGCCTCTGGACAACTTAAAAAGGCATTAATTTTGAGGATATTAATTTTCTCCAAAAGAGGAATTGCACATCCATGACTCAAACCAAAACAGGACCCACGATAGTCTTGGGGAATCCCAGTAGCAGGAACCCAAGGGCAGACCCTTAGACCATTGCCATTAGGGTGTCTCCCTCCATCTGCTACCTGCCTTGAGTGACACCATCTTATGTGCAAAGATCAAACTTAGATCTGGTTTCCACTGGCATTGCTGTTTGCACCTCTGAAGCCTGGAACAGAATAGCCCTTTAGAGGAGGGAAATTATTGTTCTTTTCATTTATGTTTTGCCTACTTTTAAAAGGTCATTGAATGACTCACAGTTCTTTTGTCATCTGATACGTACTAATTTTGTAATCTAGATAGTGTTTACTATGTGCGACTTAAATATAGTATAATTATATTCCGTTTAATCGTATTTCAGTGGTGCAGACATATTTTTGCAACCTTTTCTATTTTAGCACTATTGACATTTGAAGACCATTATCTGGTACCTCATGTACTATCTGTCTTTCAAGGGTATGCTCTTGGTTTTTACTATGTATAATTAAGAACTCGAGTGTATTTACTTTTATATTTAACTCTTAGGACTAATAATCTGTGAGAAATACTTAAGGCTGAAATTATACGTTATACATAAATGAATTTTTTTTTTTTTAGAAATTGCCTTAAATCCCTTTCAGATACCGCAGTGAAAAAATGTAATGATAGTGGTGTTGGTGGCAATTACACTAGTAAGTTAAGCCCTATCAACTCCCTAGAAGAAACAAAGCTATGTCAACCTTTACGACAGAACGTATCTCAGATCTAATTTTGACTTGTTTGTGTATATATTTGTTTCACTCAGGCTAGACTCCAAATCTTGAAAACAGAACTTTAGTTAGCGCTAATACCGAGTGCTGAGTATAGCCCCTGAGTCAGACTCTTGCTGGCACGAATGTTCTAAGGGCCTCAGGGGTCTGTGACAGGGCAGGAGCTCCAGGCTAGGATCCATGATCAAGTCATAACCCCACTCCCTCCCCCCGCCCCCCGCCCACAGCCTGTGGGCTTTGAGTTTTCCTTTGGCTCTTCCTGTCCTTATTATATATATTTTTAACTTTTACCTTTAGTCTTTAGTTCCTTTTAGGTGAATTGTTCATAAGATTCATACGGTTGCTTTTTTAATGTAAGTGACAATCAGTTTACCTCTTATTTATTGCAATACCTGAGGTTAACATCTCCTTTTGTTCTGTTTTGCATTATCCTTGCTTGTTCTTTCTTCCTTTCTTCTGCTTCATGGACAAAATGCTTCGCTGGACATTTGCATGGTCCGGGTGGTCACAGGAATGGCTGGGTTAGGACTCTAGACGTTGCTCCTTAGCCTTTGATATTATATTATATTATGGAGAGCAGGAGGCTAAACCTTTTGCTTCTTTTGCAAGAGTTACTGTTTTGGTTTCTGGTTGATTGCTTGTGACACTTTATCCTTAAAATAGAGAAATTTCACAGGGTTTTTTCTTTTGTTATTATTTATTTAACCTTTTTTTGATACTCAGTCTTTTTAGCTTCTATATATTTTTTTCAGTCTGAGAAATAGTTACAATAGTTACTGCATTATACACTTACTTTGCTATTCCTTTATTTCATGCCCACTGTATCTTTATGCCTTGTATTTTTCCTCTCCATATTGTCGATCTCTACTTTTTATCCTCTCTTACTGTTACTTCTGTCTCCACCTGCACTGAATAAAGGGCCTCCAAATGCTGACTGTGATACGGATCACTGACCTAGAGTCTTGCCATCCTTAGCAGCTAATTGGTGTCCCCGAGTACTGATACATTAGCCTGATCGCCAGCCTCTATGCCTAATAGTTCGGGTTAGTGGGGGACCTGGGTGGCTCAGTTGGTTAAGCATCACTGTTGATCTCAGCTCAGGTCTTGATCTCAGGGTCGTGAGTTCCAGCCCCATGTTGGGCTCCACATCGGCGCCATAGGTTGGAGCCTATGAATGAATGAATGAATGAATGAATGAATGAATGAATTAGGTTTAGGGTATTGGCCATATATTTCCCATCAGAAAAATGCCCACCCCTCACACACCCTTTTTGTCTGACTTAGTGACATCGGCAGTCCCAGGGGCTTTTAAATGCTGCTTTTCTGCTCTGGTGCTCTACCTCTTCCCTCCTCGTATCCTTATCCCTCCACAGTTAGGAAGAAGCATGCCATTCTTCTAGAGGCTCCTTTATTTATTTTTCAGGGACGCTGCATTTCCTCAGAAAGGTATTCTAAGGGTGATGTCCTAGCTGACTTCAGTCTTCATCCCATCCATGTTCTTTATTTCCGGTTTCTCACTGGGTGGTAAAGGTTCTACTTCTCCCCCCATCGAATTTGATAGTAGAGGGATGGTGAGGTTCAATACCGACGTTTATATTCTGCTCCTAACCAAAGTGCCCGACCTTTATTTTTGATAAAGGTATGTCCACACACACTCTCTCTCTCTATAAATTTAGAGAGAGGGAGAGGTTACCAATAAAGGAGGCAAAAGAAATCAATCAATAGTTCATCTGAACCTTTGCTTTGGCTGTTCTGCAGGCATAATCCTCATTTTTCTCCTTTGCTTCATCATATCACGCTGATATCAAGGCTCAGGCCACCCCATTTCTATGGTTCACTAACTCCGAGATGCAATTTCAAGTCCCCTCTTCATCGCAGTAAACTGTGATTACACAGGGTTGCACTCTCAGATTGGACTCAGAGGAATCAAAGATTCCTCTTTGTATTCCTCGAGTATTGAGTGTTTCCTGGCGGCTGCCAGGCACCAGTCTGAGGTCCCGGACGGCCGCCGCTGCTCCCCAGACTCTCCGGGACTGCCGTCATGTGCGCTGTGACCCCAGTGCCGCAAGCGAGAGCTCTAAGGGACATTTGCAGGCACATCACTGTCAGACGGGCTGGTGTAGTCATGACATAGCTCCATTTTATACCCTCAGAGCTACTTACATGTTGTTTTCCTGAAGCCCTATCCTATACCTCCATAGATTCAGGGATTTGCTTACCAAACACAATGAAAACAGACCAGGTCTGATCTGCTGAAATATTCATTCCATAGCTAAAACCTCCAGCCGGCAAGAGCCAGGTGGTCTGTCCTTTGTGTGATTCCAGGGAGATCTGACTGGATCTCCCCAGAACGGAAGAGAAGGGCTCCCAGGCCTGCTGCTGAGCACTTCCTTCTCAAGAATGTACCAGTTTTGTCTATCTCATTATGCTTCTGTCTCTGGCAACCGTTAGATTCGACCACGTGATTGATGTGTGTAATTCATTAGACGAGTAGTTAGAAAAGTAGGAGAGTCTAGGTTAATACCTGTAGTTTCTTGTTTTAATGCAGAATGATTGATCCTAGTGAAGACATACTGTAATATCAAGTAAAATATCTGCAGATATTTTATAAATATCTACAGTTAAAATTTTTGCTATGTCATTTAAATGAAAGAGTAGGAGAATTATATTCTTCCATTCTGGGGGATACAAAGCATTGAAAGATGGCTTTCAACCAAACGCTAAAGCCAGTGAATCAATTTAGGCCTTAGTCCATGCGGGCTGCCATATTACAATACTATAGGCCAGGCAGCTTAGAAATGACATTTATTTATCACTGTTTTGGAAGTTCAAGATCAAGGTCCTAGCAGATTTGGAATCTGGTTACAGCCCTCTTCCTGGTTCATAGATGGCTCACTTCTCACTGTGTCCTCATGTGGCAGAGACAGGAAGCCAGCCCTCTGGACTCTGTTCTAAGGTCACCTGTCCTATCCATGAAGCTCCACCCCATGACCTAATCACCTCCCAAAGGCCCCGCCTCCAAGTGCCATCACACTGGGCGTTAGACTTCCATCTATGAATTTTGGGGATCTACAAACAGTCTAGAGCAGTTTTTTTTGTTTTTGTTTCAGGTTTTTTTTTTTTTCGAGCAGTTTTTTAAAATTAATTCTTTTAATCTACTTATTTGGTATTCAATTGCTGATTTTGCCTGAAGTATCTTTTCTATTAACTGTGTAAGTGGTGGACCTTCTTCGAAACCTTTGCTGAATAGAATCTCTTCTGAGGTTTGTGATATATACAGGTTACTCTAAGGCAAAGCATGAAGTGTTGGTATGTATAGGACACATACCTTTTAGATAAATATCTTCCTAGGGTTTTTTTTTTATTTCTATTTTCTAAAGATTTTATTTGTTTGACAGAGAGAGAGAGAGTACAAGCAGGGACAGCGGCAGGCAGAGGGAGAGGGAGAAGCAGGCTCCCCGCTGAGCAGGGAGCCCCATGTGGGACTCGATCCCAGGACCCTGGCATCATGACCTGAGCTGACAGACTTGGCAGACGCTTAACCACCTGAGCCACCCAGGCGTCCCCTTCCTGGAGTTTTAAAGGGACGTCAGAGGGACATGGAGCTTTAGGGCAGACGTGGCCCAGCTGCCATCCCCATCATCGTTGTTTCTACTTCCCTGTCAACCGAGACATCCACCTCCAGATGTGCGCCTCAGCATGTGTCCGTTTTGTCTCCCTAGGGAGGACGAGCACGCCCTCATCCAGCAGTACTGTCAGACGCTTGGAGGGGAGTCCCCGGTCAGCCAGCCCCAGAGTCCAGCTCAGATCCTGAAGTCGGTAGAACGGGAAGAACGTGGAGAACTGGAACGGATCATTGCCGACTTGGAGGAAGAGCAAAGGTGCGCCCGACCTGGGACAGGAAGCTGTGTCTCCCTGGGCAAACTTCTAAAGGGAAAGTCTTGAATGGTACTTTCAATATGACCCCTACCCATTCGCCTTTCAGAAGTGTTTTCTAAGGCACCCAGGTGGAGTCCAAGTTTTAGAGGAGGCTAACAAGTTTTAGGGCACTGGCTAAAGATCGCACACGTGAGGGTTCCAGGGTGACGTCTGTTAGAACACCTGCTTAAAGCTATCTAGTGTTGTTCCTCCTTACTCATCTCACTGTTAATCAGTGTTTTTACCGAAGAAGGAAGGAGGAGCCAGAGTTAAGTCTGGAGCTCATGGGCAGTTTCAGAGAGAAGACGATGCACGCGGTGGTGATTCCAGTTCTTCCTTTTCTGCATTAGAAACTTGCAGGTGGAGTACGAGCAGCTGAAGGCGCAGCACCTGAGAAGGGGGCTCCCCGTCGGCTCACCTCCAGACTCTGTTGTATCTCCTCACCACACATCCGAGGACTCGGAACTCATAGCAGAAGCAAAACTCCTCCGGCAGCACAAAGGTCGGCTGGAGGCTAGGATGCAGATTTTAGAAGATCACAATAAGCAGCTGGAATCTCAACTCCACCGCCTTCGCCAGCTGCTGGAGCAGGTAGAGTGTGGGGGACTCAGCGTGGCGCCCGTGCCCCCTCCCAGCCTTTCCTTCTCCAGGGGGTGAGGTCCCAGAGTCAGCAGAGAGGCTCACTTGTGGCCTCTCACCGCCATACTTAATTTACACTCTTCAAATGGAAGCATCCCATCCTCCACTACTCCAGAAGTGTGTTTGCCCCACTTAAGATGGAATTTCCCATTCTTCCATAACACGGAAATCTATCTCAGCTCTGAATCCTTTAAGGGAAGAGACCCTGTAACATACATCCGTGTAAATTACATGAGAGGACCCTGTAAGGGGAAGGAAGCCGTTGGAGGTCTTTATGCTAAAGCCTTTCTTCCAGGGAGCTATTTTCATGATATTCAGTAGCAGATAGTAGCACAACTATCATTTCCTAACATCAGGCCATGTTTTATGGCAATTGTTTGCACACTTTCTGGACAATAAGAAATACAACTTACATTATGATGAAGGCATACCTGTATGATGAATACAGCATAATAATTGCCATTATAAAAATTTTCTATTTTTTTAACTTTTTTCCTCCCTCCTTCCCTCCCTCCCTCCCTTCCTCCTTTCCTCCCTCCCTCCCTTCCTTCCTTCCTTCCTTCCTTCCTTCCTCTCTTCTTTCCTGTGTTCTCTGTACCTCCCTCCCATTTTTCATCTCTTTCCCTTTTCTTTCTTGGTGCTGGTCAGCACCTCCCAAATCAATTTGATAGCTCATCCGTGGATAGTAGCCCACAGTTTTGAAAAATACTCTTCTTTCTGATATACAAGAAGCATCAGACACAGTTTTTGCCTTCTTGGTGCTTGTAGTCTTATTAGGGACCAAAACAAGATTGTACAGTATTACAACAAGATAGTATTGCACATAAAGACACAAAACTATAGAGGATTAAGTACTTGATTACATCTAGCAGTTAAAGAATAGGAGTCATGTCACAGAGTTAGTCAGGAAGATGCCTGGGTAGCAGGTGCATATTGGATAGAATCCCCACAGATGGGGATTTCTCTTCTTCAAGAATCCCTGACAGCAACATTCGTCTCATCTTTTGCCTTTTTCTCTGGCCTGTGCAGCGTGGGACCCCAGGCAGTGAGTAGGCAATTTCTTTCTCCAGAAAGCATTTCTCCAGCAAAAGGCAGAAGCAACTTTTTCTCCAGTGATCTTCTCAAATGTCAGAAAACCATCTTGTCACAGTTGCTGTCAGTATCTTTTACCTTGTCAGAATTATCCCAAACAGTGCGATTTCTGGACTACCCACACAGCAGGCCAGAGATCTCGCCTTTTAACCATATATTTTCTGTACAGCTGTCACTGTTTCAGGATTTGCATCAGACTGTTTTGGGGAAGGCTGACTTGGGGTCTCCAAATTGTGCATCATTAGAAAACAGTAGTTCCCCTAGAATGCCCTAAAGCTGGGCTTTGCCTATGCCTCCTGGAATGTTTGAGTCTTCTCCAGTGCCACATTGTAAGGACTGTGAATTTGAAGCTTCTCCGTGGTGCCTATGTGAGGGATGAATTTTCTCTTGAAATCTCCAATTTAAAATATGAAGTGTTATTATTAACCTAGTGCGGCGATAGAATCTTTGCAGAAGGAAGCCGTCCTCAAAACCTTTATTTGCCATAGCCCGTTGGAGAGCTAACGACTCTTCTGCTTCCATTACTCCCCTCCCCTCCCCCGACTCTCTCCATCCCATTAAACAAAGCTGCCTAATGGCTCATGTGCCTTCAGAATTGCACAATAATGCTTTTAGAGATAGCTGATATCTAAATGGCTCTGTATATCCCAGACTGTGGACCTCTTATTTCTTCTTAATGATTTAGCATGAATGCCAGAAGTAGATGGAAAATTCACCTGACACTAAAAACTGGCAAAACCACCAGACTTCGGCTAATATAAATGTAATGGAAAAGTCAGCATCAAAAACATTGTAATTTCTGCGTTCCCTGTAAAATGGATGACACTTTCTAATTTGAGCGCGTACTTGTCAATGTACCCAGGACCATTTCAAAGCTTTGTGCAGAGTGCGTTTACAAAGTGTTTACTCTGTGTCCGATTCTGTTCTGATCTCAGTGGAAATACCGACTCATCACCCTCCTCACAAATTCCTTTGACACCGGCATTCTTTTTACCACCCCCAGTTTATAAATAAAGTATCCAAGGCATAGAAGGTTATACAATTTGCTCAAAATCAGGTAGGTTCTGAGTGGCAGAGTTTCAAGCATGAGAATCCAAAGTTGTGTCCTTACGTCTCCAGTGTTGCCTTTAAATATTGATTTAAATAAATAAATCAGCGGATTTTGAAATTGGATGAATTTACTGTATGAGAAGCAGTGCTCCTTTTTAAAAGATGAATGAAACCTTTTCTAAATTCACTTGGTTGAGCATCGTGGAGAGAAAAATTGCGGGATGAAGCTGACACTGATAAATAAATCTCACATTATAACCAGCTGAGCTCTTCTAGGAGCCCAGAGTGAAGGGGAGAGACCATCCAGCACTGAGGGGAAGTACCGGTGAGCCCACCAAACTGATGAAAGCAGGTATTCTCAATGTCTGCAGCCAAAGAACTTGACATGATTTAATTATCCGTGGAAGTTAGAAACGAAATGTTTTCCTTAGCAGTTGTTTGAGCCCTTCCTATGCTTTAACCCCTGAATGTGATTGCAGCCTGAATCTGATTCCCGAATCAACGGCGTCTCCCCCTGGGCTTCACCTCAGCAGTCTGCCCTGAGCTACTCGCTGGACCCCGACCCTGGCCCTCAGTTCCACCAAGCAGGTTGGTGTCCCCAAGCCCTGGCTAACTCCCCCGCTCTGCTCTGAGCATTGCTGGTTACTTGTCTTTTTTTTTTTTTAATTTTTCTTAAAAGATTTTATTTATTTGACAGAGAGAGAGAAAGAGCATAAACAGGGGGAGCGGCAGGCAGTGGCAGACGGAGAAGTAGACTCCTGACGAGCAGAGAGCCCAATGTGGGGCTCGATCCCAGGACCCTGAGATCATGACCTGAGCTGAAGGCAGATGCTTAACCCACTGAGCCACCTAGATGCCCCTGTCTTTCATTTTTTTTTTTTTTAATTAGGAAAGAGAGAGAGTGAGAGAGAACATGAGAAGGGAGAAGGTCAGAGTGAGAAGCGGACTCCCCATGGAGCTGGGAGCCCGATGTGGGACTCGATCTCGGGACTCCGGGATCAGGACCTGAGCCCAAAGCAGTTGCTTAACCGACTGAGCCACCCAGGCTCCCCCCTGTCTTTCATTTAAATAGCGTTCTTACTCACCAGTGTCTTAGAGCAGAAAGGAGTTTCATATTCTCTTTGTGCTCAGCTACATACAAAGACATTTTAACAACATGCAAAAAGCAAACATTTTAGAATAATCATCTATAATGTATTTGCTTCTATAATGTGTAGTAGTGGATTGAATTTTGGCAAGAGATGAAAAGAGTGCTCTTTCCTTTTGGGATGAGCAACAGTTTATTTTTTGCTTTGTCTTCAGAATGATTCTTTTTTTTAAAAATATATTTTCTGTCTCTAAAATTTATATTTGTACATATTCAGAACATAATACCAAGCATGGTTTTCTCTGCCCAGGCCTGGGAAGTGAATATTCTGCTTTTTCCATGCTGGTCCTTATAGACATTGCCACCTTCCCTGCTCCCGTCTGAGACCAGGGTCTCATCCTGCCTGTCATTGGTCACAAAGGGGCTTGTCACTGCTGCTAGGAAGGAAGGGCTCTGTCAACCGGCATTCAGGAATGACATTTTGTTATTGATGAAATTTAAGTTCTAAAATTCTACTGAGGACTACAGATTTTAACCAAATTAATTTGTTTTTAAGATATCTTTTGCTACATGGGTCAGAAGAAAACCTAAAATAATGTTATTTTAATTGTTTTAAATAAGTGAATTATTTTGCTATTTATTGGTTATAGAATAAAAAAACATCAAAGTAACAAGCATCTTCTAAAACACCTCTTAAAGAAAAAGAAACTGATAGAATTTTTTTTAATATGAAAAAACACTTAGAGTGCAAAATAATGGCATTCCATCTAATAAAATAATGTAACCACATTACTTTTCACTCATAAATGTGAAATCTGGCACATGGAATCTTCCAACAGAAACATCTAGTACATCTTACTGATATGAAATTATATGACCAACCAATTGATACAAAAATGGTTTATTGCCTAAAATTATTGTTTTCAAGAAGAATGATTTTCCCATTGCTGTTTAGAGGCCAGGATTAGTATTTTCTGCAGAGGTTGGGTTTTGGTGGAAGGCTGGACGTTGTTCTTTTTCTCTGCTGTCGCAGCGGCGGAGGACCTGCTGGCTCCCTCCCATGACACGGGCACGGACCTCACGGAGTTTATGGAGCAGATCAACAGCACTTTTCCCTCTTGCTGCCGTGAGTATGAAGGACCCCAGCCCCCGGCACGACGCCGTTCCCGTCTGTGTCTTTTTTCTTGCTTGGGGCCCTCTGTCTCTTTGGTCGGCTAGCAAAATCCGGTAGGAGAAGCAGGATTGAATATTATTTGGAAATAAATCAAACATTCTACGTGTCGACAAAGGAAACGAAGCTCAGGCTGGATACCGCCCTGTCCCTGCGCTGCAGCGAGGGGCCTGCTCTTTGAGAGCTTTCTTGGAGCCCCACGGATGATGACGATAACGGGAAGGCAAACAAGACAAAGCCCTTTGTAAGAAGTTTCCTGTCCTGTGCAAACTCTCGTAACAAATGTGTTATTACTTCAAAAAAGAGCTTTTAGCAGCACACCAAACAAGGCTTGAAAATAACCTTTTCTGATGTAATTCCCTGTCTATCTTTTTTTTTAAAGATTTTATTTTTAAGTCATCTCTACACCCAATGTGGGGCCCGAACCCGCTACCCTGAGGTCAAGAGTCCTGTGTTCCCCCAACTAAGCCAGCCAGGCACCCGCACTGTCTTTGTTTCAGACATTGTGCCCTGATGTCATCAGATTCCGTTCCGGAAGGGGATTATTTTCAGATTTTTCTTCTCTTTTATTTTCTTTCTTCTGGTTTCTTACCTCATGGAATAAGATAGTCAATGTATAAAGGCCAAATAATTGAAGGCATCACAGATTGTGACCCTATGACTTTTCTATACGAACTATGAAGAGCCAGAAAATAACCAAGTGAAAGCAGCCCAAACCCCAGAGGAAATTACATAATGTTCTTATTTTTTTATTTTTTCCCCAAACTTTTTGACTTGAGCCTCTTGTCACCTCCCCGTGAGCTCTCCCTAGAATCACTTGTGTTGTTTCAAACTGAAGCCGCTTACTTGTATGTGTGCATAGTGCTCGATGCTGCAGTTTATTTTAAATAATCTTTAAAAGAAATATTAATGTATTATTTATGCTTTTTAGGGTGATTTCCTCTCAAATTGATTTTTAAATCTAGGCAGCCACTAAGTTAAGATTTCAGCATGTACATATAATACCATATGTATGATATATGATATATACGTATTATATGATATATATTATATCTATCTATATATATAGTAGTATATCTATAGAACAGCTTCTCATATCACCCTTTTTCATTGTGTCCTCAGAAAATACCATCCTGAGTGATGAAAAAAGGCATTACCAGGAAGGTAGTTAAATAAGATATATTGACTTCATTAAAAAAATATGCTTCAACTTATATAACTTACAGCTTATAAAAATGCCACCATTAGCAGGAAGTGGAAATAGCTATTTGAAATATAGTCTTTCCTGAATTTTCAGAAATTTGCCTTAAGCACATAGTACAGTTTCCCCAAGCAGATAAATATATTTATATTTGGGGATGTGTCATTTTCCATTTGCTGTCTGTGATACTTCTCAAAGTTTCCTGAACTTCAAGATAGTATTTACTATATATCAGTCCCCACACTCACTCCTCAAAAAACATGTGCCCACACGTGCAATCGTATGTGCACATGTGCGCACACACACACTCTTTTTTGGCCCTCGAGAACCTCGCAAAGGCTTAAGAGGGTCACTTGAAGCCCATTTGCTGTCCAATTGTTGCATCTATTCTAGGCTAAGAGCCACAGTAGATGAGCACATTACATCTTTCACATTAAGGTTGAATTTTCCAGAGATTTTGATTCTGGGTTGTATGTTACTTAATGGCTAGAGAAGAACTTGTCATAGTCACTGTAAAACCTAGAATTTCAAGATTAAATTTCTAAATGAAACTACTTTTTAGTCGCTTAAATCCAAATACATTAACAATTAGTTAAGAACAAATTCTATCAACCAAGCCTGTTTAGAAGTTTGCATTTAAACCTCACGACGGACACATTCAATCTGAAATTCAGTTGTCAGAGAGTTAGGATGGGAAGTATGTGTAATTAAATGCTCTATGGTGACTCTGGATGTGTAGTTTCCATATGAACATTTTTATATTAAAAATGCATGCTGTGTCTTTTTTTAAAGTTTGTCATAAAGCAGTGACTCTTAAATCTTTTCCATAGTATATTCTTAAATCTAGATGTTAGAGAAGACTAATCTTATTTTGGAAGAGAATGTAATTAAATATAAATCATAATCATAAGAATAAGGCAAAAATGAAGGAAAAAAAAGAGATGAGTATGTTCATCTCATTTTATGGCCTCCCTTAAAGGTACATAAAAGTTCCTATTGGTTGTAATCTCATTAATGATTAACAGATATCATTGGTTCCTGAGAGGAATGTACACCTTCAGTGGGTCCTACATGACGGGTTAAACTCCCACTTTGCCTGGTGCCCTTGCCACCCATGCTCTTTTGGGTTGTGAAGGTGGGTTGTGGAGCCCTAAGATTCCTTCATGGGACACTGGCCCCATGTTGTCCTAGTCTTAAGTTTCTACATTCACAAGCTTTTAACGTTAGTTATCATTTTCCATGCATGAGCATTACTAGTCATTTGTTATTTTGAAGAGTTCAAGTATATCCCCTGCAAGAAATGATAAATGGTGTCTTTTAGAATCCTCTGAGTTTTACATCTTACTATTTTTGGTTTCTGAGGTTCTGTTATTTGGCTTCAGTCTGCTCTTGCTCATGTATATATACTGTATTTTGCTTTGATAATATAAAAAATCTCCAAGATAGGAACAGGTTTACCTAGAAATAAAGGATGCATTTACTTATTTATAAAATTGATACATATTTTTTAATTGCATGTGAAGTTATTAAACCTTTTAAAAATTGATGTAGAATAGAAATAGTACCTGACTTAGACTTTGTGCCCAATACATGTTTTTGAATTGAATGGATGGATGAATTAATGAATGAATGATTACATTTTTCTAACCAGGAAGGTTTAGTTGGTAGTTTACCGGAGATAGTACATAGAAGGTTTACAGGATTCATTTGCTTTGTTGCCCCTTTTAAGTTGCCCAGCTAGCAAATCTTTTAATAAGCCTTTGCATTCCTAAAGCTTCCTGACCACCTTTGGAGGATTTTTCTCAGCAAATCGGATTGGCACTCCCCCAATGCCAAACAAATCCCTTGAGCCCCTGTTACTAATGAGAACTTTAAAACTGCTTGTCACCAGCATACAATGAATTGATCTGCATGTTAATCTTGACTTTTGATCCTTTGTGGATTAAAAATTAGCATGGTCACAAGTGAATTTACACTCCTGGCAATCCCAGAATTAAAACAAAACTGTATTCATAAATCCTAATTGCATGAATTGCCTACTTAAACATGACATTTTCCTCCCCTGGGTCTGTATACTATAGCTCATAACACTTTAGAATTTCTCTCTCAAGTTAATATCCCAGTTGTTCCTGATTGCATCCTTGAATGATGGCCTTTTAAAGTCTTCTTTTAATTATTTACATTGTTTCAGAGCAGAAAGGAAGGCATTTTCATCTTTTCTTGACAAGGCGTTAATGAAAGGAATTTCATCGTGATGCCCATTAATTAATGTACATACTAAAATTTTCACTGACTGCTCTAACATTTCTTTTTATGTAAATTCCTCTCAGTTTTTTCATTTATGTCATCCAAATATACAAGATACTAGGACTGAATATTTTTGGCTGACAGACCATTAAATGCTTTTAAAATTATTTTTTATCTATGGGCATATTTTCACTGTGAATTACCCATGTTTATTAAACTTGAGTGACATTCATCACAAACTCAAAACCTATTAAAATGCAAGAATTTCCTGGCTTTTAGAAATAGATGTGTGCGGTTTGTTCAGGGGAATACTCAAAGCCTTTTACATGATAAAAAGCTATAGGTTAGGGGTGCGTGGGCGGCTCATGTGGTTAAGTGTCCAATTCCTGATCTCAGCTCAGATTCTGATCTCAGGGTTGTGAGTTCAAGCCACACCCAGTGTGGAGCCTACTAAAATAAAAAATGAAATGAAATGCTATAGGGTTAATGATGCTGATTTGGAGCAACAGTTCTTTGATTTCTGGTTGGGGTTGGCTGCTGTGCGGAAGAGAAGTGCAGGTGTCTATAGAGTACTTAATTTTTTTTTAAGATTTTATTTATTTATTTGACAGAGATCACAAGTAGGCAGAGAGGCAGGCAGAGAGAGAGGGAGAAGCAGGCTCCTCGCTCAGTAGAGAGCCCGATGTGGGGCTCGATCCCAGGACCCTGAGATCATGACCTGAGCCGAAGGCAGAGGCTTTAACCCACTGAGCCACACAGGCGCTCCTGGTGTACTTAATTCTAATGCAGCCGATCGCTCCGTGCATGTAGCTCAGTGGGAACGACATCCGCTCTTGTGTTCTCCTGCTGTAACTTACATATCTGAAGGACTAGGCTGGATTTTAGCCTCATTCTTCCACCAGGTATGGAGGGGGCTCACACTTTCCTTCCAGGCATCATAAAGTTGCCCTTCTTGTTTACTGTTTTTCTCACAGAGCACCCACTGCATGGTCATGGATCTCTCTCTTTTTTCTTCCTCCCCTCAGCACAAAAAAAATGAGGGAAGGAAGAAGTGCAACACGGCAGATGATTAGGGATGAATCTTATTTGACTCAGAATAGATGTTACCTTCCAAGGGGGGTTGGGGGGGCAGAACATCCCCCGACCCAGCTGCCTCTGCCGGCACTCACAGCGCCCACGGCATCAACTGCACTGACCCAACCACACTGGCCTTGCTTTCTAGAACCAGGAAGGAATGGAGCGGCTCACCTGCAAAGGCAAATCTGTCACCACAGTCCACCTTCTCCAACTGGGCCCTCCAAGGCACAGTGATTAGCCTGAGGGCCCACAAGACTACCGAGGGTGAGGCCAACCCTCTGTTTGAGGCAAATACGTTGCCACCAGTTTCCTAGGCCTTTGGGGCCAGGGCGAGCCAAGGATGGCAGAACCTGAAGACACATCCCCTTCCTTTCCCTCATCACCTGTTAGTCAGGATTTGTGCTGTTCAGCAAAATATGTAGAACTCGCTCTGTTCGGAGACAAACCAAATGCATGGCATGGTTTCAATAGGAAATTTTGAGATTTTTATTTTCAAAACTAATTATTCACTGATGCCTTGGTGTGTACTTATTTGAGAGAGCCAGCATATGTTTTGCATATTTTGGTAGAACTTTTATATTTTAAAGGACATAGGATATGAGAAACTAGGGGAAAGAAACTAGTCTTTGTTAAAACATCTAGCCAAAAAAAAAAAAAAAGAAAGAAAAACTAAAGCCTGTTCCTTATTTTCTTATTAGCACCCATTTAACAGCTGGGAGCTAGGGGAACCAGCAAGGCCATCAGAGTGCCTTCAACTGATTTCTTTTGTTTTCTCTTTCAGCCAATCTCCCCAGCAGGCCACAGGTAAGAGTTCATGGGGTTGATCCGCTCGGGGCTTGTTGATTACAACCTAGAGGAAGCAGATGAGCTGCTCTTGTTTTAGTGCTAGACGTTGTTCCCCGTGTAAATCAGTAAGCTTGCTTGACATTTAAGTGTTAGTTAATTCTGTCAGTCTGGGGTGGAGGAACCCCTCTCAAGCTAGTTCTTCCAGATGCCCCAAAGTACCAAGTGCCTGATCCTTTGTGTTCTAAGGAAAGTGCCTCGCGAGCACTGTGCAAAGTCACCCCGGGGGAATCTGGCTGACCAGCGCCCTCCCCGATTTGTAGCGATCACAGAACACTGACTTAAAAATCGTGACCGCAGTGATATACGGAATGATTTAGTACCTTGAAAGGGTGGATGTTTTGATTTTTCTTTTAAAAGTTTCCTGAGGAGGGGAGGGGAGGAATTTACTAAGGAAGGTCGGCAGCCCTACCTTGATACCTGGCAGTGTTTTCCTCATCAGGGACTCTGGGTGCTCAGGGGCCACAAGATCACAGTGCGTCTTTGGAGAACATTTTCTTTCCTGAGCTTGTTTATGAATCTTGAACCTTCTGATTGTGTCATCGTCTTAATGGCAAGGGGGCTGGGGTCCGAGGCGTGAGGAGAGATTGGAGGATGTGCCCTAGCTGCTTGGAGAACGAGAGATCACAGACAGGGAAGTAATGTGAGTGCAACACAGCATTCAGCATGACTTCTGGTGCCTGCCTGTGAACTTAATGTGGGCTGTCTGCAAGGCTGGGTGTGGTCTCCTGGCCACATTCAAGTTCATAAGCACAGGCACCCGAGTTGGCTGAGTGTGGCATTTTACCAGAGTTGAAGTCACGGTTTGGCCCAGGGAGTCCACGATTCAAGGGAAGAGGCAGAGACATGCTGATAATGATTGAACCAGGCATTTAAGCCTGTAGGGAAAGAAGTGATGACACATATTAGGTGGAGACCAAAAAAAAAAAAAAAAAAAAAAAAAAAAACGGTAGGAGGAGCAATGGATTATAGTAGCAAAGGGTGGATGGAGTTGGGGTCCTAATGGAAGTAAGTGGGAAAGTAGGGATAGTTGTCAGAAGGCTGGAGGATTGAGATTGAAGTGTTGGAGGGGTTGAGGTATTGGTGATGGTCCATTTGGAAGTTTGCGTGGCTGACAAGGCTGGAGGACAGGCTCACTGGAGGAGAGAAGCTCGAGGAACTGAGAGGCTAGAGTTTTGGAAGAATCATCTGTGTGGGTATTGAAATCACTGAGATTTAAACAAAGTTTTGACTCAATGATAGTGAGCCATTATTCAAAGAAGTAAGGGAACATGACCCAAGGAGTCAGAAGATGACCGTATGGTAGGTGTTATAGTCTGATGGCGTGAGATTTGAAGTTGGGTGGGGAGAGAGAGAAAAAGGCCTGAAAAAACATAGTGTGGACCTAGAAAACACTCATCCGATACATGAAGAGTACAGGAGATAAAAAAAAAAAAAAACAATCATATGTGAGGAGGTTGTGGAGGAGGCTGTGTCTTCAAGGGAGATCGGGATATTGATTAGTGCAAGCAACTGGAGGGCGCATTCAGAGAAGAATCAAAGGATACGGATTTTAACGATGATGGATCCAGCCATTTGACATTCCCTTTAAAAGATTGATGCCACTCCCCAGAGTGTGGCCCAGATTTGTATCTTCTCTGGCCGACGTACATCGGCCCAGGTCCATTAACTGGAACCACTAAACACCCTGAGACTGTAAGTCCTGTCTTTCATTCCTCTTGTCTGGACCCGTGTGGGTCGGGGACCAGCTGGAATTGTTAAGGGTACAATTAAGGGTACCCTTAGCCGTAGACCCCCCTCAGTGCCCCAGGGGGAGACAGGGTGCTTGCACCAGCCTCATTCACTCACCCTTGCTACCGCCAGCAAGAAAGAGCCAAGCCCTCTCGATTTTAACTTGGTTTCCAGCCTGGGCATGAGAAAAGTCTTCCAAAACATCCTCTCTGGTGGCTGCAATGATAAATAGCAGACTAGATGCCTTCCACATGAAAGAGAAAGACCTCATCCTGGGGAGCAAAAGTCACAGGGGAATAGAGGGTTCCCTTCAAACCGAGCAAAATGGGATTTGACTCGTTCTGAAAGAAGCACTTTGATTTCTCAGAGGAGATGTGACTGGTCCCTCCTACCTGTAATGTTCTATGTAAATGTTGCTCTGACAGCACTGCTTCCCTTCCTGCAGGCAATGTGAAGTACCCATCTAGCCAACCGACATTTCCGACTGCTGGTGTTGCCCTTTTCAGCAAATGCCAATTCCAAGTTCCATTGACTCGGAAGCTCCATGGCTCTTTGAAATGTGCTATTGAGCGCTGACTGTGTGTTCTACTGAAGGAGTAAAACACTGACTATCCAAAGAGAAAAGGATATTTTGTTTTTATAATAATCATATATTATTGTTTATTGTTTTCTTCTTCCCTTTCTATGCAACTGTAAATTAATGAACAGAGTGGTATTTGGAAATGGTAATACATTTGTCACTGATTTGTATACTGTATACAACATTGGGAAAGTGGGTGGGGGCTTTCTAATACGATACCTTCTTTTTAATAACCATGACAAAAATTGCATAAGAATTAGAAAACAATGTTACATTTTTACATTCCTTCATATTAACCTTGTACAATAACTTCATTTATTTTTCCCACTCCTTTACCATTACATTTTGGTTATTTATAATTTATCAGCCACATGACCAAGTGGATTTCCTTGTGTCTGTTTCCATGATTTGGCCAAATTACTAAGTTCATGTATTTCGATCAAATATTGATGTATACGACTTAGGCTACATCTCTGTGTATACCAAACTCAGTGTATACTGAACTTTATTTGACATCATACACTTCACTTCTTTAGCGACCACTTGGATAACCACAGTAAAAGTCCTGTGGGACCCACCTGGCATTCCCATTGGGATTTGTTTCCTGCATTTTATTTCCCTGCTATGTAACTAGGTCTTGATTTCTTTATTTATTTCATGTCCCAGGCTATATGATAAAGGAGACTCAAAGCAGGATTCTAATAATCTCAAAGATCGTTTCACCAAAGGTTACCCATTTAAGTATATTTTCATTTTGACATAGAAACAAAACATGGGATAACATTTCCTTAGTTGTGAGGTCTTGATTTTCATCATTAATTTACACAGCAGACCTTTCCTTCATTGTGCTACCAGGGCACATGTTTGTCTTTAATTCCCTTTGAAGAGAATTTTATTTTTGTTTATGTTTACTCAAGTCATTTGTAGTTCTTGAAATTCCCACTTGTTTTCTTTCAACAGCAGACACAAATTTAACGATGTTTCGTTTTACCTTTTGGGTGAATGATTACATTTTTTTATTCTTTTTCATTCGATCAGTATATTTGGAAAGGATGTTTGTCAAAAGCCTATGTCCCTACTTCCACAGAGGAATGAAATTAATACTTAGATGGTCATACCCCTGCCTGTACCTTTGAGTACATTCAGTTAGGTGTTTGGTTCTGCTTCTGATTTAACATTTAATTGATTCAGTTGAAACATGTTACGTAATCACCAAATGTAGAGAAACCAAAAGAAAAGAAAAGAAAAGAACGTGTTTTGATTCAGCGTACATACGTTTAAAACATCAGGACATTTTAACTTTGGGTTCTCTTGACCTGGGATTTGGCCAGAAGGAGGCTTAAAGTTTGAAATTACTATTCTTTTAGAATAGGTTGGGTGGGTTGGGGGGCAAGGGTGTCTATTTGCAGCATAGATATTTTGAGAAGAAAATTGTTTTATATAAGAGGAAAGCCATGATCGCCTTTCTACCTCAGATCCATCTTCATCCATTGTGTTGGAAATAGCTTTATGCCGCTGCAGTCCGCAAAATCTAGAGCTTTTATCGGGCTACATCAAACCCAAGAAAAGCATCTATTTAAAGGAAAAAAAACTTTCCCTGAACTCTGAACTACAAGTTGTAGATTTGGTGTCTTCCTTGTTCTTACTTTGAAAAATTACGTAGTCATGTTTCTCTGCTTGTAATTGTGTGCAACATGTCTTCTCTCTGCTATTAAGGAAAAGCTACGGAAAACACTACATTGTAACCTTCTAAGTAATAATAAATAAAAAAGAAATATATCACAGTAACAACAAGGGGAAATAAGTATGTAGTTCTTTTGAAATATGTGGTAAAGAACTAATCATAGACTTATCATCTAATCTGGTTACATGTTGTACTTTTCATCCTGAATAAAAGTAATTTTAACACAAGATGACTTTGATATTCTTCCGGTGTGTTCACTGATAGAATCTGAGCTCCGAGTGTACTTCTATGAAAATAAAATATAAAAAGAGCCTGTATACTGATAAATCTGCATTTTTTCCTCTATTTTCTCTCATACCCACTGATACACATCGTTCCTCTTGTTCACATTGTCTCATTCTTTCTCTGTGTCGTTCTCTTCTCCCTTATTTATATAATTCTCAATTTTCTTTACAAATAGAAAGCTTATCAATACGGAGAAATAATGTTGGATGTTGAAGAACATGTACATGAAGCCCTATTGGGCTTCTCTTTTAGTAACTTAGGTGCTGTCAGTGTTTACTTGATTACTCTTCCAAATCCACTTTTAGCCTCATGCCCTTAAATAATGTGCTTTTAACATGTGCAGTGAATTTTAACCATTCTGGTAGTGGGTTTAATCCCTTCCTGAAGCCATCCTATGGGAAATAATACTGAGAATTGTATTACTTGATTCTAAAAGTAAAAGCTCTCTATGAAATAGAAAAATCCCCAAACATGTAGTTTAGTAACATAAAATGGATATAGTCTAGTGAACACACATTTCAAACATCTTGTCTACTCCAAAGTAATATTCTCATTAAATATTCCTAAGGAGACAATTATTGCGTCCCAGTGACCTACTGAGTAGGTGCTTGAAAATGGAAATGAGAACAGAAGAAAACATTTTTACACTAAGCCTACAGCTTGTTACTTCTGTCATTAAGTGAATATTTTTTTAAAAGCGTTTATTTATTTATTTGAGAGAGAGAGAGCACATGAACGGGGCTGGGGGTGGGGGAGGCAGAGGGACAGAGAATTTCAAGCAGACTCCCCCCTGAGTGGGGAGTCTGAAGCAAGGCTTGATCTCATGACCCTGAGATCCTGACCCAAGCCAAAACCAAGAATTGAACGCCCAACTGAAGGGGCCACCCAGGTGCCCCTGTATGTACCGTTTTAAAAAATGTCATTTGCTCTTGGATTTCTCCCAACCCAACCACTGCCCCATGCAGCTGATTTAGTCAACCAACTTTTTCAGAGGCCCTTCTGAATTCATTAGTTGAAAACTTAATGTAAATAGAGTAAAACACCACTAACACTGCACCACCCAGCACAATAGGGAGGATCTAAAAACTTCATTGCCATACAAAATCAGCTAGTGTTTGGTGAGGTTAATTAAGCGATAGGAGTGAGCCCTTGATGGAGGCCAAGAGCCAGTCCCATTCATGCTATGTCCACTCCCTGGGGTAAGAGTTTTCTGTTGGCACGAAAATCGGTATGGCAACCATAAAACCTCAATGAGAAGCATGTCTTCAGTTATGGGATGTGAGGGTCAGCCGATCTCAGCAGGTCCCCTCTGCTCACAGCTGGACTTGCCCGGATGTCTCAGATTGGCTGGCTGTTGACGGGCATGGGGTGGCCGGACTGGATGGTCGCAGCAGCCTGGCTGGGTTCTTTCACTCACTAGAGAGTTAACGGTATGTTCTCCTACACTGGCCCATGCTGGGGTGCAGATGGAGGGCTTTGTTGAGAACTGGCACGCCACCATTTCTACCAAATCTTGTTTGTCAAAGCAAATGGCAAGGCTAGGTATGGGGACTCCGTCCTACCTCTTTTATGAGAGCAGCTGCAAAGTCACTGAGGGTGTGGCTATAGAGAGGGACCACTAGGTTTCATAGTATGAACTTCGAGGTGGTAAAGCCGGACACTTAGGCCAAAAGACCAACGTGTTCATTTTCTTGGGCATTATGTCCACTCCCTAAATGGAATGAGAAAGGAGGTGGGCATTTTACAAAGCATTTTTTTAAAACAAAGTTCAAGATCAGTCCCTCCTCCCCAGGCTACCAATCCAATTTCAGGAAGAGACACAATTGACAATCCAATTTCAGGAAGAGACACATGCCAATTTCATGGCATGTTCTCTGCCTAAAACTCTTATGAGTCGGAGGAGATCTCAGGACTGATACTAAAATTAGAAAAATAAAAAATAAAAACAAAGCAGAAAAAAGCTAGAAGCAAAATGGAGCAGAAGGGATATTTTAAACTTCTTAGGTTTGTTCAAACTGAATCGCTAATTTTTAGTTGGAAGGACACACAACGCCTAAGAGGTTCTTCGCCTTGACCAAACAAGTATGCCCATGTGATATTATGTCTCTGCCAAGCATTTGTTTAGAAACATGCAATTTATTTGCACTTTCTACAAAGTTAACCAACCTGGCACTAATCTCGTTTTGAGAGGTTGGTGACATAGTTTCCTATTTTTGAATATTTGCAGTGTATGCTCTGCTCAGATAGTCTTTTATAGACAGCTTATTTTTTTTGGTACTCTTTTAAGAGATCAACCATGGATCAAAATTTTGCCTTGGCTTGTAATTTAGTGGCTATCACTGCATTGAACACAAAATCACCATGTGCGGGCCCCTGGGTGGCGCAGTTGGTTGAGCGACTGCCTTCGGCTCAGGTCATGATCCCGGAGTCCCGGGATCGAGTCCCACATTGGGCTCCCAGCTCCACGGGGAGTCCGCTTCTCACTCTGACCTTCTCTCTCTCACTCTCTCTCTTTCCTAATAAATAAATAAATAAAATCTTTAAAAAAAAAAAAATCACCATGTGCCTGGGACGTGCGAGGAAGGGCTGCTCAAGTTGGCAAAGACAGAATAAGAGACTAAATCCCTGTCCCGGGGAGTTCCTAATCTGGTGGTAAGCCCCGTAATAAGCAAGTAGTTACAATAATAGTAACGGGAGCTGGAGGGAGGATTCATAGGTCCCTATGAGAACATGTAGGGCACTCTGGCCCCCACAGGATGTGTATCTGAATATAGAGACAGCACAAGGAAAAACATGAAATTCACCACCACCTAGAGAGAAGCACATCCCAGTAACTTCACTGGGATGTTTCAATGTACTTGGTAGCGATGTTAGAGTCCTAAGAAAACATCACAATGATCACTAAAAATGCCCTGAATGTAGCAGTATTTCCCCAGTAAAAGGATTCCCTGGTTAAATAATTTTGGAAACACTGCACACTATAATGCCCCTTAAAGCTTCACAGCGCCCATGAACACGTTAAAAGCTTTTAGAAATCCTGAAGCAGAGAATCCTGCCTCACTGTGCATCGCTCTGCATTTCTAAAACATTTCACAACAGAACCCTTTGGCTGCTCACCTAGTCACGTCCTGCTGTGTACACTTGGATGCTGAATTAATGTTGTAAGTTTTAATCTTGCAACTACATATGGGTGGGTGGTGATCCCATGAAATCTAGAGAAGTGGTAAGTGAATAGTGAAACAATTAGTATTTTTTTTTTTTTTAAGATTTTATTTATTTATTAGAGAGAGAGAGACTGAGAATGAGAGGGGAGAAGTTCAGAGGGAGAAGCAGACTTCCCGCAGAGCCTGGAGTCCGATATGGTACCCGATCCTGGGACTCCGGGATCATGACCTGAGCCGAAGGCAGTCGCTTAACCAACTGAGCCACCCAGGCGCCCGTGAAACAATTAGTATTAATTCACGAAAGTAACCTAGTGTTACAACCAATATATTCCTATCATTACAGGGCTATCCTAAGGCATCAGTAAGAATCAAGACAGTTTGCCCTCAGCTTAGCTCTATCCTGGACTCAGAAAACCTATTTCTAGAGGAAAATGATTTCTATTTCTAAAATCCATATCTTCTAGATGAGCCATGCACGTACTAAACCAGGCATGAATTACAAAAACAACAGGATCTATCGCTTCCTGAGATCCCATTTTTTGTTTATTTATTTTCTTAATTAATAATGGAATTTCTGGGGCACCTGGGTGGCTTAGTCAGTTAAGCATCTGCCTTCTGCTCAGGTCATAACCCCAGGGTCCTGGGATTGAGCCCCACCTCTGGCCCCCAGCTCAGCGAGAACCTGCATCTCCCTCTCTCTCTGACTCTCTCCCCTGCTCGTGCTCTCCTGCGTGATGCACTCTCTCTCTCTCAAATGAATAAATAAAAATCATTTTAAAAAAATAATGGGAATTTCTGATTTCTGCTAAAATTTTTTTAAAGATTTATTTATTTGACAGAGAGAGAGATCACAAGTAGGCAGAGAGGCAGGCAGAGAGAGAGGGGGAAGCAGGCTCCCTGCTGAGCAGAGAGCCTGAGGTGGGGCTTGATCCCAGGACCCTGAGATCATGACCTGAGCTGAAGGCAGAGGCTTTAACCCACTGAGCCACTCAGGTGCCCCTGATTTATGCTAAAATTGACCAAAATGTTACCCAATCACAATGTGGTTGTCATGTAATAAGTTGAGTCATAAATACCATTTATTTTCTCTCCTCCAATATCCTGTTTCTTTTGAGGTCTGGATCTTTTGCACGCAGGTAAAAACTCTCATTATCCTCCATGCAGACCAATTTGTAAGGTTTTGTGTGTATATGTATTATGTGTGTGTATATATATTAAAACAAAACAATGCTCTAATTTGTCACAACGTATTTATTTGAATTATTTCCCAACTCTATTTCTTTAGTATATTGAGCTAACAGTGCTCTAAATCGTCACAATCTGTTTGAATTATTTTTTAAAAAAACATTTTATTTCTTTGAGAAAGTGTGAGTGAACACAAGTGGGGTAAGGGAGGGGCAGAGGGAGAGGGAGAAGCAGGTTTCTCACCGAGCAGGGAACCTGATGCAGGGCTCGATCCTAGAACCCTGGGATTATGACCTAAGCTGAAGGCAGATACTTAACCAACTGAGACACCCAGGTACCCCTATTTAATTTTTTAATTTTTAGTTTATTTATTTTTTTTAAGATTTTACTTATTTATTTGACAGAGGGACAGCCAGAGAAGGAACACAAGCAGGGGGAGTGAGAGAGGGAGAAGCAGGCTTCCTGCTGAGCAGGGAGCCCAATGTGGGGTTCAATCCCAGGACCATGACCTGAGCCAAAGGCAGATGATTTACCGACTGAGCCATGCATTCCACCCCCCCGCAACGTTGAAATTATTCTTTGAATCTATTCATTTAGTGTATTAAGTAAACACATACTGGTTATTAATTTCATTCCCCACATTTTACTGATAATAAGAAGGGTAGTCCTATTATTAGAAATGTGCACTGTGAATGTGAACAGATCCTTTTGAGATTAGGCATCAAGCATCAGTGCTCCTGGGTTTTATCTCTCAGAGATAAACTGTTTAAGTGGAGTTTCTGAATCAGAACAGTTTAGAGCCTAACCCACGAACAGAGGGACTAGAGTATATGCTGCTGAAATTGGCCTCGCCTCAAACACTGAGTTAACTAAGTCACTCTTAATCAGTTTTTGAAAGGATAAAACACATCTGGATGATAGAGCATTAAATCGTGGCCCTTGTATCACCTTTTCAGCATCACCGAGAGTCTGATTAGGCCCTTCCCAGACCTACTGAGTGAAGCTCTCCAGACCAATGTTAGGTCTGTTATATGGGCCTGCTGATTCCCCAGATAACCTGTTGATAAGACCAAGTCATGGGTTTTTTTGTTTGTTTGTCTTGGTAAAAGTAGTAAAAAAGAATACTACTTGACAGAATGTTTGTAGAAGTGGGATAATATAATAGTTTAGGATTGGGAGGCATAGCAAGGTAACATTCTGAGGCAAATGTTTTGAAAAACGTGGGGGAATACAGTTGTTTGATGCTGTCTGCTGAAGAACTGAATAGTTTGATGTTCGCATAATTGGGTTTTTCAGGAAGTTTCTAGAACAAACAATGAAGTTATAATAAAATCATAATGAGGAAGACAGAGGAACACTGAAACCATGTTAGTGAAGACAATGGAGTTCTAAACTCATGACATTGTAGACAAAGTTGAGCGGGCATAGATATTCTTGGCTCTCAGTTTCTAAAGCCTGACCTGAAAGATAGATCATTAATATCTGGAACATGATCAAGCCACAGTTTTGCCACAATTGGAGGTATCAAAATCAAGTGTCATGTTTCCAGGGTGGTCATTTCAACCCCCATTGAGTGTCCATTTTCCTGTTCTTTTTGCTGAATGACCATTTGTTAGATCATTAGATGAGACCACAGCTACATATGGTACGCAAAACTCTGGAGATCACAGATCTGAACATTGCAATTCAGACAAATAGCACAACCAGGCTTACAACCAGAGTTCATGTTTTGCTTTTCAGCCAAGAATCATGAACACCCAAAGTAAACTCAGAGAGTAGATGCTATTACCCATCTGATGAGCTTGCAGAAATAGATATGGAATTACTAGCAAAAATATTAAATTTGTAATTTCTTTGTTTGCATTCCTGGATTCTGTTAGAAATATTTTAGATACCAAAAAGGTCTACGGCACTATAATCACAACATTCTTTCTCTAAAATAGCACCTGTTCCCTTTAGAGGTCGAGATTACATGGCAGCTCTATTCTGAACCACCTGTTATTTTCCGTTTCAGTCTCAAGATCTATCCCATCAACAAACAAAACTAAGTCTTGATTTTCTAAAGTAGTTGCTAACATATCTATTCAAGGGCCTAGACAGTTCGCAAACAGATGTTCAACAGTAGTAAGCGCCTCCTTCTTAAGGATAATGGAAGGAGAGGAGCAGAATTCAAAGCATTATAATGATGTATAGAAATATGTGAGGCAGAAAGAATGGGACTTTATAGGTTAGCTACTTACAGAGAGATGTTTATTTTCCATGAGCAACAAAGAATTTTCCCCAAGAGGGACTCCAGTTTAAAGGAAATGCTAAAGAAGGAGTTGACAGAGCCTCCACTAGTTTAGCTGTGGTGGCTAGTGCCCTTAGCAAGGTGAGTAGACTTTTGTCACCAGGTCAAGAGAGAAACTGTACTACGTGGTTGGGCCCTGATGATTCACAAAAAGCTGAGTCAGAACACCCAGGCCTTGTTCAAACTTCTCATATTATATATAATTAGACAAACATGTGATAAATAGGTAGGCCCAGAGTGGGAGTTTTTTGAAGAGTTAATTGTAGCTCAAAAAAGGAGTGTTTGTGCTTAGATTCCCGAAGGGGTTGCTTACTGAGGATTTGGCTGAGTCATACAATGACGTGGAAATTCAGAACAGTTAGGAACTGCAGTAGTCAGTGATATTGTAGAATCCTCTTCATCATCTCTCAGTTTCTGCCCTGGGAAAGTTCAGTAAGGCCCCAAACCTGTTAAGAGAAAGAAATTTACCTCCTGGGGATAAATCTTGTTCTAGGTGATGAACTTGACTTTGACAAAATTGTGAGGTTCTCTTTGGAAATCTTACCCTGCTTCTGAGCTAAAACAGTAAGCAGAGGGATGGCATCAACCTTAGAGCTCATCCTGTCTCAAGAACACAAAAAATGGTCATTCATATATTGGATAAGAACTGAATCATGAGGAAATTTAGGTCCTAAAGTTGGTGGTAGAAGAACTTGTGAAAAGAAGGAGGAAGCTTTCATAGTACTTTAGGCCAGAGCAGTCAGACATATTGTGGATTTTTCTAGAAGGCAAACAACTTGATTATTTTGGCCCAAAGAGACACCCAAACAAGCAGAACACAGATATACTAGTGTATAACGGAAGTCTCAGGAGCCACCTAAAAGAAAATAGTATTTGGGTTTGGTAACCACAGGGAAGGAGGGAGTAACTATCCTCATGGCCTGGACAAATATATATTCCAACCCCTGGGTTATTAATAGTGATGATAGCAGTGGTAAAGGGAACACTACAAGGTATTATGAGTCCTTTATTAGACTTTTGGCTATTGGTTGTCATCCATCTTTAATTCTGGTTAAGAAACTATTATGTGAGTTTGGGTTGACATTTAGACGGGGCAGTCTTTTTTTTTTTTAAGATTTTGTTTATTTATTTGACAAAGAGAGATCACAAGAGAGGCAGGCAGGTGGGTGGGGGGGGGGGGAAGCAGGCTCCCTGCTGAGCAGAGAGCCCGATGCGGGGCTTCATCTCAGGACCCTGAGATCATGACCTGAGCTGAAGTCAGAGGCTTTAACCTACTGAACCACCCAGGTGCCCCTAGACGGGGCAGTCTTAACGCTGATTGGCCCAGCTTCAGAAATGCTATCTTTATAAGTCTGGTGTCCCGCAAGAAGTCTGGTGTCTCCTTCAGATCTGCAATGTGGGCTTGATTTAGATACGCAGACATTGGTAAGTCACTGTCCAAATTAGCTATGCCATTAGGATGAATAGGGGGCCCGCAGGTATTTCAAGAACAGAACTATTAGCATATTTAGTCTGGCAATTCAATTTGCACAGTAAACTCTTTATGAAGTTAGCAGGTGTGCGTGTTCATTAAGAAAGAAAACGTGTTCCTTGGTTAGAGACCCCAGGGCGACAGTTACGGACTGGGACAAAAGGAGTGTATGAGGATTATGAGACACCCACCACCTGAGTATTCTAATAGCTCTGTGTCCTGTTTTAATATAGTCTAATAGTTCACTCCAAAGGCAAGGTCGTATAACTGGTAGGATTTCAGGTGGATATTGCAGCACCTGTATCAATAAAAAATTTGCAAGGTTTCCCTTCATTACTTACAGAAATTTCTCCTGGTAAGTTTGAAGCTAACACAGCTCTCCCTCAGAGCACCTTCACTGATTATGCACTACATTTTGTCCCTATAGATTCTTGGCTAACACAAGATCGTTCTTTTTCCAATGCAGTTTTGTTTATAGTACCATTTTGTTTACATTTTATGTCTTCACAAAAGATGGCCTTTTCCCACATAGACTAATTGGGGTGAGATCCTCTAGCTAATTTTTTGTTTTTGTTTCCTGTAAACCCATATATTTGTCCCAAGTCTTATTCTGGTTTTGTTCTAAGCTTTTTTCAAACTATCCAGCAAAGTATTGAAGGCCTGGTAATGGAGCTATTAACCATTCTGTTTTTTGTTCTCATATTAATTCCCTCTTTCTAGCTTAAGACTATTAACAAAAGGTGAGAAGAAAGCTGGGATCACATCTGCCTCAAGATCTACTTCTAAATTTTGTCTTAAAGTAGTGAACAGCCTGTTCTCAAGGTACCAGATGAACTCATCCTTGCTTTGCCTATGAGCCTATATCCCAGCCAGTCCATTCTCATCAGGAAATATTTGGGGGCAGCCACCAGAAGACTGCCACCTGGCATGTCCATCTTTTCTAGACCTCTCTAGATCCCTCCATAATTAGGGCTCTTTTCAGTTGCTCTTGAGATCTTCCCAATTTGCCCTATTTTCCTAATTTTCTGTATCCAAGTTTCCACTAATGCTTTAACTAATCAGTATAAATCTAGAAGCCTGTGATTATTGGTTTCTAAAGCTCTCCTACATTCCTCTGCAAATTTCCTTCTGTCTTACAGAGGTTTGGAAACTATTTGAGAATGGCCCTCAGCCCAGAGTGAGACCTGGGCTTAAAACCAAGTGTAAGAGGTTTTTCCTGCTCTGAGTATCCTTTAATTTTAAGAGTTAATTGGGCTTTGGAGGTTTCTGACCAGCCAGGCATCAAGGGGAGAGTGCCAGAGGGAGAGATCCGATGGAGGAGAGTGAAGATGTGTCATATGGTAGAAAAGTAAGAACAAGATAAAGGCGATTATGTTCATCTTGTGATCTGAGGAAATCCAAGAGGGAGATAACTTTATGTTTTTCACATTTTCTTTTGCTTTTGTTGGAAATCTTCTTAAGGAAATAATTTTGGATCTGAATTTCTTTTAGACATTTCCTTATACCAAATTTGCTGATGGTGGATGTTTGCACTGTTGTTCCTTTTTGTTTCTAAGGTGTCTCTCCAATGAACAATTTTGATTCTACTGAAATTCCCCCAAAGTAACTACTGTAACTCTAAATTATCTCTGGTGAATTATGTCATTTAGAAAGTGAAGCTCATGACTTGTAGTTGGGGTGTACAAATGTGAGGACTGGACACCCAGGGAGAGGGTGTGCAGATATAAGTGTGGAGGGGGACAAACCCATGGGAGTCTGGGAAAAGCCAGTCAGTCAAAAGGGTGCTTGGGTACCTCATGGCTCAACCCCTCGCCCTCAGCCTGATGGCCAGGCCATCTCTGATTAATCACAGAAGACAGAAAAGTTGAAGAGATCTTTTCCAGAACTGGACTCCCATGGACAAAGACTGAGGAATCAAGACTCCCAAATCAAGACTGAGGAAAGTTCTCCCAGGTTTGGGAAGTGACCAGGACAGTTTGTGCAAAGGGTAAGTTCTATTAAGAAAACTTTCACATTTCACAGTTTCAAGGGCTTGTTTGACGAAGGGATTTATTGGGACCTCTTTTCTATAAACTTTCTCTAATAAATGTACAAGCAAGGTGACAAAGATAGAAACAAGGGGTTGTACTAAAGTAGTTTGCACCAAGAATAAAACATTTGTTTTCAAATCTAAGCAGTTAAGAAAGCATTCCTAAAGTGAGTTTCTTTCTCCTGGAAGTTAAATTGGCACTTTGGAAGCTCACCACCAGAGTTTTTGATTGGGTAGATTTGGAGTAAGGTGGGGTAGGGTTAACACTGTATTTCTAACAGGTTCTCCTACAGGAGGTCAAGGACACTCAGGAGCAATGTCCTAGTCAAGAGCCTTGGGTTGCAACAGTGAGGAAGTCTAAGTAGAATGTTGATGGGAACTCCAAGATTGTCAAATTCTGGCTCCTTAAAACAAACAAACAAATAAGCCACTAACATAATCTATTGATAATATAAGGCTGAGTTTATTTTTATTTGTTTTGAGAGCACTGCTTGGCAAATTCCTAGACAGTAATGTATATGAAGTTCTGGAGTCTGGTTTATAGTCGATCTTTTCAGTGCAGGTGTTTGATTAGGCCTGAATAAATACCATGATATAATAGTTTAGGATTTGTGGATGCAAAGCAAAGATTTTAAGTCAAGGACTTTAAAGAACTGTGAGGACTCAACAGATGTCTGATGCTATTGAGTAAAGAGTTGAATGCTTTGACGTTCATTTAAATGGTGTTTTGGGAAGCTCCTGGAGTAAGCAAATGGGGTTGTTTGCAACATTTATCTTCCTGGGCAAGAGATTCTTGGAATAGTAAAACCATGTTGACAAAGAACTATAGTGGCATGCTGAAGTTATGTTAGTGAGGACAGCCTAATAGCAGAATTACATAAGCAGTAAGCTGTGCATATATAGATCTTGGAGATATATTTTTACACTTCATTTCAGTTACACCCTTAATTGACTGCATATGCAACTGTCACATTATTGATAAAAATAGACTGCGAACTTAGCAATATTGATATTAAAATCAACCAGTGTGTATATAATTAATAAAGTTGAAATAACACATCTTCACTATCCCTTCATCCTCTACATCATAAAAATATTTATTCAAAGTTACATTGTGATTTTTATATTTTGAACTTGAGGGGGCCTCATGATAAGGGTTAAGAAATAGTAGGGAATTTATTTTTCAGGGGTGGGGTATGAGGTAGGGAGCAAAGAGGATTGTCTGAGTTTACCAATTCAAACTAAAAACACAATGCATATATTTGACTTACTTTTTGGATACAAAGAATTTGGGTGAAGGGGATGGGAACAGTAGCTTAATATATTTAAGAGAAGTCCAGTATTCTTTAATCAAATGAGAAAATGATTGTCAAATTTATGAGGGAAAAAAGAGCTATTTTTGATAAAGTGGAATCTTTGGGCCAATATTAGATGATCTTTCTAAAAAATAAGTCAACTGAGGCTGGGAGAGTTTCTGTTATAGTAATAAATTATAGTTTATACTTGTTTTTGGGGGTCTCTGAGGTCCTACAGAGTTAGAAAACAATCATTATAATGTTTTTAAGATGGTAAAATTACGACTCATATAACATGAAAAACATAAAATGAACACATTTCAAAATTTTTATATAACTCATTAAATCAGAAGAACTAGAAGTTGAACCCATGCAATGGAACATTTCAGACTGAAGCAAAAACAACAAGTTTAAGACTCTGGATTTGAAATTGAGAAATGTATGAGTCCACATATTTTCAAAGAAGGAAGTGTAGATAGGAAAGAGTAGATATCCAATGCATATAAGGAACTTATAGATCAAGAAAAGATAAGAAAATTGATGTGGAAATCATTAGAAACGTAAAGGGTACCTGTTAGTAGAGGGTATATGCAGATTACAGGGGACTAATTGAAGAAGGGGGTCATGGGAAATGATCTGTATTAACCATTTAACAAGTGTAAATGTAAAAGGGAAGGAAAATGTAATACGAACCATGGAGTAGCAATGGAGACACAGGAAATTCCTTTATGATGGGGTGTCCATTTCAGAGGGTTCTAGTCTGCAAGGGCAAAATGCCAAGATACAGGAGAAGAAGCTAAACCCAGAACAAGAGAGACTGCAAGTGGAATCTTAATATTCTCTTTCAATCAATCTCCTTAAAATCTGTGAAGAGTCTGGAATTTAAGAAGGTTCTGTATCTGCTTACTTTGCAGTTAATAAAGAGGGAAGCCTCTCTGAAATTTCGCGTGGGGGACCCAGATCTTCTTTCTGATAGAGAGTTGACCTATATTCATTCTATTAGTAACTGTCTAACTCTGACTCTCTCTTTTTCACTCTCTCTCTCCCATACACACAATACACACACACACTCAAAGGCAAAGGAGAGTTTAATTCTTTCATGGACAAGTAAATTCCACATAGAAGTTACAATGCTCATTCACTGTGATCATCCCAAGGTGACCTCTATTTACCATTAAATATTGTGGCAAAGAGTAAGGAAAGATGATTTCTAATGCTGAGAAGGTAATTTTCTTTTAAAAATAGGAGTTGTCCTACTGCCAACAAAGCATTTGAATGGGGGTCTTTCCTACTTAGCCACCTTTAAAAGTTAGTAAGTTCCTTACCAGTACAGGACTTCCATATTTAACCATTTCTTAGTCCAAGGTCACCCTTTTCTCTGTGATTAGCAAGAACTACATGTTTTCTTCAGGGAACCATGGGATAATTCCTTTGACAACATAATTTCTGAAAAAGTTAATAAAAAACATATGCTGTTACTATTGAATTCTGGCAAATACCTTTAATTATGGTAGCTATGGAATAAGCACAGAAATTCATGGCTTTATGCTTTCATATGTGACTTCCCCAATGCAAAACATATCATTAAATCTGGCCACTTTAATTGTCTGTGGGCCTTGGAAAGATACAATCACCTCTAATCATCTCATTCCATCCTTCCCTGACACTTCACTCGAAATTAAAAGAGCAAATCCTGCCTTTATTGTCTACATTTTCAGATACTCATGGTAGACACACATGGATCTTGATCTCATAAAACCCTGAAGGGAGTTGTAATTTGGTCCCAGCTTACAGATGAGAGAACCTGTTCCTCATAGCTGCTTCTCCTAACAGGCAACAGGAGGCCCTGGGCCTTGAGCCTAGACATGCCTCGCTCTAAAGTTGTGTTCTTACCTCGGAAATCAGCCTCTCAAAAGAGCAAGGCTGTCACAGATAATTCAACATCAATTAGGCTAAAACCCCAGGGGGCAAGGACACCATGATGCAAGGTTTAGGAGTGACAACCACTTTTAGCAAGACTCCAAGTTTTTCTTCATGTTTATTGCAAGATGGTGGCTCAAATAAATTAGGTTGGGTGTTTTGATTGTTTTCCCCGACTCCCTCACGTTGGAGACATTTTGGACACAGAGTCCCTTCTTCCCTTTGTTTGACAGGTGTGGAAGTCTGAGTCAATTATAGTCTCTAGTTCATGTCATGCTACTGCCAGGCTTGGGGTCAGATCCCTCTCCTGTTTCTATCTGTCTGATTTTTCCTTTTTATTACCATTATTTACTCCCCCTTTCTTCCCCTTACCACTAAGACAAACATTTTAATCTGTCTGATGCTATCTTCTTATTTTCTATGTTCTTGAAAATGCTGATTGTGGTTTCTGTGCAAGTGTGTGGATGTTGGGCCTCATAGTGAGGCATTAATCTTGCCCTGAGAACATCATTTACCCAAGAATGTGGACTTCATCCCAGCTCCCCACCTCACCAGCCAAAGCCATATGCAAGACTAGCCATCCTCTGTGAGCCTGTTCCTCCATCTTGAAGTAAGGGTAAGGCTACCTGCCTCGCCTCTTTCTCATGGTTGTAAAAACCAAATGAGATAATGATTCTAAAAACCTTTTTAAGCTATTAAGCATGTTGAAGCTATAAAGCATTTAAAGCTGTGAAACTCATATACATGGTTTTATCTCAGAAATCATCTGTGCTATGAAAAGTGGTAGCTGTTTTAACAGGGCCATTTTTGAAGATGTCCCATTTAGGAGAACTTTGATTTCAAGCTGTTAATGGACTGAGATGTGTTCCTCTCAAATACATTATGTTGAAGATCTAACTCACCATGTGACTATATTTAGAGATGGGACCTGTAAGGAAGTATTAAAGTTAAACCATGTCATAAGGGTGAAGCTTTAATCTGTTAGTACTGGTACCTTCATAAGAGGAAGAGACACCAAAGATCTCTCTCCCCATGCTTACACAAAGAGGCCATGTGAAGACAGAGTGGATAGGCCACCATCTACAAGGTAGGAAGAGAGGTCTTACCAGAAACCAAGTCTGATGGCATTCTGATCTCAGACTTCTGACCTCCAGAATTGCATGAAAAGTAATTTCTGTGGTTTAAGTCACCCTGTCTGTGCTATTTTTCCATGCCAGCCTGAGCAGATGAACACAGAGTCACTTCTCAGCAATGTATGGTTTGGATGCAAAGAGAGCACATTTAAAGGTATATTCCCTAACCCTTGCATGTGTCTCAGACCCTGGCATGATAACATATTCTCTCAATATGAAGTTAATTTGCATTTTACTTAACATAATATGTGATAGATGGTACTCTTTCTGGGGATGGGGGGTTTTGGTACAATATACTTTATTGATGGTACAAGACAAAGTAGGTCTTCCCAAGCCCCTCCTCTTGTTCAGGGGATCTGGGATGGAAACTGTGGAGGTTGAGAGAGTCTCAGTGTGTTGGGGGATGACCTGGGGCAAGGACTCCCCAGCAGCTGAGGGCCTCTCTCTTCCTCTTGCTCTCACTGGAGCTGGTGGTCCAGTGGACTCTTACTCCTTGGAGGCCGTGTGGACCATAAAGTCTACTACTGAGTTGCTGTAACCAAATTCATTGTCATATCAGGAAATGAGCTTGACAAAGTAGTCATTGAGAGATGACAATCAAAAGATGGCACTTTTGAAAGGGAGTCACAAAATCAGCCAGCTCTGCTCTACGTGACAGCTGAGTGGTGAAGCACCAATCCAAGGGAGGTCATCCTTAAAACCCAGTCACCCAACAGTGGTCCCTCCAAAGTTGTGTCCCAATGAAATAACACAAAATTCTAGACAGTCCATTAGTTTCTCTCTAACACCTAGAACAGGAAAAACACAAGATCTGAGAAAAGGCCGGGTAGGTAACAGATAACTTTCTTTAACTAGCTTCTTCCCCTCCCCCCACTGCCCTGCTTTGGTGCCTCATTTTTTAATCTCTTCTTCAGCAATAGGAAACAAAAATGGCATTTCTGAGATGGTACAGATAATTGACAAACATCTGACACCAGAATTCCCCTTTAGAAGAGAGCTATTTCTGTGTTTGGAAATATACCCTGGAAGAGCTTGGGGATAACTAGTGACATTCCATGGTCTACTGGAAGACATACAACTGTTCTGTGGAAGACAAAAGGAGAAATGTGTTTATTATTCTGGAAAAGGGGTTGGGAGGGAGGAGACAGAAGAATGCCATCAGGGTCAAGGAGAGAGGATTTGCTGAAAGTTGCCTGTTGTGGGTTAATAGCACCCTTCCCTGAGTCCCTATGCCTCCAGTAAAGTTAACATCCTCATGCATGGTGTAAGGCAAATGCATCAATCATGGACTCAGGTGAAGGTGAGGCTTTGCTTTGGCAGTGACATAGGTAACTCATCTGGATACAAGGTAGAGACAGAAGGCAGCCTGAACATCAAGAATTGGGAACAATCTTGTGCGGGCTCTAGGTTCTGACAGGCCTGAAAATTAAGTATGTGAATTAAGATTTTATTTATTTATTTGACAGAAAGAGAGAGATCACAAGTAGGCAGAGAGGCAGACAGAGAGAGAGGGGGAGGCAGGCTGCCTGCTGAGCAGAGAGTCCTATGAGTGACTTGATCCCAGGACCCTGAGCCGAAGGCAGAGGCTTTAAGCCACTGAGCCACCCAAGTGTCCCAAGTGTGTGAATTAAACTCACCTACAAAACCCAAGGTAGACATTCAAAGCACATGGATTGAAGGAGAGAGCTAAGTCCCCCCAAATTTCTTAAACATCTGAATGGAATTTGGAGGAACATGCCTACCAAAAGATCTTCACTGCAACCTAACCCCCTCCTCGTGTGCTCAGCGTCATGCTTCTTCCTGGCTGGCTTTCCCAGGAAGCTTAAGACTGGAGCAACACGGTGGAGAACAAGAGTCAGGTCAGGTTGCAGAGCTGACCATCAGTTGTATCAGTTGGCCAGTCAACATAGTCATAGCAAGCTCTGACTGGCTTTTAGGGCTAGTGCATCTGCCATTCTGCCCCATGGCTACAGCCAGCATGGAGTCCGGTAACCTATTCGGACACATGGGGAGCAAGAGCAGGCTGGCCATAGGTGTGAGTCGGAGAGGACACATCATTTTCCTGGATAGTTCTCCCCTCCTTCATTTCTTTACGAGCAGCAATTTTCTGAGGCTTGTGCTCCATGTCTTCCTCTTACTCATGTAAGAGCATCTTAAGTGGTTGCATTATTTTAAACTTTGGAAAAAATAAAAATAGAAAGGCCTGAGGTGTATAGGACTGGCAGTTTTGTCTTGAGCTACCAACCAGGAGAAGATGCACCTCTCTGACTCCTGACAGGTAAGGCAACAATTTCATTTGTGGTGCCTTCGCATGGAGGATGGTGTTAACCAGCTTTTAATCCCTAAAAAGAGGAGAAAGGGGGTAAATAGTGTCTCTGTTTGGATGCCTCTCCTTGGCCTCTGAGGCCCTCTCTGCAAGCAAATGAGTGGTTCTGACCTCTTTCTCTCTAAGGGTAATTACTGCCGCTATTAATTTTCTATAAAAAGGTAGATGTAAAAAAAAAGTGAAAATTTGATGGAGCAAGGCATGAGCTTGAATAAGAATATCACTTCCCCTCCCTGCTCCACATTTTTATTCACTGTAATGAACACATTCCCTTGGAAGCAGAAACCCAGGCCTCATTGTGACAGAAACGGATATCAAGCAATTCAGGTTCATTGCCATAGAAGTGTTATGATTCAGTTTCAGTAGACAAGAGGTACTCAGGGAGTCTTCTTGTACTTATGCTCTCATACCTTTTCATCTCCACTCTTTACCTAAATAGTCTTAATCAGAAATTAGAATTTACATTACAGGGATAAAGATGTTCTTTCTCCGCCTCTAAGGCCATCCCTTGGAACATCCTTATCTCATGTCCACTCACAGCAAGATGGAGTGATTGTAGGAGACAGAATGCTTCCCTGGAGGAGAATTGACACATTTGGGCTTTATCTTTCCTGCCAGAGCAGGCACTGGGGACACAGGTAGAAACCCTTGGATAGGTTAATGTGGAGCTAGCCAGGAAGAGATTGGCTCCTTTTTAAGGACATTGTGGGTTATCTGGAAAGCCCACTTTCATGGTAAATGTGTCACCAGACTCAAACATCTCATGATGGCAAAAAAGACAGAGTGGGGTTAAGACTGGAGGCTGTATGTGATTCACAGTTTCAGTGTTCAAGGTGGGGGAAGGGAGGGCACCAAAGAGTTGGGTGAGGTGGACTTGGAGAAAGAGAAGACAGAGATAGGAGGAAGGCCACCAATGGCTTGCCTGCCCTTAGGCCTTGCTCACTGAAGCTTTGGAATGCATCTTTTCTTCCCTACCACCTGAGATGGGCAGGACAGAGATTTCCTGGCTGTGTCAAAGCCTAATTGTGCCAGGGGGTAAACAATTCACAAGGGGAAAAAACATAGCATTCCAAATAAAATATGGATGAAACAGTATTAAGTGTTCAGAAATTGGAAAACAACTGATAGAAACCCAGCTATCTTCCTATACTGCTTTTATATATGACTAATTACCAGTTTACCCGGACACAGATGACATGAGACAGCAGCAGGTGTCTCTTTGTGTGATTGATGGTGACAGTTTTGGGAAATGTTCATTCTGGTTGGCCAACAGCAAATACCCATTGCTTTCCTAAAACTCATGGAGTTCACGGTCAGCCTGCAGTGCTCAGAGGAATACTTGGTAGAAATCCCTGCTTGTTAGCTAGCACAGAAGACAGAGATTTTCAAATGAAGAGACATCTGGTTGAACGTTGCTCATCTGCTTTGATAAATATTCGCAGAAACAGCACTGCCCAGCGTGTGGAGCTAATACCTGTTTGACTCTAACTGTGGGAGTCCTTAGAGTCTGACATTTTTAATGAAGTTCAGCATCCTGGCCAGCCAGAAAACGAGCCCATGGATTTTCAACAGGGATGGAAATCCAGCCAGCCTGTCAGTGGGTATTGTTAAAAACCATGAGTTTAAAATAGCCCATGTGGTTCTGAGCCAAAGGGCGAACCCACTTTGGAAGAATCCGGGAGGCTGAGCACGTACGGAACAGTGCAGATCATAAAGAACAGTGGAGCTCTTGGCGCTGAGTCTGGGCTCTCACGTACCAGATGTGCATAAATTTCCTAAATCTTGTAGGAAACGACCCCAGGAAGGATTTTTTTTTCTAGTGGTGCAACAAATCCTTCCCTTCCCTGTCACAGGCTGAATCCTGTTCCTTAAAATTCGTATGTTGAAACTTTAATCCCCAGGACCTCAGAGTGGGACTGTATTTGGAGACTGGATTTTTAAAGAAGTGAGCAAGTTAAAATGATGCCATTAGGGTAGGTCATAATCCAATGTGATTGGTATCCTTATGGGAAGAGGAAATGAAGGCACATGAAGAGACACTGGAGGTGTGCACACAGAGAGAAGACCAGGTGAGGGCACAGGGAGAAGGCAACCATCTACAAACCAAGGATCGAGGCCCCAGAAGGAACCCAACCTGCAGACATCTTGATCTTGGACTTCCAGGCTCCAGAACTATAAGAAAGTAAGTTTGGGATGTTTAAGCCATCCAGTGTGTGGTGGTTCCTTATGGCAGCCCTAGCAAGTCAAGATATTCTCTTTATTGGGAACTTTGCTTCCTTCCCCATCTCTGTTCTGGTTTTAGCTCTTCCGTATGAAAACTCAATTTTAAAGAAAAACATTGGAAATTCATTTGCACAAAGAGGCCTGGAAATGTCACCTTTCTCGGGGCTGTCACATTGACTGAATTTCACATAATTGCTACCGGAAGTCCCAGGATGGAAGATCTAAGTGGATGACCAGGCACCAGAGGGGGATATGGGTGGGCAGGGGTCCTCTCTGAGTGGTCTCTGGACACCAACCGTCTGACTCTGCTCCTCGCCCTGGAGCGTCAGGCCAAAGGTCAAGATATGGACCAGAAACTGACTTTTGTTTCCTGCTGCAATGAGAACCAGGCTTGGATGTGTAGTATCAGGGTCCCTCTTTAAAATCTTCCCCTATCGTAGGAAAACTCCAGTGCCTCCCCAAATTTCTCCATCATCTTCATTGTAAGAAATCTTTAATTGAAAAGAAGGGGAAATTCAAAACTCCAAGTACAGGTTCCACATGGTAATAGGAACTCAATTCAAACATGTTTAAATGTAGAAGACTTCTTACCTTGAATAAAGGCAAGGCCAGGAGTCAGACTGACTTTAGGTTGGTTTAATGGCTCAGGTCTGTCACCAAAGACCCTGTTTGTCTTCTTTTTCTCTGCTTTCCTCAGTGTCTACTTCCTTCTCTTACAAACTCCAAGAGAAAATCTGTATTTAAATTTTTGTAAATATGGAAACACCAAAAAAGAAAGTATGTTATGGTCCAAATCAAAATTAAATAAAAGCCTAAAGTCATTATCTTCTCAAGTAATATGGCATATTTTCTTCAGTGTATAATAAGGGAGAAACAGAAAAGGTCAGGGACTATAATTATTTATGTTTTTATTTTACTTATTAGACCTAAATTAGAGTTTTGGGTACTGCAACATTAAGCCAGATTGGGGTATTTAAGGATATTAATAAGTCCCAAGCCCTTTATTTTCACTATTATCTAAGTGTTCTTCTTTCAAATGCCATCACGGACTATAGAATAAGGGAATAATGATGTAGGAATTAAAAAAAAATCCCAATCCACATGTTGTTCCTGTAAAATACTCAGCCACCACGTGGGTGTGCTTACATTCTGTCCATAGAGCCAAGACTATGAGACATTACTTCCCACTCTCTCCTCTCTCCCACCCTCCCTCCTTGAAACATCCAAAGACAAAAGAGGAACTAAGAACATAACTCCATCATTATTTCTACATCTGGCATTTCTAAGATATTTGCTAAGGGTCTGCTACTATGCTGAGCTACTTAAGTATCCACTTTGGCAAGATCTCATAACTGGACAGAATAAGAATAGGGCAAAAGGAGAAAAATGGTCTCTGGGAACTCAGGAGCAGGTGTGTGGGGAGTAGCAGTCGGAAATTTTCAAAGGAGAGACTTTCTTTAAACTCAGCACATTTTATTGTTTTATGACTTTCTCTGATTGTTTCATGTCTCTTCTCTCCTGGCAGGCTTATTAACAGAGATAGGCTTTACACACGAATACTATATAATAGTAATACTCTGAGAACATAACAGGCAATCAAGGGATCCTTGTCAAGTTTGCCAGCCATGGAATGGCTGTGAACAGCCATAGTCAAAATTAGAAGGACGATTGCTATAATAATTGGTTCAATCACGATTATTAAAAGTGATTGTTGCGGCAAAAGCTTAAGGTTTAATTTGATGTTAAGGGATCAGTCCAAAAAGGATTATAATGAAGGTTGATAGGACTGAAGATGTGGCTAAAGGAGAGTTAAAGATGTGGGTCCATGTATGTGAACTCAAATGGACAGAGTTAATAGAAATTTAAGATAAAGTGAAGCACAATGGGAAAATGACAGTCTTATCATGATGTCTCTGAAGTCCAAGCAGAAATGAAACAGGATCAATAAATTGGGACCTGGTATGGTCTGATAAACATACATTGTTGAGCCGATTTGTGCTAGGGAGAGTCTGAAGCAAAAGAGATTAGAAATAAGAAACACCATGATAACACATGAAAATCATTTACAACTGTGCCTTCTGTATAGGAAGAAGTTAATAAATGTCAATATTATCAATATTTTACAAAATTATATCTCAGTAATTGCTAAATTTTCAGACTTCAAATTTTTCCTAAACATACACCCATGTGCTTAGGTAGCTATTTCTTTTCTTGTTGACTACTGCACAAATCCATGTAATACTGGAATAGATAGCTGTATGACTTTCTTCTATACCTGCAAACATGCCTGTCACAGCAGCTGTAGATGCCCAGAAAAGACTTGATTAATAAAAGGCTTTCTTTTTTCTGTGTTAGTGCTGTGAAAGGCTTATACATACTAATTTCTATTTTTTAGCAGGTAGAGAAAAACCACAACTGACTGAAATATTAAAGTTATCTTGCCATTTTAGTAATGTTCACTTTGTTATGGTGGCCAAGTGCTTTCTTGTCCCTGCTTGCTCACTAGCAGCAGTGGCTGGGCTAATTGCCTAGTATAGTAGATGTTTTACTTTTTTAACACTCTCATGATCACCTGTGAATACATTACATATGTAGAAAACCTGGCATGAAGTTGGATTCACATTTAAAAAAACAAGAAAATGGAATTTCATCAAGGCATCACTTCAAAACAGAGTCAAGTTGCCATCTGCTTCTCCCTGATTCTGGCTGGCCACTCTGAATGAATTATGGTACCTATTAACTATCTGTATTTCTTTCTGTCTTGATTTTCCTATATAAAAATGAAAGAAGTTTACTTGGAAATTAGAATGCTGTATCTGTTCATAAATTTTTTCCTTTTCCTTTTTCTTTCCCATTTTCCATATAAATAGTATTATTTTAAGAAAATTCTAAAGAGATTTATAAAATGTTTTTAAAGATATGGGAGTAATATATTTGTAATTGGAGGTTCAAATCTTAGCTAACCAAGTAATCTTTATCTTGACATCCACGTTAAGATTGAACACAGAGTGACATACAGTTTCCTTTGAACTCCTCCATTGAAATAATAGTAGAGTTTTAAGCCCAGACAAAATTAAAAGAATGGAAAAGAAGCTAACAGTTGATTAAAATTTCAATACGTTTATGGTGTCTTAGTCACAGTGCTTCAGAGAAACAGAACCCAGAGGATATAAATGTACATATTAAAATATTTATTTTAAGGAATTGGCTCGTGTCATTGTGGGGTCTGACAAGTTTGAAATCTGTAGGGAAAACCAGAAGGCTGGAAATTAGGCAGGAGATGATGCTGTTGTTTTGAGGCAGAATTTCTTCTTTGGGAAACCTCAGTTTTTCTTTTAAGGATTTCAACTGGTCGGGTGAAGTCCACCCACATTCCAGAGGGTAATCTGATTTATTTAAAGTCTACTGATTGTAGGTGTTAGCTACATTTACAAAATACCTTCTCAGTATCACTGAGATCAGTGTTTGACTAAGTGGGCATGTTAACCTAGCCAAGTTGACCAATACAACTAACCACATATAGGGACCGATGAAATAGGGAGAAGAGATTTGTAAACAAAAATGACTGCAGACCAGAGGTGCTGATCATTCTCCCTATACTTCACACACACACACACACACACACACACACACACACACACTCACTCCTATTCCTAAGCACAAAACACTTAGAAGACAGATCTTAAATGATCTCCAATGATCCCCACCTTCACATCTTTATAGACTCCCTTCCCTCAGAGTGCGACAAGACTTATATCTTGTTTTTAACTCCTTGACTGGGACAAAGTTTGTGTGATGTCACTGCTTTGATTGTTACATCATATCAGTTTACATCATATAAGTTTCTGTTTCTTAAGGCTCATGCTAGAGCTTCTTCTTGAGGGCTTGATAAAGTAAGCAACCATGTTGAGGAAGCCCACATAGAAAGAAATTAATTAGAGGTGACCTTTTGCTGAAGGTGACCTCTAAATGAATTCTTCCAACAACCTGAGTGTTCTGGAAAGTAAATTCTTCCCCAGTTGAACCACAAGATAAGAATCATCTTTATTCATAGATGGCATGATCTTTCATAAGGAAAATATTAAATCTCCAAAAAAGCTACTAGAAATAAAGAATTGAGCAAGGTTGCAGGATATAAGATCAATTTACAAAAATCAACTGTATTTTTAAACAAATAACAACAATTAAAAATTGAAATTTAAAAAACAACACCATTCAACATTGCACAACAAATATAAAATGCTTAGGGATCAAATTAACAGAGGTTGTGCAAGATCTGTGCATGGAAAACTATAGAACTTCACTAAGAGAAATTAAAGAAACTCTAAACAGATTAAGAGATATACCATGATTATGAATCACAAGATGCATTTTTTTCAAATGTCCATTGTCCTTAAATTGATCTGTATTTTCAAAGTAACTTAAACAAAATCAGTACAGATTTTCTGTAGAATTGGTAAGCTCATATTAAAATTAATGTGGAAATCATTGCAAGGTATCTAGAATAGTCAAAGTAACTTCGAAAAAGAAAATAGTTAAAGGACTTATTTTTAACTCCAAATCTTATAAATTTATAATAATGAAGACTGTGATATTGCATAATGATAGATCAACAGATCGAGGGAACTGGATTGAATCCAGAAATAGAGTCATACATATGAGGTCAATTAAAATTTCAGTAGGCTTTTCAACAACTGGTGTGGGACAATTGGATATGTATATTGAAAAAAAAAATGAACCCAAGCTATATTTTAAAAAAAGAACACACAAAGAAATAATAAATAAAGAAAAAAGAAATTCTTTTCTGTAAAAAAGAATTTTACAAGAGAATGTAAAAATTCTTTTACATTTAGAGAATGTAAAACCTCTAGAAGAAAGTTTACAGGAAATATTTGTGAAATTGAGTTAGGCAATATATTTTTAGACATGACACCAATAATATAATCCATAAAAGAAAATATTAATAATTTAAACTTTATCAAGATTGGGACTTTCTGCTCTTATAAAATCACTGTTAAAAGAATAAAAAGACTAGCTACAGAATGGGACAAACTATTTGCAAAACACATATCTGATAAATGACTTATATGTAGACTGTATAGAAAATCCTAAGAATTTAGTGGTAAGAAAAAACAAACTAAACAAAATCCAATAAATGTAGGCAAAAGATTTGAAATAGCACTTTACCAAAAAAACACAAACAAACAAATAAAAAAGTGTATATGTATAGAGAACAAGTCCATGAGAAGATACTCAACACCATTAATCATTAGGACAATGCAAATTGAAACCACAATGAGATACCGTTATGAAGCTACCAAATAACTAAAGTTAAAGAGTGACTATACCAAGTGTCCCTACAGATGCGGAGCAGCTGAAACTCTTATACACTGTTGGGAATATAAAATGATACAACCATTTTGAAAAACAGCTTGGCAGGTTTTTTAGCATATTAAATATATACTTATCACATCACCCAGCCATTTCACTCCTAATATTTATTCAATAGGAATAAAAGCATATATAGCTACACAAAAAAATCGTACAATAATTTTAGCAGCTTTATTTGTGATAGCCCCATATTAAATTTCCTAGGGCTGCCACAAAAAACAACTACAAATTTCCTGGTTTAAACAACAGAAATGCATTTTCTCGTGCTTCTGGAGGCCAGACATCTGAAATCAAGGTGTCAGCAGGGCCGTATTCCCTCATGGTGGAGGATCCTTTCTTGCCTCGTCCAGACTCTGGTGGCTCCTGGAATTCCTTGGCTTGTGGCTGCTTAACTTGGTTCTGTGTTTCTGTCTTCACATGGCTTCTTCCCTGTACTTCCATGTGTCTCAAATCTCTCTTCTCTTTTCTTACAAGGAGACCAGTCATTCCTCAATCAGCAATCAAGGATTACATCCCCGAGTCCTTAGCTAATTCCATCTACAAAGACCCTATTTCCAAATAAGATCACATTCACATGTACGGAGATGAACACCTGGGCATATCTTTTTGGGTGACACAATTTACCCCACTATAGTCCTAAACTAGAAACGATTCAAACTTCCAACAACATGGAATGCATAAACAAATTGCAGGGCATTTTAACAATGGGATACCACTTCATAATAAAAAGGAATAAACTACTGATACATACCATAATATGGATGACTTTCAAAAATTATTATGTGAGTGAAAGAAGTCAGACAGAAGAGGAGGCATACTGTATTATTCAACTTTTTTAAAAAAAATTAGAAATTAGAAACTAATTTATAGTAACAGAAAGCTGATTATTTGTTGCCTATGGAGAGGGACAGGGTGGAGTGGGAAAGGAAGAGGCAGAGGTTACAAAGGGATATGAGGAAACCTTTGTGGAGGAAAAGAATATGTTCATTATCTTGATTGTAGTGATGATTTTGCAGCATATGTTTGTGCCAAAACTAATCAAATTAGGTGAGTGGTTAATATTTGATCTGCCCCTCAATGCTTCATTTGCTTAAGTTCCCCTTTCCCCACTCCTGTGATTCTGATAAGCCTGACAATCAAAGGAGTGCCCAGCTCCTCTAATAAGTAAGGCAAAACAGAGACCTTTGTGGAGACTGATTTGGACACTGGAACAAAGAGACCCCAGGTATGGACTATGAGTGCCTAGAGCAGCTGCAACTTGGAAGGTCACCTCTCCTACATGGGGAGAGAGTCTTGCTTTAAATTAAGTCTGCAAAAGAAAGCAGGGAAAGGGAACATAAACTCTGATTAAATTGTTTGAATCCCTAGATCCAACCATTACTAAAGCCAGTAATAATCTTGGACTTCCCAAATAAATGAGCCACATTACGCTCTTTCAGACTTAAAATAGTCTTAGTTTCTATTGCCACAACCGAAAAGATGACTCACAAATTCTGAATCCAAGTTTGTGTCACTCCAGAGCCTAAGCTCAAAACAGTGGTGCTCCCCCACTTTGGTGAGTATCTTAGTGTGCAAGAGTCAATCCAGTGGAAATGTGCCTTGGAAGGTAATAAACAATTAATGGTAATAAACAATTAAATGAAGTACAATCCAGATATGCAGGGAGTGACAGTAATATTTTCTCTATAATACAGGAAAAATAGAGACATCAAATAATTTAGAGATAATTCAGAAATTTGCTAGAAGAATGGAGTTGTATTGTCTCTTGAAGACAATAGAAGAGCATAGGGCAGAATTGTTCAGAATGGGTACCGTCAGGCTAACCTAATTTCTTCCTCAGAATGAAATGTCTGCCAGATAGATGAATGGCGAGTTTTGCTGTAACAGAACATTAGGTTCCAGACAGCCCAACCTCCCTGTTTGACCTTGGGAGAGCTGCATCCTCTCTTGGGCCCTCAATTTCTTTATCTGTAAAACGAGGTCATCTCAACCTTTGCATTGTACAATTCCATAATTTCATTTTATTTTTTAAATAGGGAGGGGGATATTTGGCTGATGGTTTGGAGGGGTGGGTTCTAGAAAGCCTTCTTTGGAGGGACCTTGCCAAGGCCTCTGAGGGCTAAATCTTCCTCTGGAGCAAGGTCCCTCAAGCTCAGCACTGTTGGCATTTTGGGCTGGAAAATCTTTGCTGTGGGGCTATCCTGAGCATTGCAGGATGTTTAGTAACATCTCTGATCCTTACCGATTTGATGCTACTAGCAACCCACCCCCCTGAGTTTGATAACCAGAAATGTCTCCAGACACAGACAAATGTTCCCTGGGGTCAAAATCACCTCTAGCTGAGAACTTTTTGAAGTTTTGTGATCCTTTTGAGTAGATTTCTCAATCTGGGGTGCTTTCAGGAAGGTAGTGAGGCAGGTGGTACCAGCACCTTGGTAAACAAGACCTGAATGGATCTTGAGGACTTAGATGGATTGGATAGAGGCAAAGAGCCTGGTGCTCAGCCGGGTCCAGTAGAAACAGGTGCACTTCTGTAAAATGGGGCAAAAAGCCTGGGGGTGGGAGTACAGGTAAGAGCATTTGGCTTTCAGGGAGAAAAGACACAATAGCGTAAAACCAATAGCAAAAGGGTCAGTTGGGACTTGGGGTGTGGAAGAAGTAATTTTCAATGAAAGTCTGGAAGTAAAGCATTCTCTTTTGAACCAGACTAGCTGCACTTGGTCATAAGCCTGTGCTGCACAGACCTCTGCCTAGAGAAGTGGAGAAAGTGACTAAAGAATCATCATGGAGTACTTGCGAGGACTGCCTGGTCAGCCTGAAGAAGGGTGGCTCCCATTGCCTCATATGGACAGACTGCAAAGTCCAGCCTGGAGAAGCCAGGTTCCACCTGCTGTGTGGGTTTCTGGTACATTTCATCTCCACTCCACCGCCCCAGGGGAAAAGGTATTCTTTTCCTTCTATTTCTTCTTCTTATTTGTACTTTGTAAATTCTCTTTGATCTACTAAAACTTTGTTCCTTTCTCCTGATCATTTTGCTCGCCTTAAAGAGCGGGCTTACTGCCGTCATTGAGTCTATAGACCCTCTGTGTTTAATTTGCTCCACTTCTCTGTTTGGAGTCCTGCCTTTTGCTTGTTGAATGTCCTGGGCAATTTAGTTAAAGGCTACTAGGCAGGTTGAGTAGGAACTATGTCTCTGATTGAATTCATGTGAAGATTACAAAAGAAGCAAAGGAAATAGTTGTTGAAACTGCTCCCTCTCTCCCTCCCTCTCTTTCTCTCTCTTTTTGAAAAGACATTATGAATCTTTAGCTCAACAAAGAGAATCAATAAAGGGTGGGAAAGACAAATAAAGACCAAATATAAAATATGTCAAGACTGTGGGAAATTAAGACGCATAGGGTAGTTTGTCTCTGAGGGGCAAAGGCTGTGGTAAATCAACAAAGAAACAGCACAGGATCAGGAATTACAGGTGTGACTATTGGTGTTGGGAGGTAGAAGGTGGCTGCAAATTTATTCACCCAAAACGGAGACTTCAGGGAAACTATAACTTTTATTCTCCTGTCTTACTGATCATTTTTAGAGCCCCCACAAGCTAGATAGCAGGAGACATAGGATGTGTGTATGTGTGAGGGGAGAGAATTGATTAGTCCAATCCAATAACCTTAGTATGATAGATATTGCATGTTTTTCTGATTAGATAAATCATGCAGGCTCATTGTAGAAAATCCAAACAGCACATAAAACTAAAAAGAAAGTAAAAATTGCTTGAAATTTTATCACCCCTGAACATGTTGGTGACCATCCTTTCTCTGATTCCATAATTGAAGCAGTCCTTCTGAGTTACAAGCTTGCTCTTTCAGATCTCCTCCCTTTCGTTCTCCTTCCCAGCATGGCCTCTGGGGGCGTGAAGAGGCTTCCAGTGACTTCCTGCCAGCAGAAGGAAGGAGTTCTTATATTTGACTTCTCTCATCTCCAAAGCACTGTTTGTTGCCCATAGTCTCTCCCGCCATTCGTAGTCTGGAGTTGGAAGCTTCTGTAAGTCATGGTTGCATCTTCCTTGGCTTGGCTGGGGCTCTTGGTTTAATGGTTCTTCCTTCAACTCCTGCAGAGACTATTGGCCTTCTGTCATATCTTCTGCTGGCTCTCCTGTTCCAATCAAGACAGGTCTATGGCAGGCCCATTCATGGTCAACTGAGCTATTTTCCCAGGCCACTTGAGGGTGGCAAGATGAATAAGTTCTGGGGATCAAATACAGTATGGTGATTACAGTTAATAAGACTATATTGTATATTCAAATTTGCTGAGGGTAGATCTTAAGTGTTCTCAACCCCCCAAAAAGAGGTGGCAGATATATTTGTTTCCTAAAGGATATGCATATCAAATCATTACGTGTGGTACACTTTAAATAAATGTAATTTTATTTGTCAATTATATCTTAATAAAGGTGGGGGTAGGGAAGATTTCTGCTACTTGTCCATAAAATGAAGGCAGCCTCCAGACGATCTGTCCAGAATTTAAATGTGAACCAATGCAAAGTCATGTGGGTCCACATCAGTTTATGTATAATTTCCCTTCAGTTTATCTGTACCACCTTCCGCTCTCTTGGCCAAAGCCTGGAGCAGGGCCACTGGGTCTGCTTCCCCCCTTTCCCCGTGTTATCCTGCAGGGTGCAAATGAGGAGACTCTCTCCCATCTCAGCCCTAACCCACTTCATGTTCCTTCTTGCCCAGCAGCTATTCTGGTGGGAGAGACGAGAAGAGAGATGAGCTGGCTTGCCAATAAGTGGAATCTAATGCCTGTTAAAGGCACAGCCAGAGATAGGATGTTCTTGAATCCTGAGGCTTGGCCCACTGGAGACAGAATAAAAGGGAAGGAATTATGCTTCCAAGATGAGTTGGCTTTTGCAGTATTGTTGAAGATTGTAAAATTTCTCCCTTTCTGGAACCTTTAAAATTGGATGTCTCAGATCTATTAAACCTGTCCCCCTTCCTTTGAGACAAGGAAAAATGCTTCTAATTGGCCTCGAGGACCCCATGGTCATTAGATACATTGACTGTTTCTCAAATCATGCATGCCTGAATACTTTGCACCTAACCCAGAGCTTGGCACATGGTTGGCTTTTTACTAACATCTGTTGAAGGGAAGAATGAAAGAAGAAATGATAGATAAATGCTGTTCTACAGAGCTAGACTACAGTGTATTTTGTTTGAGGACCGAGGAACAGAGATGATGCCCCTCCAAGGTCGCGGGTGAGTCTGTGTCTGTGTACACATTCCCATGGCTAGACAGCAAGATATTAAAATCTGTCAACGTTTTCATGCTGTCCACCTAGCCGGCTGCTCTGCTCGGCACTGACATCTGTAAACAGGTCATTTGTATTCTTCTGTCACCTGCATCCCTCTGAAGGAACATCCCTCAGGTTCACAGAAATTAGTTATCCCTCAGGCTGGACAGATGATGGATAGGTGGCTTGTTCACCAGCCGTACTTGGTTTGGAAAATGCCAGATGCTGTCAGTGTTCCGCCTATGCTGTTGGTGAACATGATTAGAGAGCCCCGGGCACACTCAGAGCAGGAGCGCAAGAAGCAGACGTTTCTCCCCTAAGGGAGCTGTCTCCAGTGACCCAGGACTGCCTTGCACTGGGACCATCTGGAATGTCCTTTCCTCTCCCCACCTTCCTCCTAAAGAACCTTAACAGAGTTGGAACCTTGGAGCAAGGAGGCTGCAAACCTCTTATCTCCATGGTTCCTGGTGGGCTCTTTCCCTGCTTAATTGTTTCATTTACTCTTCCCGTCCTCTTTTAAAAGCCTGGCATTGAAAGAAAAAATTCTGTTCTAGGTTGTGTTGCAAGGGAGCAACAAAAAATCTACCCATGTTTGAATGCCAAAATCTACTTTATTCCTCTGTTTCAATAAAAGCAGGACATTTGTTGGTCTTCTTTCTTGATTTATCAGACAAAACTCTGTGTCCACCATTCCATCAATTAAGATGGAAAAGACACTCACACTCCTAATGCCAGCCAGCATCTGTCTTTGAACCACTGGGAAAACGTGGTCATAGCATCGGGGCACCCTGACACGTGGGTGATTGGCTCAGGAGACGTCCTTACCTCCTGACCCCAGTAGCGTCCTAGGACATCATGAGCATTTCATGAAAAAATATTTGGATTTCATGCTCCATTCTTATCTCTTGTGTCTTAGACAACTTCCCAGAAGACAAACTTCAGTGTACTACTTCCAACACTCTGAAGAATGTGGCATTTTATGTGTCTTATAGTATATTATCGATAGGAATATTAGTGAATGTTCTTTTTACTGTTTGTTGATACAGAATCCACAATGCGAATGAGAAAGAGGCTCTTCTGGGTGCCTTACATTTCTTAGGAATACGTAGTCCCCATTGCTTAAACATATAGCTCATGCTCTTGAACATGGGCTGAACTCTGGATTAGCTCGCTCCGGCACTCATAAGGAATTGCCACACCCTGGGGGGCTTAAACCACAGAAATCTATTTCTCACAGTCTGGAGGCTGCGAAATCCAAGACAAGCTGTCGGCAGGTTTGGTTCTTCTGAGGCCCCTCTGTTTGACTTGCAGACAGCTGCCGTCTCCTGGTGTCCTCACACGGCCTTTCCTTCATACGCGGAAATCCTAGTGTCTCTGTGGGCCCAAATTTCCTCTTATAAGGACACTAGTCAGATTGGATTAGGACCCACCCTAATGGCCTCATTTTCATTTAATTACCTCTTTAAAGGACTGATACTCAAAAGCATTCATATTTTGAGGTACTAAGGGTTAGGGTATCAACATACAGATTTGTGGGGTGTGTGTGTGTGTATGTGTATGAAAGATACACACAATTCAGCCCATAAAAAACACCTGAAGTTTTTTTTTTCCCTGAATATTCTTTTGTGACAGGCACTGTGATAGGCACTTACACTCTTATTTGAGCCTCACCATGATCCTGAGTGGTAGTATTAGCTGTCCACAGGGTCAGATCCTATAAGCCAGCCCGACACATCAATAGATTACCCACACGGCTGTCTGTGGACATTTCCTGGCAATCAACCTCTGTTGTGAGCTATAGCTCTTACTTCATCCCTCTAGAACTGCAGCCCCATCTTTCATCCATGATCTCAGGCTCAACACATCCAACCCTCCTATAAGCTGTGTGGCCTGGAGCCTGCGGGCTCCAGCTCCTTCTCTAATGAGCCCAGTCCAGTAAGAGTTATTTTGCAGATGAGAAAATGAAATGAAAGAGATCCAGTGACTTCCCCAAGGTCCAGCGTGTGACAGAGCCATGATTCTGACCTCTGGGTCAAGCTCATCCCTGCCTTTTTCACCCATGTAATCCTCAACCAGTGATTTGAATTGGTTGGAACCAGTAAGTAACACCTCCAATTAGAACCCTCAAGACTCTAATCATGTCTTTAAAACATATATTCTAAATAAGTAGCCTCATCAGCCCTACCTCTATTAAATCAACTAATTTCTCAATTGGAGGTAGAATAATTTCTTCTTTCTCTGGTGACAAAAACTCCTCACCCTCTTTAAGAAGAACAGGGGAGGAATTTATTTTCATCCTGATACAGTTATAATTTTGTTTGCCAGTGGGGTGCTCTAAGCAACTTGGGGCTCAGTCATTGATGTTTCCAAGACTAGGTGAAGGTCAAAGCCTGTTGTTGTCAGTATCCCTCATTTCCACAGGTGACTCAGAGGCTTTTCTTCCTGAATTGCCATAGCCCTCATTTTTTATTTATAATGCTCAAGAAAGATATCCTGAATATCTATATATCTGAGTAAAAGCATGATTTAGGGCCTTCTGCCTGCTGATTCACAGCCCATACTGATTCTCTGAGGGTTTTTTTCATGATGAATTAGAAATTTCTCTTGGATCTGACTTTGATATCTGTTCTTGGGCATTTCTTGAAAGTTCCTCCCAATTGATGAGGTAGTTGGGAATCAGGTGATGTAAAGCTTTATGACAAGGAAAACCTGCCTCCTTCTTGTTCCTGTTTTTTTGCCAGGAAAAAGTGTGCCCTGGGTTCCCTGAAAGAACAAAGACATCATGGAAAAAATATTCTGCCCCTTTAGTTTTATTAAGTACTCACTTATTCTTGGAAACTTGCACATATTTTGTTAAATTTATCCCCAATTATTTCACATTACTAGTGCTTTTCTGAAATGAACTTTGGTATTTTTTAAAAAAATTTCACTTCCCAATTTTTTTGATAGAATTTAGAAATCCAAAATTTATCCTGTGTGCTAGGACCTTGCTAAATTCATTTATTTGTTCTTTTGTACTTGCAGTTTCTTTATGATTTTTTTTTACTCACATGAGTATGTATCTGTAAAAGAGAAGTTTTCTTTCTTTCTTTCCAATCCATATGCTTTTTATTTCTTTTTCTTACCTTATTGCACTCTTCAGAACTATATTGAATTAGAAATGATGAAAGTAGAAGCCTCACTTCATTCTTGACTTTATGTGAAAAAAGTTCAGGCTTTTTCTATGTATAAAGCCAACTGTAGGCTTTCAGGCACGCATGCACACAACCACACCCACACCCAGTATCAGGTTGTACGGTTTCCTATTACTAGTTTACTGAGAGTTTTTATAATATGAATTATCTTAGTTTTTATTTGATGACATTTTTTTCTTCTTTTTCCAATTGGGGAAAATCAAATTTTCCTGTTTTTACTGAGATAAATTCACATAAAATAAAATTAACCGCATTAGAGTGTACAATTCAGTAGCGTTTAGCATATTTGCAAAGTTATCCAACCGTCACTTCTACTGAGTTTCAAAATATTTTCACTACGCCCAAAGGAGACTCTATCCATTAAGCAATGTTTCCTCATTCCCTTTTATGCCCAGCCCCTGGCAACACTAAAAATATGGACTTATCTAATCTGGATATTTCATATAAATACAATATGTGCCCTTTAAGGTCTGACTTTCACTTTGTATAATGTTTCTGATGCTGATCCATGTTGTGGAATATCACAGTACTATATTCTTTTTTATAGCCAAATGGTATCCCATTTTATGGGTACCCCATTATCTGTTTATTCATTCATCCATTCATTGATGGGCATTCAGATTGTTTCTATCTCTTGGCTGTAATAAACAATCTGCTATGAACATTCATGTATATTTGTTGGAATCCCTATTTTCATTTCTTTTGTGTATATACCAAGGATTCAGTTACTGGGTCATATGATACTACTATGTTTAACTTTTTGATGAACCACCAAACTGTTTTCCACAGTGACTGCATCATTTTATATTTCCACCAGGAATGTTATGAGGGTTTCAATTTTTCCATATCCTTGCCAACACTTGTTATTTTTCTTTTTAAAAAAAAATTATTATAGTTGTCATAGTGGGTGTGAAGTGGTATCTCATTGTGTGTGTGTGTTTAAAGATTTTATTTACTTATTTATTTATTTGAGAGAGAGCAAAAACTATTGGGGAGGGGTGAAAGGGAGAGGGAGAAGAAAACTCCCTACTGAACAGAAAGCCTGTCTTGGGGCTCAATCCTAGGACCGGGTGATCATGACCTGAGCTGAAGGCAGATGCTTAACCAACTGAGCCACCCAGGTTCCCCTCATTGTGTTTTTTATTTGCATTTCCCTATGGTTAAAAAGGCCATTGACATTTTCATAGGGATTGCATTGAATCTGTAGATCATTCAGGAAGTATTGCAATCTTAATATTTAAGTTTTTCAATCCAAGAAGACAATATATCTTTCCATTTATTCACATATTCCTTAATTTCTTTAAACAATGTTTTATAGTTTTGCAGAACTTCCAGTACAATGTTGAAAAGAAGTGGTGAGGGGAAGCATCTTTGTCTCATTTCTGATCTTAGGAGGCAAGATTTCAGTCTTTTACCATTTAATGTGATGTTAGCTATCAGTTTTCACAGATGTTCATTATCACTTGAGAAAATTTCCTTCTATTTTCTGTTTAGTGTTTTAATCAAGTGCTTTTTGTCAAATGCTTTTTGTGCATCAACCTCAATAGATGAGTTTTCCCCCTTCATTCTATTAATATAGTGTATTACATTGAATGATTTTTGTATGTTGAATTACTCTTGCATTCCTAGGGTAAATCCCACATGATTCACCTTCACTTTTTTTTTTAAAGATTTTATTTATTTATTTGACAGAGAGATCACAAGTAGGCAGAGAGGCAGGTAGAGAGAGTGGGGGAAGCAGGCTCTCTGCTCAGCAGATAGCCCAATGTGAGGCTCAATCTCAGGACCCCGAGATCATGATCTGAGCCAAAGGCAGAGGCCTTAACCCACTGAGCCACCCAGATGCCATTCACTTTCACTTTTGAAGAGTATTTTTACTGGATATAGAATTCTAGATTGGCAGTGTTTTCTTTCAGAAATTGAAATATATACCATTATTTTCTAGCTTGCCTTCTTTTTTTTTTCCCCTGACATAAAATCTTCATTCTTTCTCCTATGGCTTCTTTACAATGTCTCTTTATCACTGGCTTTTAGTGGGGTTGTTAGGATGTGCCTTGATATGGTTTGTCTTTGTTTCTTCTGCTTTTTGTTTGTTAATTTTCTTGGATTCGCATATTGATAATTTCCATTATATTTAATCATTTATATTATTATATAATATATAAATTATATATAAATTATATAATATATAAATATATTATATTATATTCCATTATATTAAACATTTAATCAAATGTTTTTCTGTCTCCATTCCTTCCCTCTGGAGCTTCAGTTACAGTCTATCAGACTCGAATATTTTTTCAGAGTTTATTAAAGAACAGGTCTTTTAAAATTATTTTGTCTTTTTTCTTTCTGTGCTTCAGTTTGCAGAGTATCTATTGCTGTTTTCAAGTCATTGAGGTCTTTTTTCTAAAACATTGATTCTTCTCAAAGCAGCAAGCCTACTATGTTATTCTTTGTTTTCTTTTTCCTGAACTTCAGTAGAGAAAGTGCTACCAAGTAGAAATCCAGAGCAATTATAATACTTATCTTGTTTAATTCTCTTTTTCAGGGATCATGGTTCTATGCTGTTTATTGTCCAGTGACTGAAAGTAAATATTTCATATACTTTTTCCAATTTTTAAGTTTTTTTGTGTCGGGGGGGAGAGTTTTGGTATTGGGTTTCTCCATTATATCCAGAGGTAGAATTTTCTTATTACTTTTCTTCATTTAGTGCCCAAATGATAGTTTGACTTCACCTCTTTAACTGATTACCTTAACATACATGTCTCCAAATGGTTATTTGAGTCCAAATTTGATTAATAAATCAAAAGATCTGTCACCATGATTCTAGATATTTAAAGCAGAAAGTAGATTTTATTTAGACTAAACAACTGCATTGAACAAATCCAAAAAATCCAATGACCTGTATGAGCGTCTAAGTTGTCAAACGGTAGGGTGGAATGAAGGCCTCTTACTCTTAGATTAGTTCTCTTGACAACATATTTGACTTCCATCCTACTTGTCTGCAAGGAGTAGGTGTTGGCCCTAAAGTATTCTAAGAAATACCGCCATCACCAACAGAAAACATCAACGGTCATCATCATATTGCTCTTACTCTCATCTCACATATCTATTCTAGAGGACCATGTATAACTTGACTTCGTACGTCAAGTGCAGAATAAAAGAACTACAATTTCAAAGAGATTGGAAAGACAGTTTCAGCAAAAAGTTATTAGCACATCCACCATATATTGTATGTAGGGTGTGCCAGGCCCCTCGTACTCAATACTGCAGGCCTCATAACCATGCTAAAAAGAAGAGTCTAATTACCATTTTACAGAGTTAGGAACTAATATACAGTGAGACAAGTCCCAGGCTGTGTGATAGACAAGCTAGAATTTAAATTTCTCTCCAATGTACTCAGAAGCCTTATTCTTTCTACTAAATCATATTGACACCAGCAAATTTGGGAAAAGACACAAAACCAGGGACTCTTATTTATCTCTTATTTTGCATTCTGTGGAGGGATAATGATCATGCTTTTCTCAGCAACAATTCCCTACTGGACAGATACCACTACCTGGTTCTATTGCTAAAGCACTGATGGAATTCTCATATATAGGGATTCTCACACTTAGCACCATTTCCTTTATGCCTCCAGAGACTTCATCCTTTTCAGATCCCAAATACTCCTCTGAGGCCTCTATTTTCTTTAGCAATGACAGTATGACTTACAGAAAAAATACAAAGATTCATTATAATAAAACACTAGAGATTCCAGCTCCAGCATGGATAGTCTATGTATTAGTCACATGGCTAGATTCAAATTTTAAAATACTGAGGTGAATAATTACTCTCACCGAAATTATAGTTAACATCCCAAATGTGCCTTTTGTTAATATAAAAATTAAATAAAGCTCTATATAAACCTACATCCATGTAGCTATTCTAAGGGCTAATAAAATCTTGTTATTTCCCTTTGCTTATTACCAGAAATAGGATGTGAAACAATAAAGTATAGTTTGAAAATATTTTCAATAGTCTTGGATTGAAAGAAAGCATTCCAGGTACAGGAAACAAATTGTGTCTGTCTAAAAATCCCTTGCAGTATGAGATTTGGAGCCCCTATTCCAAAAAATGCACTTTTCTTCTATTTTTCCAATTGACAATAATATTGGCTTCTGGCTTTTGTCAATGGTTCATTTCCAGTTATCTTACAAGTATGCCTGAAAACAAAGAGATACTATTGTCCTTCCTATAAAAAAGGCACACTGAGTTATTTCTAGCAGCATCTGAATAGTAAGGTTGCTTCACTTTCATACTTTATCAGTGATTTTCTGGGACTAACAGCTGTGTTTTGGCCAGAAACAGTGAACTAAAATTTAAAATTACAAACACTAATACTTCTTTTTTAAAAAAGTGTTTATTTGAGGGGCACCTCGGTGGCTCAGTGGGTTAAAGCCTCTGCCTTCAGCTCACGTCATGATCTTGGGGTCCTGGGATGGAGCCCCGCATCGGGCTCTCTGCTCAGCGGGGAGCCTGCTTCCCCCTCTCTCTCTGCCTGCCTCTCTGCCTACTGGTGATCTCTCTCTCTCTCTGTTCAAATAAATAAATAGAATCTTTAAAAAAAAAGTGTTTATTTGAGAGAGAGAGCTCAAGAGAGAATGGGGAGTGGGGTGGGGCAGAAAGAGCGTGAGAGAGAGAGAAAATCTCAAGCAGACTCCCTGCTGAGCATGGAGCCCAACTTGGGGTTAGATCCCAGAATGCTGAGATCATGACCTGAGCCAAAATCAAGAGTCGTCTGCTTAACTGACTAAGCCACCCTAAACACTAATACTTCTAACAAATTTAAAGATGAATTGTGAACACACAAGTAATAATGTGTCCTTTGCAATTCGTTTTATAATTTCTTATATGTTATAATGTATATTTAAGAAAATGAAAGTTCAAACTATTTCATTCCCTAAAATGTTCAAAGATACACTGTCAGCCTCACTGTAGGAGATTCTCATGAAAGTTTATTGAGGATTTATATAGATATATATGTATATACATATATATATACACACACATACACACAAACACACACATATATGTATATATATATACACGTACATATTTTGAAGAAATTTAAAAAATGGAATAGTAAAAATGGTACATGTACCCATATTCCTGCCATGTTGAATTAATAATGGTTAGCATATGCTTTTATTTCTTTCCTTAAAAAAAAAAACCCAGTAAAAAAGCATTGCAGATATAGTTAAGGTCTTTTTAATGGCTCTTCTCCATTGTCACCCCTCCCCTTATATACCACACAACTGCTTATATTATATATATTCAAATATAATATATATTTGTGCACATTTGTTTTAAATTGTATAAATGCCATAATATGGTATGTATTATGATATTTATTCTGACTTTTTTACTCAACATGGTGTTTTGATATTTGTTCATGTAGATATGTTACACATCCATTTCATTCTATTTAATGTCTCTAGAGTACTTCATTGTATAGAGTTCCAATGCCATTTATTTATCCATTCCCATATTGGTGCTTATCATTATAAAAATTATTAATACTATTAGTTTATGTAGTTAATCCTTATGTAGATTTATCTACATTTGCTGAGATTTTGCTCATAATTCCTTTACTAGTATGTAATAAAATAGAAAATGAAAACAATCTGTGACCAGCGATCCTACTTTTGGTACATAATCTGGAGAAATTCTTTGTACACAAGGAAAGCTACAGAGTGTGTAACTTAGAATAGGTTGTATTAGGCTTCCTCCTGGGTCCACTTTCTTTTTTTCCCTGGAGCATTAAAGTAAATCCATTTAGAGCATGTCTGTCTGAATGGCTTTTTGTTCACCCTCATTCTTTGCTAGTCTGTATAAGATTTTAAACACACAGTTGTTTTTTCTCAATGATATGTAGATATTATTCAATTCTTTTCTGCCTTCAGTTATAGACATCGCTATATCTATATTTAGTCTAATTCATTCTATGTTAACAAATAATATTTTCTTTTTTAAAAAAATGTTTTTGATATTCCATATATTCATTCTGCTATTCATAGCTTTCTTTTATTTATCTTGACTTGGATTAATAAATCCAATAGTTTCTTATTCTGATTATTCATGTCTTTTATCAATTCTGGAAAATTCTCAGCTCTTCCCAATCTCTCTAATCTCCTCTTCTGAAACAACATTTAAATGGAAGAAATTTATGTTGCATCTTCTTGTTCTATCTTTTCTGTCTCATTACTTCTGCATATTTTCTAACTGTTCAATTCTTTTGATGAATTTGGATTAATTTCTTGAGCTCATTCTTCCATTTATTAATGATCTCTTTAGTAGTACCTAACTATTATTTAGCTTATCGACTGAAATTTTAAATTATAAGTACATTTAAATTCCTCTGTAAGTATTTAATCATTTTAATTTTTGAAACTATATTTGACAATTCTATTATCTCAAGTTTTTAGGGCATTAAGTTTGTTTTTGATTGTGCCTGCTGGCTTCTGCCTGTGTAGAATTCCTTCCTTGTGTGTGAGCCCATGTTTGGTGAAGCATGATTTGTGGGGCCCTGTGTATCTTGAAAAGGGTAATTTCTTCCAGAGAATTTGACCTTCCCTATATAGGGACGATCACCATCTTGGGATAATTTTCATGCTGATTTCTCACCCTATTTCTCTAAGAGTTCTTAGATAACACAGATAGTGTAAATTCAAATTCCAAATTTGTATGAACACAGGACTGACCTTTCTCTTTTTTCACCTGGATGCTAGCCATAGGCAGATAAGAGATACTGTGATCTCCCTGGGCTGATGGATGATGTATTCCTAATCCACCTTTTCTGGAGGGTAGAGCCCAACAAAACTCCTGGCTTTAGGAGGTCATTAGTTCTAACCCCTTGCCTCATATGAGCTCCAGGCCTCCAGTCTTTTCCCTGTGTGACTGATAGAGCACAAACCCCTTGATAATTGGGAAGGGTACCTCCACTTTGTATAGCCACAGCCTCAGCTTCTGCTTGCTCCTTGTTTATAAGTCTCCTCCCCGTTATGGCCCTTGGGAATTTATAGTTTGAGAGATACTTGTTATATTTTCTAGAATTTCTAGTTCTTTCTTTCTTTATTTTTTTAAGAAGAGAGTATTTCCAGATACTGGTAGCACATTGCATTTTCAGAAACTGATGTGTTTATTGGGTTTTCTAGGTAGATAATCGTATTTTCTGTATCAGATAACAATTTTATTTCTTCCTTTCAAGAATATGTGGTTTTTTTTTGGTCTCATGGTTTAATTTTCCAGGACTTTCAGTCTTTTTTTTTTTAAGATTTTATTTATTTACTTGACAGAGAGAGAGAGATCACAAGTAGACAGAGAGGCAGGCAGAGAGAGAGAGAGGGGAAGCAGGCTCCCTGCTGAACAGAAGAACCCGATGTGGGGCTTGATCCCAGAACCCTGAGATCATGACCTGAGCTGAAGGCAGAGGCTTTAACCCACTGAGCCACCCAGGCACCCCCCAGGACTTTCAGTCTTGAACTTAATGGAATTTCACCATTCAGAATGATGATGGTTATAGGTTTTTGGTAGATTTATTTAATCAAGTGAAGAAAGTTCTAATCCCAATCTCTTAAGAGTTTCAAAAAATCAAAAATATATTAATATATAATAATATATATTATATTATAATATATTATATTAAATATATATTAATATATTAATATATTAAATTTAAAAAAGATTTAATATATTAAATCTTTTTTTCATTAATATCTGGATTTTGAGAATCACTCTGATAGATTTACCAAAGTTGAACTATATTTTTATTTCTGGTATGAATCCAAATGATCCTGATATGATTTTCACCCTAACTTTTTATTTTGAAAAATTTTAAATCCATAGGTAAGTTTAAAAACATAGTTCAGTAAGCATTCATGTATCTTTCATCCGTATTTGTTAACTTTTGGCCATATATGATATGTATGTCTCTCTTTGTGTGCAAACACACACACACACACACACACACACACAAATGACAAGAAGCAGAATATGTCATCTCAAAATATGCTACGTTGGCATAAGGTTTATTTTGAGCTGAAGGTAATTGAGAAGAAGCAGACATGAGAAAATTTCTCCACTCTCTCTCTGTTTGCCTAAAGCAGGACATAAATTTATAACGGTGTCTCTTCTTTCCTACCAGGAAGGACAGAGGTTAATCACTGGAGACTATTCTAAGCCTTTATCAGCCAGACACAGCACCAGAGGAATCTACATAAACCTTGTTAAAACTATCCCTTCTCTACTGCTAATTTTCCCCTGTATTTGCCTTCCCACAGTTTGCCCTGCTAGAAGCTCCAAGTGCTTTTTCTTGCCACTTCTTTCAAAACATTGTTCTTTTGTTAAAATGCTATCTAAGCCCAAGTTCAAACCACACCCTTTGGGTTATTCATTGCTGAGTGCTCCAAAACCCATCTACAGTGCACATGTTAATAAACTTCTGTTTGCTTTTCTCTTGTTAATCTGTCTTTGGTTGGTCTAATTTACAAGGCCCTTGCCAGAGAACACAAGACAGGGAGAGGAAAAGATTTTTTTTCTTCTGCAAGCACACATATTTTTCAAGGAACTACTTTAAAGTAGATTTTAAATACTTTTGCATGTATTTCCTAAGAGAAAGAACATTCTCCAACATAATACAAAACTATCGTTGAACTCAAGAAATGCTATCATACTCAAAAGACCATCATTAATAAAGGACATTAAAGACATTCCCTAATTTATATTTCAAGATTCACATATAAATATGGATGAAGCACCATTGCTATGGAAAGCACACAACTGGCTAGAGAACAGAATAAAATGCAAAAACAAAAGTCTTTGTTTTGATGGATGGACAGGACATGTCAGTGGGAGCAAAGGGCAGATACCGTCCTGGTTTTGGAAAGATGTCGGTCATTGCTGACTTTAAGAAGGGCAGCTCTTGGAGAGTGGTGAATATGAAAGCCTTTAGTGGAGTGGATGGAAGAGAGAAAATAATGGAAGGAGTTGGAAACAGTGAAGCCAGAAATCCTTTGGAAAAATTTCACCATGAAGAGAAGCAGAGAGAGAAATAGAGGCCAAAGGGGGACATGAAGTCATGGAGGGTTTGTTTTTTTACTTGGGTAATATTAAAGTGGGCTTATATATGGGCTGGAATAATCCATCAGGGAAGAATACACTAACACTAGAGGGGAAAGGTAGTTAATTGGACAAGTGACATCCTTGAGAAGGAGACTGTGCGCAGCGAGCGGAGGGATAATGTTAGCTGGAGGAGGGCTCTTTCTCTTGTTACAGTGAAGTAATCAAAGAATGAGTCAAGCACTGGGAGGTTTGTGAGGGAATGGACTTGTGCTAGGCCGGGAGTTGGCAAAGTGTCTCTGCAAGGGCAAGAGAATAAATACTGGAGACTCCCCCCCCCCCGCCCCCCACCAGTGGTCTCTGATGCCCCTACTTCGGTCTGCCACTGCCCTGATGAAATCAATCACAGACACAGTGTAAGCAAAAGAGCACGGCTGCGTTCCAAGAAAAGGACTTTATGAACACTGAAATTTGGCTTTGCGTGTGACATGAAATAATTTTCCTTTCCCTTTTTTTTTTTTTTCCATTTTATAATGTAAAGCACATTTTTAGTTCATAGGTTGTAGAGAAAGGAAGCTAGGGACCAGACCGGAGCTGCAGGCTACAGTTTGCAGACGACCGTTCTGCACTGACCGTGACTCTTTCTCTGTTAGGGATGAACCAGCCTGTCATCATCTGAGAGCAAGGAGGACACGGAGATGGGATGATATATTTTGAGCGGTGTTAAAGAGAACCAGAGCCACACAGTGGTTCAAGTGGTAAAACCAGATTTTAATCAGGGTCTATTACAGTAAGGGAAAAGAGATTTCTGTATAGAGTTGCACTCAATTTCAAATCGACAAGATCAAGTGGGATTGATAAGTCCTGAGGCAGGCTTGGGGTGAGGGTGGGGGTGGGGGCTGGTGGATAGAAACTACTGAGGAGACATCAAGGGTGGGGGTGGGGAGAGTTCCCACGGATTCGACCCAACAGGATTCCTTCTGAAGGCAGGCTAGTGGGATCATGTATCACTGGGAAGATGATGGAGGATGAGGAATTCGATCAGATATGGAGGGAGCTCTGATATCAAAGATGAGAGATTCTCACTAAATGGACTTAGCGAGGTGCTTGCTAAAACTGGGCCAAGCAGGCCTCTTGGAGAAAAGGGTTTGGAGGAGCCTGAATAAAGTTAGGTCAAAAGAAAGGCTTTGTCAGGAGAAGGAGAAGAGAAGATGTAACATAATCATTTTGAAGTGAGTGAGATCAACTTTATTAAGGGTATATAGTAGCACTATTTTGCCAAATGCATGGTCCAGTTGAGATCTGTGGTAGAAAAAAAAAAGAAAGAAAAAGAAAATGGAGGCGAGTTCATTGAAACCAGCTGTGTGAATTTCTCCAGGCTCATCCAAGCTGATTGCGTGCAGGTGAGGAGTAAGCAGTTGAGTTACTCAGACGCCACCAGAACTGGGTGTTGCTGCTGGAGGTCCAGAGGGAGAGGGGCGCAAAGATGCTAGCAGTACTGGCTCCACATTGAACCCCAAATAGCTACCGGGAGAAGTGAGGACATTAGTGCTGTATAATTTAGTGAGAATGTGGCATTCCTGGAGGTCTCAGCAAGGTCAGCACATTACGGGCATGGAGTTACCAGCGTACCCTGAAATATGAAGTCGAGAGTCAGAAAGAGAGAAGTTGGGAGATGATACAGTAGAAATGGTGTGGTCTTTTGTGGATGAGATGTGGCCATGAGTTGCATGGCCGAGGTAGGGCTGAGAGAAGTGGAGCTAACAACAAGAGCCTAGGAAGTATGAACAGTGTTTGTGGAAATCACAACAAGCCCTGCCAGCAGGAATGGTGGACAATGAGGCCAGCATTGAAGTCCCCAAAGTCACCGGTGAGTAAGGGGGAAGGAGTAAGGGGCCATATTTGAAGGAAATAGCTGAGGTCAGGAGTTTGAAATTGGCCTATATGCAATTCAAGAGAGCGGGTGGAATACTTTTTTTGTTTTCTTTGTTTTTCAGAAGAAGAGAGGAATTCTGGCCTAACAACATGTCAGCAGGTATTTATTGTTCTCGGTTGAATGCTTCCATGAATTAAATATTCTAACTGAAATGTTTCTCTCTGGGTTCAGTTTAGAACTTTTATACTGTCTTCTTGTTGGTTATGTTTCTTTAGGGTCACTATTCTTTTTAACTGTGTCATACAAAGGAATGTCCTTGTTAGACATCCAAAGAGCTACCCAACAGTACTTAAGAGCTCCCTGTTTTTCATAATATTCAAACTAAAATTCAAAATATGGCACGTAAAGCACAGTTTAACTGCATATCTGCATATTATTGGTAAAATGTGTAAATTTACCTTTAATCTGCTTCACAAGAGTCAATAAGTCATTGCAAATGCAAAACACAGAAGTGGGAGAAAACAATTTTTTTCTCTGGGCTGAAGCCACATTGCTTCTTCTAGCAGGAGACTAAAAATCTCCTTAAAGAAGCTTTGTGTATCACAGTCCTAGATCACAGGACAAAGTTGGGTTATACAACATTCACTGGTTAAGTTTGGAAGGAGCCGGTGTTTCCTAGCACCTGTAGGGGGCACTAAACACAGGCTAGTTAATATTGGCCCTACCCAGGGAGATAACTGGTCAGTTGTCAAGAGTTTATTATCTACCTGATAAGAGCTTGAGAGCAAATCATTAACACAGGGATCAGATTTTTTATGATCAAGAGAAAGAAAGTTGTTTATGGAAAAAATGGAAAACAGGTGAAACAAACATTTTAAAAAAAAATGATAATTTAGCATAATTGACTTAAACAGAAAACCTGCATAGACTAATAACCACCAGAGAAATCAAATTCTAATAAAAATTATTCCCGTACCTACTCACCCACCCAAAACATATACCAGGCCAAGTGTAGAAGCAAATTTTTGCAAATTTTCAATGAGTAGTTAAACCATAACTTATAAAAAAATGTTCCTAAAAATATAATAAAATCCAAAGCTATCTGATTCATTTTTATTACCTTGATATAAAAACTGGGGAAAAAAAGTACAAGAACATAAAATTGTAGGCCAGGAAATTGAATCTAACAGTGTATTACAAATAATCATCAAACCAAGTTGGTCCATTGCAGAATGAAATGGTAGTTCAACATTAGAATATCTGTCAATATAAAGCTTGACATTATCTGGAGATTAGTAAAGAACCACTTGCAGAAAAAAGGCATTCGATAAAGTTCAACATCAACAATGATAAATCTGGTGGCAATAAAAACTCTTAGGAAGCCAAGAGCAAAACGGAATTGCCTTAGCCTGGTAAAGGATATAAAATATCAAAAGTAAATATGATGTTTAATGGTCAACTATTAGAATGTATTTCCATTAAGTTCAGGAATAAGACACCATGCCTGCTATACCTACTCTTGTTTACCCTGCAAGTGTAGGTCCTGGTCCTTTTAATGAGAAAAAGAAATAAAAGGAAAGACAGGACAATCAGAAAGCCAATAGTAAAACTAAAACTGTCATTCCTTGAAAACCTTAGTGTCCCTTTAGAAACAAGAGAATAAGTGGGCAAACTCGTTGAGCTGAAAAAGAGCTCAACCATATAGGAAGTTTGGTAATGTTTCCTTACATCATCCATAACAAATGAAAGGATGTAATAGAGAAAGTAATACCAGTTTTAAAACTATAAAAAATATGGACGTCCTTTTCAAGAGGTAGTCCAAAGTATGGCTTGGCTGAGGGTTTAAAAAGATGGACGGATGCCACTTCAGGGGACATATGGAAGCAGAGGAGAGCTGAGTCAAGCCCTGTAATGTTTTCAATGACATGTTCTCCTGTCAGTCTGTGCTCTGGACTCCTGTGTTTAGTCATTTTATTCCAATAATTCTCACCAATGGATGGTTGGCCTTTGTAGGCATCTCTGCTTGTGACTCAGCCAAAGACTGAGTTCCTGGAAGGTCTGACTGTGTCTCCTTCTGCTCCATGTCCTTAGTGCCTGACAGTGTTTGGCCCATAGGGGAGGGCACAGCATAGCTTTCTTAAACTGGCACGTGGAAGAGAAGATTTTTTTGTGTACATACTTTTATATGTTTCCTGTGTACTTGGTCACTTCATGCAATAGATTGGAAGTGTTTTTATGCGATGCTGCATACATATGGAGGATTGATATTTTAACTGGCATTACACATAATGATATTATCTTAAAATTAGATCTTAAAAATTAGATCTCTTATAGCACTTGGTCAAAAGAGCCTGGGACACTGAATTTGTGTTAGAGATGAACTGCCCTTTTCCCAGGGAAAGTCCGAGAAGGGCGGTACTTCAAAATAAGGTCAAACCCAGAATCTGCTGAAAATATACCCTTTCAAAGATTCTGTGGAGGCCCCTAACACTTGATTATGAATTGCATACTTAGTCATTCATTTGGAGCCTTTCCCACTGAGGCTTTTGTTTTGAAGTAATCAAACCAGGATTGAGTTTCCTATTGCTGCTTTCTCTATTAAATGATCTCTCTCAGTGGCTTCTGATAGATTACCTTTTACAAACTGTCTCAGTCTCAGGGAGGGATGGAGGGCGGTTTCGCTGCACTGTCTGCCTTGTCTTATCCCCCCAGCATCTGTGGCTTTGCTGGTATCCTAAGTGAATCGCTTGTTTTCTTTATGATTCCGTTTCTGTCCTAACAGAATAACAATATCTTATATTTTTGCATTGTTTTGTAGTTTATAATTTTCTGGTTTTATTTCCCAAATGAAAAAAAATCTCCCATCTTCACATAAAATCTTACATATAAAAGCTTAAAATAAATAAGGACCTTGAAAGACCATGCTCTGGTTAGCATGGGTGTGTGGCAGAAGGGGGAGGAGAGGTGTGTCTCAGAGTCCCAGGGCTCCTAACGCTTGGGGGATCAAACTGCAAAGCCGCTGACATGATTATGACCTCAGTCCTTCAAGCCAGATTGGGCAGGTGTTTTTCCTTTGAATTTTCCAGGTAACTGAATTTAAACAAACACTCAAGCTCTTGTACCTAGTAACAGAGCCGAAGCTCATTCAGTATCTTTTCGAAGGAGCCTGGTACTCTTTTCACAAACGTGATGGGTAATTACAACCTCAGAAAAATTGATCTTGCATGTGAAATGAGTAACCCTACATAGATTTTAGTTAAATTTATCATACACATAAATATTTTTTCCAACGAAAGTCAATCCAACTGATTAAATAAATTACGATACATCCTTTCAATGGACAGTTTTGCAGTCACTAAAAAGAATAAGGCACTATATGTATACTGATACAAAATAATTTTATTGTTAAATAGAAACAAACAAAACAGTACAGTGACTTGCATATTGTTTATAGTGTCCTATTATTCATGTAAAAATATATACATGTATACTTGTATGCAGGTGTGTATATGTATATGTCTAGAGTATACTGAAATAATATACTAGAAATTGTTGACACTAGTCCTTCCAGGAGAGGGACAGGATGAGCAGGGATTAGGGGTGGGAGGGAGAATTACATTTGGCCTTATACATGGTACATTTAGAATTCATATTACCTGCATTTGATCACAATTAGAAAGAAATCATTTTATATAAAAACTTAGTCTATGACAACACATTTTTATTAAGGGCTACTTTCTGACTTTTAACCATATCAGTTTCCGCATGATATGTTCTCATGTCTCTCTCTACCACATCTTTAAATTATTCATCAACTGGTCATTATTCAGCTATTTTATGATTAATTGATTAATATCAATCTCTCTCACAAGACTGTTAGCTCCAGAAGGTCAGGATCCTATTTTTGTGCTTATCAGGAAAAAATTATCTAAGACTCGAAAATGGGTAAAAGAGGTTACCGGATGTCCTTTTCTTTTCGAATGGACCCTCCAAAACATGATCTGACTCTCTAAGGGTCTGCCTCTTCAATTAGGTTTCTAACAACTAAGCCTTTTTAGAGCTTGATATGTGTAGAAGTTACAGAAAACTGATAGCTATGCAAATCATTCTTGTCCATAGCAATGCAAAAAATGTGTGATATCTTCTGCCTTATTGAACAGGTATACCCCAAACATTACATTTTGTTGTCTTGTAGGATATTGAGCAGGTATACATCTATTAGTCAATTAATTACAGAACACTTAATTATACACACACACACACACACACACACACATTCTTCTTTGCACCAGCTTTTAACATGTTAGCACTTCTTACTAAGTCAGAAACTCTGAAGGATCTGAGATGTTCTCTTACTTGCAGAAATATCAGACTCTGAATAGGATGTCACACCTTTGTTATTCATAGCAATAGCAAGGTGACGCTGGGTCCTCATGCCCGACACCTTAGTGGGTAGTGTGATGGGAGCCAAAGGGTTCACTGGTGCACCAGGAGGTTATACTACAGTTTGGATAGAAACTCCAAAACTATTGGTCTCCAAGCTTATATAGGAGCTGGAGTACTTAACTCTCTTTCTCCTAGAATAAGAGAGAGAGATTATTTTTTACTCAGAATGTAAACATATCCTCTTTTGGAGAAAGAGAAGATCTCTACCCTGGAAAGTACATTTGGTGCTAGGAGAGCTAAGAATGATTTTTTATTCATCTGAATGGGAGCAGATATCTCTATTGCAAAGGAGGCAAGCAACTTCATGTGGAGTATCCTTAAAATGTGACAAGTAAATGCTGCTGGCAGAAAAAAGGAGATATTCCTGATCATTGTAGCATGGCAATCTCAGTACTCAGAAGGCCCACAGCGTTCAGGAATATGGAGTAATATAGGACAGATTGTTTGTCAATAGTTACCTTATTAATAAGTTGAATAAAATCTTTGACATGTATTCACTTTTTAATTATACAAAAGTCACAATTTTAGTTCTGGAAATTATTCTTAAGAAATCCCAGTGTCTTTCATAGTATCCAAAAATAAAAGAGGTTCAATAAATATGTAGTATATAAATAAATGATAGATAGCTAAAAATTGTAAAAAATTTAATTTGTTCTATTTTTTAAAAATGATTATAGAACTTTAATGGTTTAGGTAATATCGTAGAAAATGCCTATCCTCCCATCCCTTTTCCTTTTTTTTTTTTCCACTGGTGGGACTTGTGAGGTAAGCATTATTAATTGAGCTGACTCTATTCTAAAAACAAGTTTATCTCACTTTGCACATTATGTACTGCATTCCTTCTTTTCAAGAGATTAGCCCTTGGCCATAACATATCTTGTACCAGGTAGCAGTGAGAAGGGCTTGACGATCATGTGTGATGCTTTGAGATGGAGAAAGAGTCTAAATAGGCAAGTTCCAAATTCCCTTGATTACAGTTTATATTGATTAGGACTCTTTTGCTTGCAAATAACAGAAAATCAATTCAAACTACTCTAAGCAAAAAAGAAAATTTATTGGAGGGATAATGGACTATGTCATTGTATTTGAGGGCAATGAAGCATCTGAATCTTAGGAATAAAACTAAAGATTGCAGTGCTGCAGGGAACCCTGAGAGCCCCTTTTCCATCTCTCATATCTGCCTCTCTCTTTGGACAGCTGTTTCATTACTCTCTTGTACCACTTCTTATTAGCTGCATGGCCTGGTAGAAAATGGCTGGTGCCTCCTGCTTCTAAGTAACACTTACTTATCGTAGACTGGTGACTCACTAGGAGACAGATCTCTTGCTCGCTCCACCTAAGGAATTGCTTTCCAATTCCCAGGGAAGAGACTGATTACCTAGCTGGGTCAGTTACCCAATCAATGAGACCAGAGGGTGTGGGGGTGGGATGACACACTATACAAATGTGTTAGCTTCTGGGATGACCTTGTGGATAGCAGGGAAGGAGGTAATTTCTAGAAATGTAGAGTTAAAAAATTCAGTAAGTGCTCACTAGAGTGACTTTTTAAAACAATTTGTGAAAAAGGAGAATAGCAAGCCAGCAAACTGGGAAAGAATAAGAGAGGGCAAAGTCACAGTCTGGTAATTAAGAAAAAGAACGGAGAATATAAAGTTGTGGGAAAGCAGAATAAATGAGACTCAGAGGGAGCATGGAGAATCCGGTAAGGTGATAATGGTGCTTGCATTTTCCTAGAGGTGTTTGGAAATCTAATGAACAAAGTTGTGAAAGCATTTTGTCATCTCTTGTGTACCGTTCAATAGAATTGGAGGCAGTGGTGGAAATGTTCTTTACCTGTACCAACCAGTTCAGCACTCCATTAGCCAACTTGTGGCTCTTGAATTCTTGGAATGTAGCTAATGTGACTGAACAACTGAATTTTACATTTTATTTAATTTTAATTAAATTTAAATAGCCACATGTGGCTACCATACTGGATAGAGCAGCCTGAAATTGAGGAACTGAATCTACAGATGATGGTCTTACTACAAATAAAAATAGAACTTTTACCCACAACCCAGCTTTTACCCACAGCAAATCACCAAGGAAACCAACCCTTTTACCTACAATAACCAGCCCAGGAGGCCAGCTGGCTATATGTGACCTGTAAGAAGCTAGGCCATTATATGTAATAACAATCAGGAAGCCAATCAATCACCACTGTAATATCCAGCTTCAAAAGTTCAGGACTTCATTAATAACAAATAGCTTCACTAATTTTTCCCCCTGCTTTTGACTTGGGACTAACTGGAAAAAAGCCAAATATGTACCTCTAACCAATCACTTCCAGTTAGCCACCTATAGCTTCCTCAGGCCAACTGCCAGCAGTCAGGAAACACCTGAAACCATTCCTTTTTTCCACGAAGAAGCTTTTCCACTCCACTGTCTGCCTTTGAGTTTCTGCCAAAATGCGTGTGATGGTGGTTGACTTCCTTACTATAGCAGCTCTGAGTAAATAGTCTTTGTGTGTTCTCATTAGTGTGGTCTTTGTTTATTTCCACATAACATTGATTTGATGTGTTTTTATCCTTCCACAGGAAAGGTGGAGAGTTAGAGATGACCATGCCTTTAATTGGCTTGGCATATGGTCCTTAGTGTTACACTCTCATGGCATCCTATTGTGAAACCACTCTTTCATAGAATTTATATTTTTAAAAAAATGATAAGAGCCCCAATCATCCTTAATGTGGCGACATGCATTCAATTATCTGTGTGTATTTATTATATGTGTCTGTTCATAAGTGTATAGCTTAGGTCAGCCAGAGTTAGCATACAAAAATAGAGGATTCCCGGGGTGCTTGGGTGGCTCAGTCAGTTAATCGTCCAACTCTTGTTTTTGGCCCAGGTCATGATTCACGATCTCAGGGTTGTGAGATCAAGCCCTGGGTCAGGCTCCATGCTGGATCTAGAGTCTGCTTAAGATTCTCTCTCACCTTCTCCCTTTGCCTCTCCCTCTCTTTCTTTCTCTCTCCCTCTCTAAAAAATAAAAACATTAAAATAATAATTTCCCAGTTAAATCTCAATTTCAGATAAACAACAAATTAATTTTTCATACAAGTATATTACATACAGTATTTGTCCTATTCTAAAAAAAGATTCATTGTTTTCTTGAAATTAAAAATTAAGTTGGCGTCCTATACTTTATCTCGAAGCCTTAGTATACATGGTCTTCTCAATGTGTGACTGTCTCTCTTACACAGCCTCTTGCTGGCCAGGTTTGATATAGGGCAGAAACTTCAGGAGGAAGGGTAGGCAGAACCAGAAACGTTTCCAGTTATCCAACTGTGTCACGTACCGCTTGGATGAAAGGAAAGAGTCAGAGGATGATAAGACAGGAGAGCAGAGCAGATGACTGGCGAGTTTGGCATTTGCTCAGATGGGGCAAGGGTACCAGAGTGGATGGAATCCCCAGGAAAGCAGCCGTGTCACCCGTGGTATCTGTGCTTAGTGGTTCAGTGTTGTGCAGGATTCTAAGGGAGATTCTGTAGCCTCTGTAATCCTTCCAGGGACCCAGAAATATTCATCTCATTGAATTTGGATAGGTTTCTGTATCTGCCTTGTCTCCTGATTCTGGCTTAGCAAACCTACAGAGCTCACTCATTCTTAACAATTTTAATGAGAACTTACTGTGTGCCAGACATTGTTCTAGTTGCTAGAAATTTTGCTGAGAATAAGGCAGAAAAGATCCCTGCCGCTATGGATATTACATTCTACTCCAGGAGAAAGATAAATGAGCAACAAATAAATGACTATGTATGTACTGTTAGTAATAAATGATATGAATAAAAATTAAAGAGGTTAGGCAAGAGCCAATTCCTCCTCCAAATCATCAAAATAGCCTGCTGATAAAGCAAAGCTAAGTAATCTCAGGGTTGAAAGGGAGAACACTACCTTGACAATGTCAGAAGTGCCTCCAATGTGGAGGAAGGAGGTGGGATCATGAAAGGTTTTGGGGGTTTGGTTTAAGGCGGGTTTTTCAATGTCAGGTCTGGTTGGGATTGGCAGACACAGAGAAGCGTGGATTTGGAAGAGAACTTTGAAGAGGAAACTGTATTTGATGAGCCCAGCTGAGCAATCTCTTACCCTGAGAATGAATTTACTTGAATGAATTTTAGTGTTGCTTGTATAAATGGATATTGGGAGTTTCTTAGAATAAGCAATAACGTTATCTATAAATTAATTTTTCTGGGCAAGAGTTTCCTAAGATGGTGAAGTTCTGTACCTACAAAGAGTGAGCTGTGTGGTTGAGATAATTGGAGGGCTAGGCACTATTTTAGTTTGGATGGTAAGGGAAGGCCTCTCTAGTTGATGATATCTGAGCATTCCAGGCAGGAGAAAGATAAAGAGCCAAGCCTCTGGAATGGGAATGATTTTGGGTGTTCAACAGCCAGCAAAAGAACCAGGGTGGCTGGGGAGCCTACTGAGGAAGGGAGAAATTACTTTGGAGATATGGTCAGGATCCACCTTGTTTAGAACCTTCTCAACCCCAGGAAAGGGTTTGGCTTTCTAATTAATCACTTTCTAATTAATCAATTAATTCTAAGTGATGTGGAAAATCATTAATGGCTTTCAAAAAAGGAGTGATCTGATATACAGGGTTAAAGAACTCCTTGGGTAGGGAGATCAGTTTTCCCAAGGAGACTACTGCAGTTGTCCAGGTGAAATATCAGGTGGCTTGGTCTTCAGTTGTAGCTCTGGAGGTGAGGAGAAGTCACTGATATAGAGATGTATTTTAGGGTAGATGGGTTAGATGTGTGATGTGAGGAAAAGAAGAACTAAAGGTAAATCCTACTATTTTGGCCTGAACAACTAGGTGAAAAGTTATGGTATGTGTTATAGACTGAATTGTGTTCTCCTCAAATTTATATGTTGAATTACTGACTCCTGATGTGACCATCTTTGGAGATAGTGCCTTTTGGGTGGCAACTGAGGTTAAAAGAGTTCATAAATGTAGGTCCTAATCTGATAGGACTAATGTTCACTGGAGATCTCTTTCTCTTTGTGCTGAAATGGAGAACAGGCCAGGTGAGGACCTGGCAAGAAGGTAGCCATCTGAAGCCAAAAAGAGACCTCTCACCAAGACCAACCCCGATGGCACTTTGTTCTTAGGTTCTGGCCTCCAGAACTGTGAGATTATGAATTTCTGCTATTTAAACCACCCAGGTGTGGAATCCTGTTATGGTAGCCCTAGCAGGCTAATAAACTATGTCACGGTATACAGAACACTACGGAGAGAATAGATTTCTTGGGGTGGAAGGGTGGGCTGAAAATCAAGAGTTCTTGTAGAGATGTGGATGGTTACATGAGTCTTAAAATCAAAACAATGTTGAGATATAGCAGTGGGAGTCATTTGTGTGGTTCAGAGACTTTGATTTGTCTTTTCTTCCTTAAACATCTGACTCCATTATCACGATCAGCTTACTGTCCTGCCTTCTCCAATGGCTTTTATGCCATTTCTCATCTTCTTACTGAAAGCTACTTTGTGAAAAAGATTAGCTGTGGTGGGGTATAAAAATGTCTGGACTAGGTGTTAAATATGCTGCATTCAGGTGCCATCTCTAACTCTTACCATTTTTAACTAGGAAGTCTTGGACAACCAATGCACTTACCTCACTAGGCTTCGAGCTCCTTTCCAGAATAAGGATATTTGCCTTATGGGGTGACTGTAAAATAACAACAATGTGGAAGAAAAATGAACGTGAAAGCATTTTACAAAGTGAAAATTTCAATAAAAATGCATGGGTTCATTAGTATTCAATTACGTTTTGGTGTGGTGAGTTAGTGTCCTTGGTGTGATTGCACGTAAACTGTAGATTACAAAAATTTGGCCCATGAAAAATATGTCTGGAATTAATGGTGCAAGAGAACTTCTGTCCACTCTCCTTCCCTAAATCTCTCCATATAAATAAGTGACTAAAATCTATTTACAACTGAAACCAGTTTGACCCTCAGTTCTCTTTGGAATGGATCTATTTTTGTACACAAACTAGACTGCCTTGTTCTAGAAGATATAATACAGACTATAACATGGGATTATGGAATCATAGAACATTAAAGCAAAACAATGCTTAGATATATTTCCAAGGGTGGCAAAATTGCGACTTAAATCACTACGCCCTATCTTTTGACAATGGAAAACATTGCTCATCCATTGGAGTACACTTTTCCACTAAACCCTTACATGGCTTCAAATCCTTTTCTTTGTAGTACTCCTATAGCCATTGCTGTTCAGTTTCAGTGGTCAAACTTCATTTCCCATCTGTGATTTTAGTTTAAGCCCCTCATTATTTGGAAAGTTAGTCTAATAGTGCTTAATGTTTTCAGTGGGTGCTCAAACTGTCCAAGCGCAGAGTTGATTCCACCACTATTCCTGTGTAAAATAAATGTGCTTGTTATGAATGTGCCTGTCATCTTCCCAATATCTTCCCACAACCTATGTCCCGATCACAGAGATGATTGGTCTTTTGAAGTATTCCTTTTGGATTGAAAATATCCCTAGAGAAGCTAGAGATGGCATTTGTTCACCAAATCTTTCTTGACCAACATTGGCAGCATTGAAGCACTGTTTTCTGAGAGATATGACTCTTATCTTTTGCCTAATTAATTATTAAGTGAGAAAAATAAAAGACAGGAATTTTTAGATTCTTATAATCTGTTGTTTATTTATACTATATTACAACCAAGCTCTTCCATTCTTAAATATCTTTTGACTTCTGAAAAAAGCAGTCAGAGAGGTTTCTTCTCCTTTGATCTCCTTAAGGACAGTGTTACATTAAGGGAGGCTATCCATTTCTCAGGCTGCCAAAATAAGACACTAATAACACTGTGATCTCTCTAAACATATCCTTCCTGCAATATCTTCCCTTGACAAACGTAATTACTTGAGTATCCACAGGGGCCTCTTAATGAAACTTTCCGTGTTTGTGGTCACTTTTGTTTCATCTAATAGCTATCTGCATGAGCAGCACATGAAAATAGTTTCCTTCTTCCACAAGGAAGGGAGAATGCCAATTCATTTCCAAGAATGGATGAAATTGAATGTACCTAAATTAGATGACTCACTTTCCTTTTGGGTTTGGCAAACCCCAAATATGCAAGCCCCCATGTTACAGTATATTTTGTCACCTAACCTTACCTATGAATTTGCAAATGCCAAATAGGACTCTTCCTATCTCACTGTTAATTGAGGCCAAAGACAATAAGTGCTAGTTGCTTCCTTCAAATGTGAATTGTAAGTCAAACCACCGTTGTTGAATTGACTCTTAAACCACTCTGAAATTCTAAAACTTGTTCAGTTATTGAGCATAAAGAGAACTGGAGAGGATTTCTTTGGAGAAATCCACCCTGTTGGGTCCGCCCTACCGAAAGAGAGAAGCATGTGTGTACAGGGAACAGTGCTGCCTAATCCCAAGTATAGTGAGAGGAATTCCAATGAGATTGCATTGAGAGCTTGGTATGGAATCTCTGCTGGTCTAGGACACAGATACATGAGGCCTGGTTCATGCTTGAGAAAGCTAACATGGCTAGGGGCACAGAAGTTGTCTGTGTCTGGAAAAGCACTGTCTGCCTTCCAACTGGAGATCAGAGGGTGTGAATCCTAGGGATCAAATGTGGCCCACACAGGTAATGTCAGCCTGAGGTAATTTTTTAAAAAGGCCTTGAAGGGACGTCCAATTATAGTAGTATGAAAAAGCAGGTGAATCCTCTCAGACAACCTGGACAAAATTCTAAACAAACAAACAAAAAAGTTAAGGACTCTGGACCACAGAACCCAAATTGTGTAGACCACAATTTAAGAAGGATATATGCATGTATTCTTAAAAAATCTGGATAAGAATAGCAGAAATCTATGGCCTTTTTGCTTGGACTACTTTCATTCTCTCTCCCACCCCAGCATAGTTGGCAAGAAATGTTGTTTTACCAGCCAGGAGCTGATCAAAAAACCTAGTGGCTTCATTGTTAGATGGGATGTAATCAATTTGGGGAGGGTGGCAAAAATCAATAGCCATGTCAGGTAAAAGTGAAACATTTGGTAAAAAATAAATAGAGGAAAACCTATACATTTATTTGGCCAAGTTTGTGGTCCTGGTTAGAGTGAGCAGTTGGACTAGCTGAGGAAGTCTTGGAAAAGAGAGATCTATTGTAGGACTGAAAAGCTCTCCACACATCCTTTGTTTACTAGGAAACAATTTATCCCAGGTTTATTGCAGTAGAATGTATAAATCAAGAGACCCGAGAACTTGCTGCAACTTGGAATGTACTTGCCAATCCATACATAGATCAATATGCAGAAGGCCTCAACCCAATTATTGGGTGATCACCAAGTTATGCAGCCACAAGGATGACCCATAAGAATCCAGGCTAACCTATAGCAATAAGAATGAGAAAACTGAATCAAATTATCAGTAGGTGCACATTGTGGGCAGTCAAGCATTGCAGTTTATATCCAGGCAAATGAAAGTAAACCTCAGAAAAATAAAACAGAATCCATGGTTGCTATAATAGGTTATCTAAATTGTCCTATTTCTAACCAAAAATTATAAGACATGCAGAGAAATAGAAAAATGTGACAATGAATCTTGTAACACTGAACAAATAAAATTAAAGTATTTGGGGAAAAGAAAAAGAAAAATGTGACCCATACTCAAGGAAAACAAAAAACAAAACAAAACAAAATAGAAACCAATACTTAGTAGGCCCATATGGGCTACTAGACAAAGATCAGGCTTTAGTAGACCAAGATTTCAAAGCAACTATTATAAATATGCTCAGAGAACTAAAGAAAAATACTATGACAATGACAGGCCAAAAAACCTAGCAACTTGAGAAAAGAGATACTAAAAAAGAACAAAATAAAATCATAGAATTAAGAATTCCGAAAATGGAAATGAGGAATTTATGGGTGGGCTCAAGAACAGATTTGAGATGGCAAAAGAAATAACTAGTAAACTTGATATTGGATAAATATGGAGAACAGAAAAAAGATGGAAGAAAAATGAACAGAGTCTCAGAGTCTGGTGGGATAATGAAGTGTACCAATATTTTTGCAATGGGCCTCCCAGAAGAAAAGGAAAAAGAAAACAGTATTTGAAGAAATAATGACTGAAAACTTCCTCAATTTGATGAAAACAGTAATTTGCAAATCCAAAGAGCTCAACAGATGTCAAATAAGATAATCACAAAAGACCCACTTCTAGACCATCATAGTACAACTGATGGAAGACAAAAACAAAGAGGAAATACTGAAAGCAGCAAGAAAAAAGTGACTCATTACATAGAGGGAAATATCAATACAGTGAATGGTTGACTTCTCATCCAAAACAACGGAGTCCAAAAGGCAGGAGAATGATATACTCAAAATGTTGAAAGAAAAATAACTGTCCATTACGAATTTTTTATCTAATGAAATTCTCTTTCAAAAGTGAAAGAGGGACGCCTGTGTGGCTCAGTTGGTTAAGCAGCTGCCTTTGGCTCAGGTCATGATCCCGGTGTCTTGGGATCGAGTCCCACATCGGGCTCCTTGCTCGCCAGGGAGCCTGCTCCTCTCTCTGCCTCTGCCTGCCTCTCTGCCTGCTTGTGTTCTCTCTCTGTTAAAATAAATAAAATAAAATCTTAAAAAAAAAAAAAATTTCAAAAGTGAAGGAAAGCTATTCCCAGATAAAAACTCAGGGATTTTGTTGTTAACAGCAGTTGTTGTCGTTGTATTAGAAAAACTAAACTTCCTTAAGGCTGAAAGGAAATGACATCAGACAGTGACTTGAATTCATAGGAGGAAATGAAATAAATATGTGAGTATATATAAGACTGTGTGTATTTATATGTATATATGTTTATATGTATGTATAGGTGTGTATGTGTATATATATTCCTGAGACTATATATACAAAAAATATATTTATATATTGTATATTCATGAGAATATATATCAACATATATATGAAACAATATACATTCTCTTCTCTTTTACAAAGATGTTGGCCTGCCAGTCAGGGGCCAAAGGCAGGACAGAACCTCAGAGTGGAATCAAGAATAGCTAGTTGGAGGACAAGAGTCTGTGCAAGAGGATAACTGCAGTCAGAGGGGCCCAGAAGGGGGAGCTGTGAAGAAGGCACAAAAGTGCCCTTGAGAAAAGAATAAGCTTTAAATACTTGCCAGATTTAGAGAGCGTGAAGCCAACTTTAAACAGTCATAGTCAAACTAGAAATTTCCAATCCCCTTTACTCCTCCTTCCACCTGGCTCTGCTTTCATTCTGGCAAGGGTTGAAAAAGCAGTTGGTCAGCGGGGAGAAAGAGAGAGGAAGCCAACAACACCCCTTCCCAAGAGGTAGGCAGCCCACCTATAACTAGTTCTGACTCAAGATGAGGAGGGAGACAAGTCTCATCTTCTATTGGGGATTGATATAGAATTGGACAGTTTTGATTATGGGCTTGCTGTGAACTAAAGACTGTAGAATTGTTCACTACCTGAGAGAGGTCAGAAGAGTTGTGAGTGCTCATCCAGCAGCAGAGGAAGGAGGACATCTACCCCTTACCCTTACCTCACAGGTTTAAAGAGGAAGTGGGAGCCAAACGTTATGTTCCTTTTATAAATTCATCCCATCCTTCCAGTGTGTTACATATATATGGTATCCTTGCTTGTTCTTTGCCGTCATTGAGATTTCTAGACCCTCGATTCATTTTTTTTTCTCCCTGTTCTTTCCTCTTATGACTTAACATTCTTATCTATTCAAAGCCGTTCTCAGAATTTGTTACTTCCACCAAACTCTTCCCTATGTGTTCAATGATTACGTCTGTTTTTCCATTACACAAATCTTGAATCAATCTAACCTTTAGAGAAAATCTCACACCTGAGTTCTTGGCACCAGGATTACTTAGTGGTCTCCAGTCTCAGATGGGCCACTTACACAACTCATCAAGACTTTTGTCTGCCTCTGGTCAGTTTCCTTTCCTATTCACCCCACAGTTATCACAGATTTTAACCATGCTGTTCAAGCTCCTTATTCTACACTGGCCCTTATTTCCTTCAGCTGGTGAAACTTCTATCTACCTTCCAAAGATAATTGAAGTTGAAGTGGGATAAAAAGAGGAAAAACTTTATGCTCACTCACATCTTCACTTCTTGCTTTCTAGTCTTAGGGAGAAAAGCTTCTATTTACAGCTGATCTTGAGCTCATTCATCCTCTGCTGTCTCTTCTATATTTACCCCTCTTCTGTATTTTTAAACTTATCCTCTTCACGGTTTCTCAGCATCTCATGAACATGCTAAAGGTGTTCTCACTTTAACCTCTCTGTCAGACCCTTGTATTCCATCACATAAAGCCCTATATCAGGGCACCCTTTTACAACCAAGCATATTGAAAAGTGGTCTCTATTTTCTGTCCACACTTTCTTTAGAACCCTTAACTCTGCTCCCAGAAATAGATATCTACGCTTTGTATTTGACAAATAAAATACTATTTTCTCATTAGCCCTTGAGATTTGATACTGTTGATGACCTCTCTTCCTGTAGACCCTCTCCTTCCTTGAGGACCTTTTGAGACCCCACTCCCTCCTGGTTATCTTTCTTCCTCCCTGATGTTTCATTCCCTTAGCCCATCCCTTTATTTCTGAGAGTTCTGTTCTCAGAGTTTTATTCTTTTATTCTATAGTTTCTCCCTAAATGATGGCATCTGATCCCAAAGTTTTAACTGTGGACTTACATAATCTGGGTCCCTGGACCAGAGCCTGTCTAATCAAGAATTTGGATTTCTTTGCTTGGATTTCCATCCCCCAACCACTACAATGTGTCTAACAGTCATCTTCTCTCATCCCAGCACATGTACCTTGCCTATCTTGGTGAATGGCACCACCTGCCATTTTACTATCCAAGCCATTCACCCAAGATGAGTTCTCACCTCTGTAATTTACTTCTTTTCCATCTACTCATATTCAAATGATTCTCAAATCATGTAGATTTTACCATGTTGGCATTTAGCCTATTTAAATCTCTTTCCGTAAAGTCTCAGTCTAGACCCTCAAAAGCTCTAATGGGCAATTACTACACTCCATTTATACAACTCTGCCAGACTAAATGTTTTAAAATGCACTGTCTTTAATCTTCATGGCTTTCAAGTTAAATCCTAGATTTCTTATCAGGCTTATAAGGTCTTTCATGATCTAGTCTCTGCCTCTCTCTCACACACTGTTCCCTACCTCCCTGGACACAATCCTTGCTCCTTACCTTACCAACATAGCTAAGGTCTTTTCATCTTCACTCAACTATTTGTTCTTATTCAAATCTACTATGTTTTCATGCTTGTATTCTTTTGTGCACACTATCCCCTTTGTGTTCCCACGTCTTTCCCTACTTGTCCCTTACCCTTCAAGTATTAGAACTTTCTCTTCTTTAGTAGAACTGTTTCCTCCCTTATTTCTGTTTTTACTCTCTTCTGTAAAGATACTATTGTATCCCTTGGAATTCAGTTGGGTTTTCTGTAAGGTTCTTGGGGGCAGAACCTTATCTTGTACATTGTATACACAACACAGAGCGTAGTACCTTGCACATGGTAGGCACTTATCAATATTTTTTGAATGTAATTGAACAATAGCAATAAGTGGCTCTGTGGCTGGATAGCACACTTCTTCCTTTTACCAGTAATATTCTCTCAGGCTCTGTTTGGAGGTCAGGACTGACAGCCCATACTTAACTAGGTCTAATTTGTAGCCAGGTTGCAGGTGGACTCCTAGATCTTTCTTTGGATCACTGTACAGAGACCCTTCAGTGTGCTCAGACAGTTCAAGTGGAAAAGGTCACATCCCATTATTTTTCTCCTACTTATTTATCTGTTTTAAAAATAAGTAATCAAGAATTTTGGAATACATGCTCTACAATCCCAGTCAATATTTTAATGTTTGGCACAGTGCAGGTCATTTAAGCTTCTTAAACTAACCGGAAAGCATAATCTAGTGTTGTGTCTTCTTTTTTCCCAGAAAAATAAAGGCATGTGAGATTCAATGACTTGCTGAAAAGGTTTCTAAGATTTTGGTGATTTAGAAAGAAATTCTTGCTTCTTTTATATCCAGGACTGGACCCCTTCCCCTGTCCTTTTTTTTTTTAAGATTTTATTTATTTGACAGAGAGAGAGAGTGAGAGAGAGAACCTAAGCAGAGGGAGTGGGAGAAGGAGAAGCAGTTTTCCCCTGAGCAGGGAGCCCAATGCAGGACTTGATCCCAGGATCCCGGGATCATGACCTGGGCTGAAGGCAGACACTTAAGGACTAAGCCACCCAGGCACCCCTGCCATGTCCTTTTTAACCAGAAAATGAAATTGAGTTGTTATATAAATATTCTTCCCAAATTGCTAGTTTTTTAGACTTAATTTTTTTTTTTTTGCTTCATTCACACTCTTATCACCCAGTCCAGCAAACGATATTGACTGACCACCCTTTGGATTAAACATGGGGCTACAGTTTACTTACAACTGCCTAGAGCTGATCTTAAATCTCACTCTGCCTCCTAGAAGCTGTGGGATCTTGGACCAGTTGGTAAACCCCCTTAAATCCCATTTTCTCAGCAAATAGAATGGGTCTGGAGGAATTATAAAAACCATGTTTGATCTGATCCTAACCTAATCCATGATTGACTCTGATCCTAAAGATTTGTTAATTAATTGGATGCATGGGCATAATAATCCAGAGAATAACATTGTCACAGCATAAAGAAATTGTTGCTGGACTGCAGTTACATGTGAGATAGTTAGGGTGCAGAGAAGGGAACTGGTCACAGCGGTGGCCAAGGCCTCATGGAAGGGTCAGCCAGAATCCAAAGGATGTGAAGTTGTGGCTAGGAGCCACTGATTTCTTTTTGTAAACTTGAAGTGTCTTCTTGTCTCAGTGATGGTAGAAGAAATTACCCTCTTTGAATCTCTTCCCATCCTCACTTGTTTTCCTCTATGGCCTCTCTCTGTGGTGGCTGTCCTCCTTTAACCCGGGTCTTTTATATGGTGCTTATTTTTCACAAACTGTTAGCCTGTCTTGCAGGCTTATTTTCTACCTGGTCCTTCTTTAGCACTTGGAAAGCTCATTGGTCTGGTTGATAAAGCCATGGCTCAAAGCTCCAGAATTCTAGAGATCTAATTCTGAGACAGAAAATCCATGGTGAACTCAGGGAAAGAAGACATTTGTTATTACTGCATTTTGTTTTACTGACTTTGTAGATTTGACATAAGTATAACCTAAAGAATGGATGTCAGATACTCTGCTTAAGCATTGGTAATTCAAGATAGTTTATGTATCAAATACATATTAATAAAACAATCTTTTGAAGGTAAAGTTCCTTCTATTGATTTACTTCTTTTTTGTTTGTCCCACCATACCTTTGAAAACTGTCAGGAGACACACGTTCTATAGCTACAACACAAATAATGATGAAGGAAGGCTGCTTAGCAAGACATCTGAGCTTCTCTTGCATGCTCTCTTCTGTACCTGACCCTAACATCTACCCCAAACATCAAAGGGCAAGTCATACTCCATTTGTGAAGCAAATCTTTCCCTTTATTTGAGGTACAGTCGGGATATACCAAAGCCCTGGACTATATCTTTTTAGTAGCAGGGAAAACCAGGCAATTGGAAGGGGTGGCCAAAGCACTAATCTGTCAGTCCAGGCAGAAGTGGGTTAAGAAAAAACATCACAAATGAGTCGATGACCTTCTTCCTTACATTGTAGAGCTGCTTGTTGGGAGGTGTGGGTTTCTGAGCAAGCAAAGGAAAGTTCTTTTTATCTACTACTGTCTTCTAGCATTAGAAATAAACAGGTATCTCCCAAGGATTGAGATAACCCTTGGGAGAAAGTAGAGTAATAAAACTGTCAATCTTGAGGCCAAGTAATTGTTTTTTCTTCTGGATTATGGCTTTGGAAAAATTGTGAGAACCTATTTGGTGATGATTTTCGGGAATGTCTCTTCAGCTGCCTAAAAACTCCTCATGGACTTGATTCATTGACCTTAGAGTTGGATATGGAGATTTTCAATGTTTTTGGAGATTATTTTGTAAAAGGCTTTAATGATGGGCAATTATAACGTTATAATCTTAGGTACATGATTTGGAACAATGCATCATAGAATTCAGGAATATAGAAATAAGCAGAAATCATGAAATTTAGGGAAAGAATGGTGAAGAGATGATTTACTTAGAAATAAATAGTGCAAAATGGGACAAAAAATCCTCCATAACTCAAGGATAAGGTGACCTGATAGGGCCAAGGACAAGCAAAAAAAGGAAATATTGATTAAAGTAGTTACTGGTGAGCTTTGGGACGTTCTTCAAGTTCATTCACTTCTGTGATTCAATGCCATTGCAGATACAAAGGACACTGTGATATGTCTGTGAATCATTCATGAAGTGACGTTAAAATGTTCTCTTTAATTAGTGATGACATCCAGCTGGCCAGTTTAAGGGCCTCAGTGGACTGGATTAGATTTAGTCTGCCAGGGAGAGTGTTCCGTGACCCGGCACATGGGAGTAAGTCCTCCCATCTCATCAGAGCTTCAGTGAGTGTAAACTCTTATGTCTGAGCTGGCTGGAAAAAAACAAAAAACAAACAAAAAACAAAAAAATGGCCTTTTGACTTTAAGAAGAGACTTTTTAAAAGCAGGCATCATTGGAGCAATGTATTTTCTAGGACAATGAGACAGAAAGGAAATGGACTCCATGAAAAGCAAAGGCTGTTTTTTTTTTTTTTTTTTTTTAGAGAGATAGAGACTGAGAATGAGAGGGGAGAAGGTCAGAGGGAGAAGCAGACCTCCCGCAGAGCTGGGAGTCTGATATGGGACTCGATCCCGGGACTCCGGAATCATGACCTGAGCCGAAGGCAGTCGCTTAACCAACTGAGCCACCCAGGCGCCCATCAAAGGCTTTTTTATATTAAAAAAGAAAGAGATGAAAAACAGTGTGCCTGCCTCACCCAGGGAGCCAGAGAATGCACTTTTCTAGGCAGTGGAATAGGTACTATGTTTTTCCAAATCCTGTATTTTTTTCCCGGGATGCCAGCCCCCACACAGAGGACCTCTAGGCCCAAATTGATGGTACCTGCCTTGTGCCAGTTAAAAATGGCACGGCCTCTTTGGAAGACAATTTAGTAGTCTCTTACAAAGAGTCTTTTACAAAGACAGGTAAGCAAAACAGTCTTACCATACGATCCAGTGTTTATGATCCTAAGTATCTACCCAAATGGACGGAAAATTCACATCCACACAAAACTGCACATGAATATTCATAGCGGCTTTTTGCATAATGGCCAAACATAGAGGCAACCAAGATGTTCTTCAATAGGTAATGGATATTTGGATATATCCACACAATGGGATATTATGCAGCAATAAAAACAGAGTTATCAAGCCATCAAAAGACATGAAGGACGCGTAGATGGATATTGTTAAGTGAAAGAAGCCTGTCTGACAAAGCTACATACTGTAAGATTCCATCTAAATGACGTTCTGGAAAAAGACAAAACAATAGAGATAGTAAAAAGATCAGTGGTTGCCAGAATTCAAGGAGAGGGGTGCTGTGTATAAGTGGAGAACAAGGGATTTTAATAGCAGTAAATGTATTCTCTATGATGCTGCAATGACATTTGCCAAAACCTGTAGGACTGCACCACACAGAGAGTGGAAATAATGTAATTGATGGACTTTACTTAATAGTAATATAGGAATATTGGTTCATCGCTAGTAACTAATGCAAGAGGTTAATAATAGAGAAAACCTGGTTGAGGGGTAGGAGACCTAAGGTGACTCTCTGTATATTTTGCTCAATTTTTCTATAAACCTTTAATTATTCTAAAACCATAAAGTCTATTAAAAAAAAACTTTGGTAATCTATTGGATTCAGGAGTAGAGATGAGAGAGGGCACTGAGGTCAATGGAAGGAAGAGAATATCACCTCCCTCTGCAAACGGTATATTAAAGAGTCCAGCATGATCCAAAGCACACTTTCTAATTAATGTTAGAACACCAGCCTCTGAGGCTGAAAGAAATCAGCACTTCCCAGATTGGAATATGAACCAAAGATCAGTTGCATTTCTTGGCCCAAATATTGAAGCAGTGGAATACAGTCTCTTTGATGATGTATTAGTGCCTGATTTTTGACAGAAAATTATTTGCAGGATGGGCTGTGACCTGAGTTATAGAACAGACCATTAAAACTTCCAAAGAGGAATTTTATTATATCCACAGGGCTGGTCAATGTCAGTGAAGGGCAAGTAAGATTTCTGTTCTGCTGAGAAACAGCGGTGCCCGGCTATGACTCCGTGTGCTGGCCGAGCATCACACGTTCAGAAGTTGTTTTCCTAAGAGTGAGGATGAGTTGCCCTGTGATAAGCACCCACGTTTGCCCAATCTATCCTTGCAGGCTGGCACTGAGCCTGAATTTTATGCCCAAACAGGAGACTTGTTTGTTCTTTCTAAGCATTGAGGGCAAACCTCAGAGCACAGAACAATCTTTTAAAATATTAAAATCTGGTCATTTAATTCTCCTTCTAAAAACCCTCAAAGCTTCCCAGTGCTCTTAAAGTAATGTTCAACATTTTAAAAGGGTCTCTAAGGTCATACAGTGTCTGCCTTGTATCTACCAGCTTTGTTTTCACAGCACAGTGTGCCAGGTACCGTGACCTTCTCAGTGTTTCTTGAATTGTACAACCGGTTCATCCTCTCCCTCTATACTTCTCTGACCGGTTTCCTCTCTCCTTTCAGGTCTTAGATCAAATGTTACTTTAAGAGGACATTCCTTGCCTGGCATCTCCAAAAGTAGGGGACCTGGGATTTTATTATTGCACCTTGTACATTTTTATAACCATCATCATGCTTGTAATTATTCAGCTATTTTCTTCTTTATTGGACTGCAGACTCCATGAGGTTACGAGTTGTCTCTGTCCCAGACACTGCTCTAACTTCTGTTGCTTGCTTAGCGTCTGGCACAAATTAGGTGGCTAAGAAATACTTTCTGATGACTGAATGATTTGTAACCATGTGTTTAGTCATTTTAGGCTCATGCTGAGATTGTTATATAATGAAACTGCATTGCTGGAAGATTCTTTAAGGCAAAATATTTTAAGCTTAACAAAGGGAATTTTTTTTTAAATGTAAAAAGGCAACAGCAGAACTCTAGCAGAAATAAAACTGCAAGACAAATTCAGTCCTCATGCTTCAGAGAGTAAACCAATCACCATTTCAGGGTAAGTTGAAAGATGTTTTCCTCTGGCCTCATCCATCAAAGTATTATAGTTGGCAGACTTCTTTATGAATTCGCTTTTCTTCCCTGAATGATCTTGAATGTGGCCTGGTACATCTCCCAGTGACACTACAAAGGCAGAGCATCAGAATATTCCAAAAACAGAGCTGTCTGTGTCTACAACTTAGTGCCAAAGATGACTATGCAAAGGGTACCACTTTCTCAAAGTAGGTTTGGCCTACCACTCCTGAAAGTTGAAGGATGCTTGTGGCAAGGTTCATTTAGGTTCATATCTAGTGCTTTGGTGGCTAAGCCCTTTAGAGTTCTGAGGAGGAGAGCTTCTGTTCTTAAACTCAATAAAGGCAGTAGTGTTCCAACTCCTGGAGAAGATCTCAGAGATGTTCTATTATCTCACGGCTCAGAGATTCAAGGTTCCTCTTTGTGAAGAGAGAGAGAACTTTCTTACTATTGTAGAACTCAGGATTTTTTTTTTAAAGATTTTATTTATTCATTTGAGAGAGAGAAAGAGAGAGAGAGAGAGAGAGCGCATGAGTGGGGGGAGAGGGCAGAAGGAGAGAGAAGCAGTTTTACCATTGAGTAGGAGCCAGACAGAGTCTCAATCCCAGGACCCAGAGATCATGACCTGAGCCAAAGGCAGCGCCTTAAGCATGTGAACCACCCAGGTGCCCCAAATTCAGGATCTTGACAATATTTGTGATTAGCTCTTCCGAGACTTAAATGTGAATGAAGAGACATGATGTAGATTATGGTATTTGATGTGCTTATAAATATGCAATGTATTAGTATTTATTAATGTATTAACATTAGGTAGAAATCTTTCTAATATGAACACGTATGTTCTTATTTAGTAAATTTGATGCCATGAAAATAATCCATTTTTCCTTGAACTTTGGGGAATTTCCCATGTCTCTGTGCTATGAATATTAGTTTATGTTTTTTAGAATTATGATTGCAAATACAGAAACTGTGAAAGATTGGAATAAATGTTTAAAACCCAAAGACTTAATCTGAAAATTTTATTTCTTGGATTTTAGTTGCTAATATGACTTTATTTTTTCTTAGCTTGTTCCTTCCCACTAAAATTAAATGCCAAGAAAATTCTAACTGAGTTAGTCATCTAATTTGAGGACTTCCATTTTGGAGAATACTTGTCATAAATTTAAAGGATGTAATAATTAATAAATCTTTACATCTCCTACAGTATTCTGCAGAGATGACCTTTGTTTGGTCTAAACTTAGACAGGGGAGAACAATCCTCAGAACAAATTAATCTGATTTTTTGATGTCTAGGAATCAAGTGTTTTTATAGAGTTTGAGAAGCAAGTTGTAAATAGGTTTGTCTGTGTCTGTGTGTGATTCTTTCATCCAAACAACTCCCTATGGAGGAATAACTTTTATTAATGCTTTACTTCACTTTACTTTGATTGCCTACACCAATGTAAGAGTTGTACATCTAGAAAGATAAAACTGTCTTATTATAGTCAATAACTAGAGCATTTCAAGTAGAAAGCACATTGCATGAATAAAATAAAGGTGGAAAACTAAGATGGTTTTCCCTATTTCTTACCTGGGAAAGAAAGATTTGCTTGTAAGTGACATGTGCAAAAATGTTGACGTATGCAAAACACTAGCATTCCATAAATAAGGAAGCTAACATTGTGGGCCTACTATTTCCCTGATATTACATACCCCTGTGTTTCATTCAGTCTTTATGGTAGACTTGTGAGGTAAATACTATTCTTTACATTTTATAGAAGTTAAAGTTATTGCCATAGTATATGTGACAAGTAGGGAACATATCTCTTTGGCTCCAAATTTGATGGTTTTCTTATTATACTCATCATAAATCACATAAAAATAATGAGATTTTAAAGCATATTCAAGAGTGAAACAACTAAGGAAAATGCCTGTGGTCTTGGTTTCCAGTGAAGGAAAATATAATCCTTCCTGAGAATTGATAATAGCAAGTCTGCCCAGAGATGGGTTTAAAAGCCTCAAAACAAAAATTTTATTTAAACTAGTCTCATATATGACCCCCAGTCTAAATAAGCAAGTAAATAAATAATTAAAAGTAAAAATAAAACTCACATAATATACAAGGAAGCAAGGTACCATGAATGAGAACAAAAACAAGCAGAATCAGATCTGCAGAACTTCAGATATTGAAATTATCTGATTAAGGATATAAAATAAGTATATTTGGTATTATTTGAGATTCAAAAGATACTCATCAAAATCTGTCCAAAGATCAAGACACTATAAAAATGGCCAAAAAGTTCTGTCAAAGAAACAAGGGGAATTTCTAGGAATGAAACCATTATAATTAAAATTTAAGAACTGCAAGACCTAAACAGAGGCTTAGAAACAGCTAGAGAAGGAATCAAGTAAATTAAATATGGTCCTGAAGAAGTTTTCTGTAATTCACCTGGAAAGAAAAAAAAAAGTATTTAATCAATTTGGGACATAGAGTGATAACTTCTAATATATTATATCTAATACCACAAAGAGATAATATAGAAAAATGGGGAAAAAAGAAATATTTGAAGAGATAATAGCTGAGAATTTAAAAATTTGTTAGAAGATATCAAGTCTCAAATCCTAATTACCAGCAAGGCAAATGAAAAGCTACGTCATAGTGGAGATGACAAAGAATGTGTGGAGAAAAAAAGATTGGTCATCTCGATAGAAAAGCAGTTGGACAGAGCGTTAGGGCTCAATGACAATAAAAAAATGAAAAATGGCTGTCATATTATCTTTAATATGCTGAGAAGAAAAAAACAAACAAAAAAAACCCAAAAAAACCCCTGAACTTAGAATTCTAACAATTGGAACTCTAAACTGAAAGAAACTACTTTTCAATAAACAGAGCCCAATACATTTTCAATCCAATTAAAAATTGAGTTTATTACACTTGACACTTGCTAAGGGAAATTCTAAAGAATGTGCTTTAGTTAGAAAGAACATAATCCCAGCTGGAAGTTCTGAAATCTGGACATGAATGGCAAGGGGGAAAGGTGGTAAATATGGGGTGAATCTAACAAACTCTAGATTCATAAAACAATAACCTCCAATCTGTGGTACTGTAAAACAAGATGAAACCAAAATATTGGACAAAACTAAAATATAAATTAGGAGGGGATGACTAGAGTTACATCGTTCCAAAGAGTCTTGTGTTCTTTAGGAAAGCAGAAAAGCTTGACCTTAAATGTAGCAAAAATGCGTGTTATAAAACCTAGGATAAAGAGTATATAATTTGCAAACTAATAGAGAACACAAAGGAGGCTAAGAAAATGAAAACAGTAATTACTTTAAAAATAATTTGTAGTTTCTATACATTTATAAAGTAACTTACAAAGTAAATTTATAAAATAATTTATAATTAATCCCTCAATCACAAGGCTAGAGCAATGGTTTTCAACCAGGGGTGATTTTGGCAACTTCTGGAGATGGTTTTGATTGTCACATGTCGGGGATGGTGACCCAACTGGTATCTAGTGAGCGGAGGCCATGGTTGCCATAGGACAGACCCCTATAACAAAGAATTATCCAGCCCAAAATAGCAATAGTGCTGAGGTTCAGAAATTCTGGAATAGAGAACATTTAGAAGTAAAAGAATTAAAGATGTCTATATCAGTCATAATGAGTTTGTTGTGGTGTCAAAAACTCCAAAATCCCAGTGGCTTAAAACAAAAACATGTATTTGTCACTCATGCTTATTGGCAGGCACTTGGGAAGAGGGGTCTGCTCCATGTCCCCTGCCTTCAAAGTCCAGGATGACCAACAGCCATTCCCTTGAACTGGGCTAATCATAACAATAGCAGGAGGGCCTAATGTCAGCAATTTTATACTCCTTTTAAAAAGTGAGGCACTTTGGTCATTCGTTGGAACTTGTCCCATCACTCAACAAACCACAAAGGGTCTAGAAAGTGCAGTCCTAATCTGTGCCCCAAAGGGAGAAGAACAGAAGCATTTGGCAAACCAGAGGAATGACTACCACATCAGGCAAATATGACCCAAAGAAGGTTACCATAGCCACATTAGCATCAAATAGAACAACTTTGAGACAAAAGCTTTCCTAGAGATAAAGAGTTCCTTCACAATGATAAAGTAATTCAATTTGCTCAAAGCCAACAATTCTAAATTTTTATTCACCCAATAACATAGCCTCAAGAAAAACAGAACAAAATTTGACAGTCAAGAAGAAGGAGGAGGAAGGGGAGGAGGAAGGGGAAGAGAAGAGGAGAAAGAAGGAGAAGGAGAGGAAGAAGAGGAGGGGAAGGAGGAGGAGGAGCAATCCATCAACAGGGCTTCTGAGAAGGGGTTTACCTAATGGCAACAGCATTTTCAGATTCTGCAGCAAAAATAGTTCAGGTACCAATCTACACAGGTTTTGCCCCAGACCTATTTAGGGACCACTGGTCATTCTAATCTGAATGAGCTCTCTCCTCTCAGGAGACATCACCATCTCTTATAATTGAAAATTAAAACATAAGATAATTTTACTTGTATGCTCAAAACACTCCAGTGACTTCCTGCATCACTCAGGATAAAAGAAAATGTCTTTACAGTGACCTCTAGGCCGCTTCACAATCGGACTTTCCTCCCACGTACCTTTCTGATCTGATACTCTGTTCCTAGCTCACATCACTCCAATCATACTGGCCCCTATTGTTCCTTGAAAACACTGCTTACACACTGCTATGGACTGAATTACGCTTCCCCCTTTTCCTAAATTATTATGTTGAAATCCTTACCTGCAGGACCTTAGAATGTGACTGTATATGGAGACAGAACCTTTGAAGAGCTGATTGACTTCAACTGAGGCCATTAGAGTAGGCCCCCCAATTCTGTATCTTTGTAAGACAAGGATATTAGGATACAGAGAGACACTGGGGGCAGGCAAGCACAGAGGGACAGCCACATGAAGAAGGAGTAGGAAGGTGTCAATATGCATGCCAAGGGGAGAGACCGCAGAAGAAACCAACCATGTGGGTATCTTGATCTAGACCATCTGGGCTCCAGAACTCTGAGAAAGATTCTTCTGTTTAACCACTCAGACTGTGATATTTTATTATGGCAGCCCTAGCAAGTAAATATACATCATCACCCCAGGGCCTTTGAACAGGTTATCTTTGCCCAGAACATACACACATACACACAGGTCTCATTTTCTTACTAACTTCAGGTATGTCTTTAGGCAAATATCTGCTCAACAGTATTTGGTGCCCCACATAGAAGGAAACCTGCCCCTTCTGACACTTCCTATACCCCTTCCTTGCTTTATTCTCTGCACAGCACTTCTCACCACTCACCTCTCATATATCACACCCTTTTTATTGTTCTCTGTCCTGTTACTAGAATGCAAGCTCCACGGGCTAAGATCTTTGTCCATTTCATTTCTTCCTATATTCTCAGAGCCAGAAGAGCGCTTATCACAAGGTAGGCATGCAATGAACATTTATCAAATGCATTTTAACAAATTACTCTCAGTAATCCAAATATTAAGGGTTTAAATGACTCATTTTTATAGGAAAGGGCAGGTATCCCCCCCAGAGAAAAGCAAGCTCACTGGCAAGGGGATCCAAGGCCTGCCGAGAAAGGTGAGCTCACAGCAGGGTGAGCACGGGCTCATCGTCATTTCACCCAGTAATTTCACCTGAAAAGCAAAGAAAACATGTTATCTGCAAAACTTCTCTGGGATTTCAACATTCCATCAATAGTTCCGAAAGTTGGGGAAAAAAATGGTTTCCTTTTATCCAGGGTGGCATTAGCAGATACCAAATTTTCTCTTTTAATGGGCAGTTTCTTCTACTTCCATTTTTTTTTTTTAGAAAGTAGAACTTCAGAGAATAGATATTTAATAATAGTCTGCACTATAAAGGAGAATAGTTCTCTGGCTGTTGGTAAGTGTATGAATGGTGACTCAAATTTTAAGGTATTGAAATGTTTTGGGGCGCCTGACTGGCTCTTGATCTCAAAGTTGTGAGTTTGAGCCCCATGTTCGGTGTAGAGATCACATAAAATAAAATCTTAAAAAAAAAGAAAAGTTGTACTGAAACATTTTAATGTGAATACAGCAGGCTTTTGGGCTTTTTTTTTTTTTTTTTTTTCACTCTTGGCTCTCCTAATTTTTTATTGCACTCTATAATAAACAGATTTGTCAACCTGGGAGAGTCTCCACTGATTTGAGTTTAAAGACATACTTCCTTTCACTCTGCACCCATGCATGACGTAGGAACTCAATTGTGCGTAAAACACGTTACTTTCAACAAGTAAACAAAACCAAAATATTTTCAGATGACTTGGCTTTTGCCTGTAAGGTGAAATGTGGCCAGGAGTGGTTTGAACATATATCATGTCATGGTCATTGAGAGTAGTTACGGATCTTGACTACGGAGTAGTTCAGAGTTGGTTTGAATCCCGCGTGACCATTTCCAAATTACTGTGGTCAAAACATGTAACCTCTTTTCTGTATTTGTGGAATTTATAATTCAGAAATGTATAAATGAGGGTCATAACACTTACCTCATCTGATTCACGTAAGGTTAGATGAGATAATGCACATAAAGTATTTAGACACCTAGTACATGTGTAATAAATGTTAACTATCATTAATGTCATTACTCATACCTTGACTTTTATGCTTGTTTCCTCTGTGTTTCTCTAGGTTTTCACACTGGGAAGAGGGTTTCTCTAAATATATAAGAACACACAGTCCATAATCTTAAAATGAGCTCCCCTATAGAAGGGTCTACATTAGGAAAAGTCAAATCTCATGAATCAGGCCACCTTTCCCCTTCCTCATGAGAGCTCCACAGTCAGACTGTAGGGGACTTAAATTGGGAATGTGAACAATCCTTATTACTGTAGAGACAAAGCAAGTTTCTCTCTGGCAGCTTTGAACACAACAGAATGTAAACAAGGAACTACCAAATGAAACTCTTGTTTTCTAAAATGTGTCTATTTGTTCTTTTATTTCAAGGCCAGAAAAAAAAATCAGGGACAAAACAGTTCTTTGGTAACTTATTTGCCTTAATTTGATAGTTGTAGGCTCAGGATTCATGGGCAGGGCAGTACCTCTCTTCAACATAGAAAAGAGGGTCCCTGCTTGGGAGGTCATGCTTTAAAGGGTCCTGCTTTGGCCTCCCCATCAAATGAGGAGTTCAGGGGACCAAGGGTCTGCTCCCTTTGTAGACTACACATGAAGTACTTAGAACCCCCAAATTCCCTGCTCCAAACCCCCAAGTCTGTCTTCCTTAAGCAGACCATTTACGATGTGCACATGCCTGTGTCCCAGGCATGGCCAAGGAACAATGGTTTAGGGAGTGGGGAGATGGAGTGGGGCATATAAATATAGCCGCATGTCTGGATTGGGTGCCTACATATGTGTACATAAGGCCCCTCATCATGCAGGATAGAGCCTGGGGTGAGAAATCAAGAGGAAACAGGCTGTAGCATAAAAAGCCTGGGTGCAGAGCGGCTGCCATATTCTAGAACTCTAAGAAATGCAAGAATTTTAAATTAAAATCTAGCCTCCCACTTCTTTGGAACTCCATTTACACTTGCTCTGGATCCCACAGATGTCAGATGTAGGCTGCACCAAAGGACATATGACAGAGAGCCATAGATTATAGAATGTCAGAGCTGGCAATTGTCAAGACCAATATAGTGCAATTATTTCATTTTACTAGAAGCAAAATTAGATTGTGTAGGGATTGACAAAAATTTACAGCTTTATAGATTCTTTGATGAAAGATGACACAGGTGCCATGATTCAGTAGATAATGATGGTTAAGAAGGGCTTTAACCATGTTAATTACTGTATTTGAAATTTATTGGAAGGTATTCGTATTTTATGGTGTGCTTTGTGCACTGAAGAAAGTATTTGGGGGTGCCTAGGTGACTCATTTGGCTATGAATCTGACTCTTGATTTTAGCTCAGGTCATGCTTTCAGGGTCGTGAGGTCGAGCCCTGTGTAGGGCTCCATGCTGGGCATGGAACCTGATGAAGATTCTCTCTCTCACTCTTTCTCTGTTCCTGTTCTCCCCTCCATGTTTTCTCTCTCTATTAAAAAAAAAAAAAAAGCTTGGTTAACTTTTTCTGATGGGTGATGGTTGGAGGTGTACTGGTGAATTAGAGTTTAAGCCTCATACCTCTTCAGGTAGCCCCTGCCCACTTCTAGAAAGTTCTGGCCTAAGCCCTTATATGAGAAACAGACCCAAATAGATCCTTATATCTAGGTGACCCCACTCTCTTCCACCTGATACCCTCAACCTGACCACTACTGAACATACCAGGAACAGATGCCCAACTCAAGGGAGCTCACTTGACTTGCCAAACACCTAGTAAATGACTGATAGGACTATTTTGCCTGAAAAGGATATTAGTGACTAGTTAGACTCTCTCTTAGGGAATTTGAATTAAAATAGAGAAGAAAACCGAAGGTAGGTTTGGGAGCAGAAGTTAAGTGACACAAACACACAGAGAGAAAGCACCACGGGGACATCATGAGTGAGGAGAAGCAGAAAAGGTAGAAACAATGATGTCAAGGAAAAGATCCACAAACATGAAATCAAGGAGGAAGGCTGAATCATATTGGTGGTGAAGACTAGGTGAAAACAGATTTGTGGCTCAGGTGGCACTGGGTCAGGGGTAGAAGCAAAACCCCTTGGTCATTGGCAGCACTCAAGTGCTCAATGACTTATCAGTTCAAGAGAGTCCAAACTTCTTGAGGCCTATCTGACTGAAACGAATTCCACCCCCTCTCCAAAAAAAATTCTTGCCATTTAGCTTCTCCTGGAGTCTAGGAACTTAACACTGATCATGAATAACATTTATTGATCCCTCACTTTTCACCAGAATTGTTTTTAGAGTTTTTCCAAGGATTTTCCCTTTAACCTCAGAACAATTATTTGAAGTAAGTACTTTCACTGATCCCATTTAAAAATAAGAAAACCAAGGCAAGAAAGGTTAAATCAGTTGCCCAAGGTCACATAGTGTTCATATAGGGAATAGAACTTGGAAGTCAAAGGTGGGTAGTATGATTTAGAGCCCAAGCTCAAATCAACCATACAACATACAGAGAAACCACCTCTGTATGTTTCAGATTTGTTTTCTGTCTTCCCTGTGTTTATTGTTATTTTACTGCTCACCCCTGCATGCCATATTCTCGAATAGGTTTATGTTCCTTGCAACCCAGCGTTCCTAAGTAATCCAATTCTCAGCAACAACAGACCTGCCGTTTCAATCACTAGGCAATTAATTTTAGCTTTCTTTTCATGGCCATATAGTCAGAGGTTTGTTTTTTTTCTGTTTTTTGGGTTGTTTGTTTTTTGTTTTTGTTTTTGTTTTTTTTTTTGCTGATTCTGCTGTGCACACAGCAGGCCAACTCCTTGGAATATATTGTTCTCTTTGACCTGCTCCTAGGAAGAGTTGATCCTTTAAAACAGCACATCCTGTCTTACACTCAGCTACATTGTAATCTGTCTTCTCCCCTAGACTCAGAAATCCTGAGAGTACTAATCGTTCTTTTCTTTTATTTTTTGTCTCTGGTAGGTCTCACTATATCTGGGACAACGATGCTCCAAAAACAGGTCAGTAAATGAACATAGTGCCTTCTTATTTATATTCTGGACTTCAGATGCTCATTCACACACTGTTCTAGCCTACCTTGGGAACAAGCCAATTTGGTCAGTAGAGAATATATACCTAATCCAAGGTGGCTTTCAACTCAGAATGGTAATGTGTAGGCATTTAAGAAAATTACTTTGGTGTTAGAGACAGAAGGCCAGACCAATAATTTTGTATTAGGATAGATGTAACTGAGTTAACAGTACATAATTAAAAAATAAGACCTTATTTGTATAGCACTTTATAGAGTGGAGAGCATTTACATTCAAAGGGTCTCCTTTCATGCTCATGGTCTACCTTTGAAGATTTATTATTCTGGTCTTGAAGTCTGTGCCTGTGCTAAGCCCTGTGGGCAGCCGTGTGGGTCAGTGGGGGCTTCTCTGTTGCTGCGGTTCTGTGGGACTCCACTCTGGGCTCCTGGGTGGTACTGCCTAGGAAACCCCAGGACTGGGCTGGTATGAGTAAGGATGGAGGAGTTCTTCCTCAGCTCCATCTGTGATCCAGCTTATGGGAATGACAGGGCAGGTGATGGCTTGTCCCCTGGGTGTCACCAACCTGTCACTCTCTTCCAACCCATCACACACCTACCTGTGTGGAGTTTGAATGGAGACTGAAGAAGTATTTTCCTAAAGGACCAAATTTCAGAGGAAATGGTATCTCTCTCTCTAAGGAGAGTGAAGCACAGAACGCTTTCTCTCCTGATCTCATTCATCTCTGCCCTTCTTCCTATGCTGCCTTTCCCTCCAATCCCTTTTCTCTGGTCCTCCATAACTTTCCTTGATGCTCCCACCACCATTTCTACCTTCCTAAACCTTAGTCCAATTATTAATTCAGAAGGTTTTTGTCTGCTCAGTCATTCATTATTCAGAGGGGAGACTATGGGCCTTAGTCCTGCAAGTGGTGATGGTCAGAGGATCTCCACATCCACTGTGGTTTCCCCACCAGAGATAGCCAGGCCAATCTCCCCACAAGTTTACCTGGGATGCTGGCTCACACTGCTACAGCCAAAACCTTCTCTGCGATAATACACTCAAATTTCATCTGCAGAAAGAACAGTCATCCTACCCCCTTGAGAACAATAAACTCAGGCATTATTGTAAGGGCGTAAGAGTCTTTTCTGGGCTTGGATCAGGTTACCAGAACATCTACTAGGTACAAATGTGTTTCTTTTTGCTGTCAAAGAAGGCTAAACCACTTCTGATTAATTTTTAAAAATTTCAAATGCTTTTTTCCTTCACATCAAACCCAGTTCCCCTTTCCCAAGGGAGGGGGGTTAATTGATTCTAGCACAGTGTAAAACAATGGAACCTTAGAGAAATTAAGTGAATTACCAAGCAATGGCAGATGCACGTCCTGCAATGTCTCACTCATAAATATTAATTGTATACTTTGCAAGAGATTTACTGGCAGCTCTGAAGAAACCTCTGATGGTAAATTATTGAATCTATTTGTTGATCTCATTTTCCATATTTCCTTCATTTCCTTTCCAGTTCCTTCTTTTTAAAAAAGAAACAGTGTTAATTATATTCAAAAACTCTTGATTTGGAATTATCCAAGTTGTAAAGTTTTGTCTCTTACATTGACAAAGTGAAAATTTCTGAAGACAAGAAGGAAAAGGTTAAATATTCTTTATGTCATAACTTCTTTACAGATCCCCCAGAGTTAATGCTCATAGCATCTATATTCTGCTTGATTATCCCCTCCCCCAACCCTGCGCCTTACACAGAGTAGGAACTCAAGAGAGTCTCTCAGAATTCTGTGTATGATTTATTGAGAATGTTTAAGTATAATCATCCCAGAAGTCTGATCCTTGCCAATAATATTCATGCCAGGTCAATTCCCCACCAACAAATTCTGCTCTGCTGTTGAGATTTTTTTTTTTAAATCAAATTATGTGAAAGTTAATGTGTTTACCAAAATGGAAGGATCTGAAAAATATTTTTTCCCTTTATTTTTGAGGAGTACTGTTTCTGGCAGAATAATAATTCTGGCTCACTATTTTCTAAGCAGTGACTTGCTTAGGGAGATATGTACTTCTCCCCCGTCCTCACTCAGCTTTTCTGGTCAAGCCTAAAGACTAAGGAGTTTAAACCAACAAATAAACAACCATCTCTTCCTCATTTTGCCTCCCTCTAAAAATTGCATTTCACTGTCATGCGGTCTTCTCTCCCCACCATATTTTGCTTTCTCTCCCTTTCTCTCTCTTTCTCTTTCTGTCTCTCCCATATCTAATACACACCTGCAGAAAGTGAAAATTCCTTTGACAAATGCTTATTATATATGTTTTAACAACTGCTGGATGTTCCAGGAATTGGTCTTTTCACTTCTGCAAGCAGCCTAAGCATCCCTGGGACGTATTTCCAGATTTTCTTTTTTTTTTTTCTATAAACTTTTATTTTTTTTCAGTGTTTCAAGATTCATTGTTCAGATTGTTAAAGAAAAGAAACCCTGTTTTGAAGCTAAGGGTAATGAGCCCCCTTTTATTTTGGATTGGTGGTTATGCCACAGAGTGGGTATGACCCACGGTCTTTCCAGTAGCCATGAAAGAATGTGAGGAGCATTCCAAGGCATTACTTTCAAGTCAGGGTATTGTAGATGAAGGTTTGCCACACAGCAAGAATGCAGAGTCTGAGTAAATACCTGGATAGGATGGACCATGGAAGGCAAATAAACCTACGAAGACCTTAATAGAATGAGGCTTGATTATCACTGTAATCGTCAAGGGAGCCTTTTCACTCCTTATTCTTTTGCACTTCTTCCACTATACCCTTCCCCACAGATACCAGGGACAACACAGTGAACTGGAGGGCAGCGAATGGAGAAGCTGAGCAAATGAGAACCAGCCAGAGCCTCTTCCTGCGGGTCTGTTGGTTTTTGAGCCTAGGTTAGGATCATGTCAGAGGATCCAGAAAAACTTTATATCGGTTGAGAGATTGAAACTTGATATAAGATAGGACTAGCTTTTTTTTTATTTTTTTTTTTATTTTTTTATTTTTTTAAAGATTTTTTTTCTTTTCTTTTTTTTTTTTCCCCAAATTTATTTTAATTTTTCAGTGTTACAAGATTGATTGTTCATGCACCACACCCAGTGCTCCATGCAGTACGTGCCCCTCTCGATACCCACCACCAGGATCACCCCC
>CM052802.1:17978155-18125722 GCA_028533885.1 Nasua narica | reverse complement strand
GGACATGTCTCTAAAGGCAAAGGAAACACAAGCGAAAATGAACTTTTGGGACTTCATCAAGATAAAAAGCTTCTGCACAGCAAAGGAAACAGTCCACAAAACAAACAGGCAACCCACAGAATGGGAGAAGATATTAGCTTTTTTTTTTTTATATTTAAGGATGATATGTTTATTATTTCCTGAAAACTGTCAGAGATGCTGTGAAATCTGTCCAAGAAATTGCCCAGAGAGAATGAAGAGAAGGCATACATGAGAAAGAATAAGGATTCCTTTTTTTTCCTCTTCATACACAACTGTGCCCAACTTATTTAATACATTAGTTATATGTTCCATGAATAAATTTTTGGCAAAACCTTTATATCAACTTATTCTACTTCAGTTGAAAAGCCCACATCACCAGATCCCCTTCAGCTTACTAACTTTAAATAAACAAAAGAAATTCTGAATGACTTGGGTGAGAAGGAATTGTTTCTGATTTAAATAATGAAGATTTAAATATCCTCTAAGAGCTTTTCTAGCATTTGCTCAAGATGCTTATGAGCTCCTTTTGGTTAGGCAGTACTTCAAATAAAAATGCTCTCTGACACTGGAAATACAGCTTGGAGCAATTCAGATAATGGCTCATATAGCCTTGGTCCTTGCTAGAATCTTACTTTACATAACACAACACATTGTTGGGAATTATAAAGAAGTTCATTATCTTCCTTTGAATAGGAATGTAGGAGAACTATTTATTTTGAGTATTATCTTAGATAATGTGTAGTGTTCTCTTAGGGTAGCTAACTTTGGCCTGGCCATGTGCCTGAGTGTAGTTAATACACATGGCCTTAGAGAAAATTTTATTGTGCTAAGTTGAATCATTTCTTGAGGATGGATATTTCATTTCTTCCAGTTATATAATAATTTTGATATTACTCTTTGGGGACTGTTCTGAGATCGTCTAAGCTCTTAACCTATAGTGTGCCAAAATATAGACTAGGCCCCTGTGTAGTAAATTAAGCCCCCAAGCAATGAAATGTTAGGGCTTCTGTAAAAGCAGTGGAAATGTCATGAAACAGAGAATGTGCACACATTGAGAATGCCAGACCCACCCCATGGGATTGCCAAGAATTAGATGCATTTTTCTCTCCAGAAGAGATTAGACTGGTAATCTCCAAATATAGGAAGAAATGTGAATGCGAAGGGTAATTGGTTTCTTCTTTCTTCTCATATCCTATATGGCTAAAGAGTATCCAAAGAATTAAGTAGAAAATATAACACCTAAGATCTCAATTAGACAAAACAAGAAAACTTTAAATAAAGATTGCTAAGAGAGAATGTGGAGTCCCTTGGACCAGTTCTATAGCAAAGGCAATACCCTGGTTTTGATATTGAGATATATGTCACTGAGGGCAAGTGACTGAACCCTAGGGGTTCATCCAGTGCCCTGAGCTGCATTCCCCACATTCCTATATTTCACAAACATTTCAGTTTGGGGTGAAAAGAGGTCTGTGAAATGCTGGCTTCCTCCAATGTTGCCTTCCACTTGCAGGTTTCCAGAGTATCAAACAAAGATTCCACTTTAATTTAAACTAGAACCTAGGCTTAAATGTTTCCAAACTGAACTGCTTTTCCTAAATAAAATTATAACTTTGACATTCAAAAATAAAATCAAGAGTCTTATTTATAACCAACAGTTTAAAAATCATCAAACATTTTACTCATTTCCATGTGGGAACAAGGAGCCTATTTGCAAAATCTTGGTAATAGGCACACTGTTGCTAAGATTCTCCTGGAGCCCATACCTTTGGAAGTTGCAAAAGCCCATGTCATTTAATAGGGTAGTCCTATTAAGTTGTGTGGTTGGTGGGTAAAAATTTAACACCTGTCATTCAAGCAATCATAATGAAATCTAATCTGTGCTCCCAGTTGTGTGATTCAATGAAATCACACATGACAAGCTTATTATCTTAAGAAATACAAAGCAGAAAAATGCAAGTTTCTACCATTTTTGTGTAAGCAAACTCCTTAGGATAAATAAATGACAGATTTAATGAATCTGTGAAAGAAAGTCATAGTTTCAATATTAGCCTACGTATTTATATGACCTATTGGCATAAAATCATAATAAACATATTCATGTGAAAACATCATTTATTTTGAAAGTTCCTTATTATAATTTTCTTAGAATTACCCAGCCATTTAATGCATTATTTAATACCTATTAAAAAGAAAAATCATTCACCTTAGAAGACAAATTATAGAATTACTTTTCTCCAAAACATTTTCTGTAATCAAAAGTAAAGTTTCTTTTCCTTTGAATCTCCATTTCTTCCCACCAATTCATGCTAACAACAATTTTCTTCTTGTATTTTTATTGTTACCTTGAAAGAGTTTATAGGCTATAACTATGTTCCTCTGAGTCTTCTCTTTTCGACTATGTAAATTTATCTTTTCTAGACTGTCATCATGTTTAATGGCTGAGGCATTCTAGGTTTCCCTCCTTTGCATCCTCATGGGGTTGTTATTGTACATGTTGGCCAAGTTGTTGGGAGTTGAGGTGCACATGACGTCCTTTGTGCGATCAGTCCCAACCTGTGTCTCCTCATAACTGGGGCTTAAATTAGATACCATCTCAGATTAGATGGAATCTACTAGGCTCTGTACTGCCTCATAGTGAGGCAAGGGAAGAAAGAGCCTGTTCTATCACTGGGTTGGGCTTAGTGAAGCAGTGGCCCATTGAGGAAGAGGAGATCCAATGCCTTCTCTCCCATGGCAACCTGCAGGGAAACTTCTCCTAATGGTCACCAACAACCAAGCAGAAAGGCAGGTGCTGAGGGGCTGGATCTTTCTAGTGTTTTAGTTTGATTCTAAATCCAGGGCATCTTCCTTAGGTAAATCAAGGGCTCTGGTCTGTTTGTTACCACAGCAGCCTCACTGTCTCATAGTAATGCTCTGAATGAGGCAAAGATGTCATCACAAATATTCAAAAAAATAAAGACGAATACCTTGGATTCTAGAATCCTCTATATGTGACATTTAAAAATAGATGCAAATTCTCTAAGCTGTCTGGACTCTTCTATAAAGAAGTGGTAGAAAGAGTCACAGCACAGTGGTGTGCTAGTGTGTTTAATAACAGACTCTCAGAAAAAAATTTACGCACTTACATACGTACATAAATGTATTATAAATTTTACTGATACAAAGGATGTATAGCACACAACTGACAAATAATTATAAAATATACAATACCCTTTATTGTAAATTCCATATAGCCGATTGATGCTCACAGATTGATGTGATTGAATTTTGCTAAGCTCTATTTGTATGTGGCCAGCCCATGGTTGTAACTGATGAATGAGTACAGTTCTAAAATGAGTTATGGTTAAGATTTTTATTTACGTTAATGAGTAAGACTAAAGTGAAAGTAAAACAATGGTGTGTCAAAATTTCATTAGTGTATCAATAATGTTGGCAACTTTTTGCTTCAGATCTGGGAGAATAATCCTCAATTTTTTGTGCTGCTCACATTGTAATGCCGATAGACACAAGTTTAATCTGCATTATTAACATTTTCTCCATTATTTCTCATGACTAGCCAATCAAATAAAGGAATAAATCGGGCTCTGATTGGTAGCCACCATGATCGATTCAAAGCTACCAACATATTACTGATTACAGTGCTGAAGAGATGCAAAGCAGCACGTCATCAAATATTCTTCCTACCATAAAAATAGAATACATGGCATAAATAGGCATATTTGTGCTCAAAGGCATAAGTAATAGAAAAATGTAGTATAATACTTAGGATATGATGAGTTTAGGGTATTTGTTATGTTTTTTTTAACATGATTCATTTAATATGTAAGTTTATGTGATGTAATTTTTAATAATGGCTTTGTTTAATAACCGGCTCACAAAATCCCTAAAAAGTTTCTAGTAAGCTCTTGTAAGCCCGCACAAGTAGGTTCCAGAATACCACGGACCACACCTCAGAGGTATTTAAATATTATAATGATGGGAAATTAGAGCTGGAATGGATCTTATCCATTGTTCCTGGTAAGTGTGGACTCTGATGTGTCATGGTTTGTTCTGGTCTGGTTCCCAGATTCCTGGTGTTATGAATCACTGTGAAAACATCTCTAGTATAAGCTGGCCCTTTTCATGGGGAAGCTTGGCAGGGGAGTGGCAGCTCTCGATAAAGGCCAGGCCAATTTCTGTGTCTGTTTGCCATACTCCATGTTTGTAGATGTGTGGGGGGGAAGGTGCAGCAGAGAAAAAGGCACACATTGGGAAGTTGTATCCTACCACCCAGGACTCTAAACCCTAAGGCCATCTGGAGCTTTGGGAATGTCTGGGTTCCTCTAGGATAAAGATGTTCTCTATATATTCAAAAGTACTCAGAGAGAGTAAGCATGGAAATGGTAAAGATATAGGAGAGAAATGAAGTTTCAATATTGTGATTATGCAGAGTGGAAGAGGGAAAAGTTAAAATCATCAACTCCAGCTGGGACTAGAATCATAATAACTCAGAACAGTTAACATTTACTGTTTCACTGCATATTTATAATATGCTAAATACTTTATATGCATAATATCACTTAAACTTCACCACAACCATACAAAATAGATATTATTTTTCTTGCCATTTTTCAGATAGGGAAATTGGTTGAGGTAGTTGCGCAAAATAATACGGATAGAAATGGGCAGACCTGGACTTGATAGAAATCACAAACCTTTGAATGATGAATATATGCAGTTGTATGATTTTCTTCATCAGCTGTCCATGTATTGGGACCAAGAGGAATAGGGTTGAGTTTTACTGGTTAGATTGGATAGAAAAACAAGGGAGAGGTGGGAAGATTGTTGTTTCTCAGTCCTCTGGAATTCTTACCTATGACTAGGATGAAAAAGGGGATCAACTTAGCTATTTCTACCACCTTTAAAAGCCAGAGTCAAATACCACCAAGAATAACAAAATGTTATGAGTAACCAAAGGATTGTCAAGTTCCAGGGTCCCGACACTAGGAATGAAGACTATAATAATAGTTCCCTCACCTTAAGCTTCTGGAACCGCTTAAGTATTTATCTTCATAGAATGTTATCTTTATCCCAAAACTAGCCTGAGAGAAACAGAGGCAAATGACTTCTGGTTGTCAGACTGAAGATAGGCTTTAATTAAGAAGTAGTGGTGATAGCTGTCCCTGGATGTGTCTCAGCAGGCTGGTCTACAACTGCTCTGAAGCTCTGCTGGTAGTGGGAACAGACAAGACACAGTGGGAAAATTGGTCTGTTTTACAATGGCCTCATGGTGGGTCCTGCATGGGACCAACCTCAGAGACCAACCTCTGCCCGAGTTGGTTTGGATTCAGTATGGTCTTGACTTCTTGTACTGTCAGCCCTACTTACCACCTTCAAGGTGGCAAAACTACTGGCAACAATTTTCTTTCTCTTACACAAGCCATCTCTCAACTCATTTAATGTTTAAAGATAAAGCTTATTTTAGCTGTTATCATGGTGGTTTTAAAGGCTAGACCCAAATGCAAGTCTGAGGACGAGGATGAAGGAAAAGAGAAATACTTCCTAATATCATCCATGGCAGTTTTCAAATATGACCTTAAAATACCAAGGTGGGGGTCTATGTCTTTTCTGTACAGATATAACTGCAGTTAGAGGCCAGGTGGTGACCTCAGAGTCCAGGTTACAAAGGGCTGTGCAACTCCTACCTGGTCTTCTCAGGATTCTCCAGGGCACTCCCTCTCAGAACCCAGTCTCTATGGTGTGAGAAGCTCCAGCCTCATGGAGAATGACAGGTTGATGAACCACTGATGAACCACATCAGATGAACCAACTGATGAACCACTAGTTCTAGTGGAACCAAGGCATCTCAGCTTGCCAGACAAATGAGTGAGGAAGTCATCTTATAAATGGCTCCCCTCCTTTCAGTATGCCTTGTTCCAGCCACCTAAGTCTTTCTGGCTAAGTCTCCAAACATTGAGAGTCAGAGAAAAGCTGTCTCAACTGTGCCCTTTCCTAATTCTTGACCTACAGAATCTGGCATGTGAAAAGCCATGCTTACGTAGTTGTGTGCTTTCAGAGGCAAGAGTTGCCTGGGTTCTTGTCTCCTGGAACAGTGGAGGTTCTGTGAATCTGAGTCACCTCAACAACTTCCAAGAAAACTGGCAGTGGCCTAACATTCCAAGTTGAAGTTGATAGAAGAAAGACAAACAAGGAATAATGACAGTTATTACGATCCATATAATAATGACACTAACATCTATTTTCACTGCAGTGCTGATCTGGAGCTATTTCTGTATCTTCTTATTCTATTGCACTTCAGTCTTTCAGTATTTTGGGTACATAGTGTTTGGGGACTATTTCTATATCTTCTTATTCTATTTACACTTGAATCTTTACATATTTTGGGTACACAGAGGCAGCAAGAATTCAGAACAGTATTATGTGCCCCATGGCAACATGAAGTACAGGCAATGATCATACTGTGGCCCAAAACAAATATGGAGTCAAATGGTTCACGTCTCAGGTTGCTCCTGAGAGACCACAAGGAATGCATTGGTGAGATGCTTTCTCAGTTCTTAGAATGATCAGACCTAGGCAAGCTGTGGTTGAAAATTGTTCTAGGGGTAGGGGATTTCTATTTCCATAGTCCCAAGATGATATAATCAAAGTGAGCTCCATATTGAAAAACATGTGCAAAGGATGCCCAGTTCCTACAGTTCTATCAATATCAAAATTGTCTTTTTACATATATATTCTTGATATTTTACTGAATGGCTTCTGGGTTAAATTCCATTTTTTTAAGAGCGGAAAAACTGAGAAACTTGGCACCGATTTGGGTATTGTTATATGCAAATTGAATTAATCTTTGGTTAATAGGTCTGCTTGTTCAATCCAATAATTTGTCATTTCCCTCAATCTTTGGTAGCTTATTGCCTAAGAATCATTCAGCAGTATTTATTGAATGAAATAGTTGTTTTTATGTAACATTGTTATGATCTAGTGTAGATATATTATTAATAATATAAGTAAATAAATATTAAATAATGTATAAATTAAACATTTGCAATATCTGCATTCAAAAACATTTCTAGGAATTGTAATTGCTTTGCCATCTAGCATTCTTCTTACAATTACAGAAATCAGATTTCTGGGCACTATAATAACAACAAAAAAGGAAATATTGCATATTCTGGGAAAACCCTTATTAACGGTAACTTTCTTCTAAAAACAAAGGTGGACTGGTGAAGTAGGTATGAATCTTGGTTTTCCCCGTTTAGAGCTCTACAGACTGAGTGAGGGAGAAAGTGTCCCCTTCCCCTTAAAAGGGATCACCGTATATCCCAGTTGGCTCTAGAAGCAGTCCAACTTTATATCTGCTCTCCTGATATAATTATTATTAGAACCCTTTTACACTCTCAAAATTGTTCTGGTTTGGATGATAAATTATATGGTCACTCTATTCACAAGTCTAGGAGAAAAGTTCAAGCTTCCTATTTACACATACACACTTGGTCCAGACTCCCTGTATGCACATGAATCTCTGGTCATAGCACAGAATCCTGTGTCCAATTTCTTTCATCATGTATAAAATGGAATCCATTAAATCTATATTCCCCTTGGTTTTTCACTATAAAACCCAATTACCTGCAATCAAAGCTCAGTTTGTTTCATTTGTAATGAATCAAACACCTGTAACTTTTATGGGACATCATTTGGTACTGGTTTAAATTTTGCAAGCATTTGTAATTACTAAAGGCTTAATTTAAACACAGTACTTACTCTAAGGTGGGCTAAGTATTGTTTTCCAGAAGAATTCCTTAGTTTCAAGTAGATCGAAAAGCCAGATACAGTGTAGAGGAAGGAACATCAAACTTGGGGTCCAGAGCTCTATGCTTAAGTCCATACTCTGCCCTCTATATGTAGAGAGACAATACATGACAGTATTTCCAAGATTGTCCCGATTTACACCTGGTATTCAGTGTAGCTATTAAGAGTACCCCTCTTCATTCTCAAAAGTTTTGGAAAGTAAAGGATACGGTCACCCTACTTACAAGCCATGTAGGATCAGGCAAAAAATTAACCCTTTTGTGTCTCCAGCTCTTATTTGCCTAAAAATACCCATTCCAGAACATTATTTTGAGCAATAAATAAGAGTGCAAACATGAAAAAGCATTTAACAACCCAATATACTAAGCCAGTGTAACATAATAGATGAGCTTGCTATTTTTCATACTTCTGACTGGGGGCGGGGTGGTCAGCAAGACTTCCCATGGCTGAGCCTGATTCTTGCTCAGTACAGTTGCTGCCTTTTCTCTTAGGGACCCAGCCAGCTCAGTGAGAGGGTTGGTTCCCCTATTGTTTCACCCTCTCAGAACTCTCCACTACATCCTGTGTACACCACACTCACTCCTGCTTCCTAACCCTTCTGCATATTCTTCCCTTTTCCTGGAATATCTTCTCTTTGCCACTCTCACTGTTCACCTTCTTAGCTAAAGTCCAATCTCAAATCACATCATTTGAAAGAAGACTTCTGTTAGTATGTTTAGGGGCTTGGGGGTGCTAAGATTCTGGCCACTTAAGTTTAGGTACAAAAACAATAAGTAGGAAATGAAGTATAATTTTATCAATTATGGAAAGCAATGATGCTACAATGCAGAGCTCTGACCAATGGCTGGATTAACTCTAGGCTGGGGTGGGGAATTCTATTTCCTTCTCCAGATCTAAATCTTGAAACTCACATGCTTAGGTGTGCCAAGGTGGAAAGAGAGAGAGAGAAAAAGGGAGAGGGGAAAGAACAGAGAGAGGGCTGGCCTATGGAGCTAAGAGCCTACTGATTAGAAGACCTCAAATCTTCTCACACTTGAAATCATGAAAGAATGACAAATTCTTTCATCCTAAACTAATTACTCCCTTCTTTAACACCATTTTTACTTAGAGGCAACACTGCATAGTTTAATGAATTGTTCTCTGATTGTTTCTTGACAGTCATTTTTAAAAAGTAATGATATTATCAGCTCTTGGATATCATTGATTGGTTCTTCACTTCTTCAGTATCTTTGAGAGAATCTAAGATAAACTGGACTCCTACTAGATAATTGTTATTGGTCAAATGATTGAGTTGCAGGCTTAAATAGCCAAAGTTTTGGGGGAGAAACTTGAACTTTTCTAATTTGAGAAGTTCACATCGTGGGACTGTCCCCTGGTGCTGAAAATATCCCTGTCATTATATTGCTATAAAACCCTCCCAGTCCTACAAAGAGGGAGAGGTGCTGAGATCATATCAGCAAATACTTCACCAACTCCTTCATGTTCCTGAAAACATCAGAACAGAAGAAATATGTAGAACAATCCAGAAAGCCTATGGAAAAGACCAACTGCTAGTCGACAAACTCGTCTCCTCTTCCTCCTGTACCTGTAGCTACATTTTATTTGCCAGCCTTCCTTGCAGGTAGGTGTGTCCATGTGATTAGGTTCTCGCCAGTGGAATTCTGGCAGATGTGTTGTAGGCCACTTCCTGGCCCACACACGGTCTCCCACACTAAACTCTTATACTCTTGCCCTTCTGCTTGGCCGGAATGGAAAAGCCCCACAGGGAAACACTGAGAGTCCTGGACTGGAGAGCTTTCATTGGGAATTGGTCCCTAAATTAGTGCTTGCAGTAGAGCTACCCAAAATGGAACACTGGCATTGGATTTAAAGAGGAATAAACTTGTATTATCTTGAGTTGCTGAAATTTGAGGTTTACCTGTTATTATTGTTAGTATTAGTGGGCTAGTGTACTCTTGATCTAATTGAATAATCAAGGATTTCTTTCCCTTGCAAATTATTCAGTTACTATAAGAATCTATTGGCTATAAAACATGCCTTGATTTCAGAGAGGTTAAAGGGTGAGAAAAAAAATGTGTAACTTAAATTGATAAAATAGGATAATTCAATGTTCCTGCATGGAATTTTTCATAACTCTTGTGTGAGTCCCATAGCGGATGTCTTGAAGAATGGAAAAACTACTCTCTCTGATGATCAAAACGAAGGCTCTTGGAGGACTTAAAGTTAACCTGGTTTATTCTCTCTCATGTCTCAGACCCCTAACATCGCCGGGTACGCTGTAGGAGCTCAGTAAAATTGGTCGAATGAGGGACTAACGTCCACATTTTAGAAACCAAATGGTAATTTATTCATGTATGATAAGAGCTCTAACTTGCTCATGCTGCTGCAGCATTCAGGTCTGTGTGAGGAGGAATTCTCCATCTGCAGTTAAGCCTCCTGGGAAAGTGAATGACAGTGAGAAGCTTGGATTCAAAATCCAGAGATACCGGGTTTAATGGCCTCATGGTGCGACGCATGTTGGCAGGGCTTCGGAAGCATGCCAGAGGAGACTATGTGGGGGCAGAAACCTTACCTTTTACGCGGACTCCTGAAGAGCCGCTTCAACACTGCAAAGCTGAGTTTATGTATTTATGTGAATTGTAGTCTTCAGTGTTCAAAAATCTATAAAGCTGTTTGTTCTATTTCGTTCTAAATAATTTCAAGCAGATGCTTTGTTTCTGATGACTGTGTTTAGGTCTCTAGGAGGATGTCTCTGTTCCTGGAGGAGGAACACACACCACGTAAGAGCTTGTCCTACTCACATGTGCCTTGAGTTGGCTCTTTCTGGCAGGGCAGCGAGCGGGGACCGTGTCATTGCCCATTGCCCAGGGCTGGTGCTCAATGCATATTTTATGAATAAGTTGTAACTATTAGTTAGAATGGCTGAAAGGTTGACTCAAAGCTAAAAACCACATCAACTCCTATCTGGAATTAGAAAATAACATTAGCCCCCCCCTTTTAAAATTAACATATAATGTATTATTTGCCCCAGGGTTCACATTAGCCCTTTTTTTGAGTTTTTTTTTTTTTTATGAGGCAGGCATTTTACATATATCATCTTGTCTTATATAAAAGGAAAGCACTGGCATTATTTCTAAAATAGGAAGAATTTGAGATTCAGAAGGATGAGCCATTTGCACAAAGTCACAGAGCAACAGAGCTCAGATGTGAGCTTAGGTTTGATCTCTGATTAAGCCATTCTTGCCCCCTATGCCTGAGAAAAGAGGTGCTTTGAGCAACGGGATAGCATCATTGCTTTGACAGGACACGGTTCCAACTGTGTTCACTCCTACCTTCCTGGTGGAGGCGCCCGACCTCCAACCAGCAGGTCTACCCAGAAGTGAATAATGCTATTTTTCTTTTGAGAAAAATGGTTCTCATTTGAGCCATACCCTTTCAGGTACCAGCCCGAGGCACCTGTGGTACCAGGTGAGCGCAGGCACGGAGTGAGTGACCACATTTTATCTATTACTTCAGTTGCTCGGGATCTGCAGTGAATTCCAGAAGCCGGTTTCTACAGCATAGTATTATAGGCTGAGGGACCAAAACATTCGCAAGGACTTGGACTTCTTAGAGGTGCTAAAAGTAGGTCTCCCTGGGAGATGAAAAGGTTGCAACGTCATCACCCTTTAAGTTATAACAAAACATTCCTAGCTTTCCTTTTAATCTGAATGAAAAATCAATGCAATTTTATCCCATGGCAGACTAGAACTGAGACTTATATTTCAAAATAAACATCTCTGACATCCTGTTTTATGCACAGTTTATTTTGATTCAGACAGTTACAATTTGTTTTTCCTCCAGAAAGTAAGGATGGCAGTGAGCGTGTCACCCCCTTTCTTCCTTCCCTGGGTCCTCACTATTATGCTTAGTCATAGCGTCATACTCGTTGCAGATTGAAGAGATTTTACATGTGCTGGGATAGTTCAAGATAGTTCGTGTTTCTCATTGGTCAGCAAATGTATCATTTCTATTTTATTCAGTGCTACGAGCTCAGCTCAGTGAGGTCTTTCTCAGGGAACTGATTATTTGCCAGGCACCAGTTTCTATAATAGTAGTTCATAGTGGTCTTTGCAGAAGTCATGAATGCAATGCTCTGTTCTCTGAGTGCTGGCTGGAAACCAGGAAATTTTGTAAACCTGGTGATTCTACCTAGAAATTTTCATGTAGGTACAAGACCAATTAGGGTCTCTGATTACTGTGCATGTAGCAGGGGGCCCTGAAAAAACCCCAGGTGCAAGGCAGAGTTCTCTTCGTTTTCAGTGAAATGCTTCTACCCTAGTTTTTGGCCTAAACAATGAAGAATATAAGATATTCTACAGAATTTAAAGCCAGTCACTTTCTACACTGTTTCTGAAAAGGAGAACATGAATAAATATCTTTAGGTGACATGGACTGTCTTTGAAATTATTGTCAATGAACCTAAGGCCCTTAATATTTTCTTTAGCTAGTTTCATACCTCTGTCTATAATGACACAGGTTTGTTACTAACCTCTCTGATTATCGCGGTGGCTTTCAGACATAGTATCTCACATGAAATATTGAGGTAATAATAGGCATGGACTTGCAACCACAATCTCAACCTGAGCATGCAAGCTATGTTATATTTCTTTATTATCAAATAAAGTCTATCCTGAGCCCCCATCTTGCCAATTTGGTTAGAAGCTGGCATTGTTGGTGACTAGGAAGTTTCTAGTTTATTCTAGAACAACAATGGCAATCAGAATGACAAGAGTAACAAAAGCCCTGACTTCAAGATGGCTCCATTAGTTTCCTGTAACAATGCAACACTCCAGGCCTTTAAGGGCCTTAAAAGTCAATGTCTGTGTAGCTTCCATATCTCATTTTGACAAGGGAAATTTTTGATACCAAGAATTCAGCATCATCACACATACCTATTGGTCATTCTCCTTGGAGTGCTCACTGGGCAAGGCACACTTTTTTGTTTCAGACCCTGATGGTTTTATATTGACGAGAGGTAGGTTGATTATAAAGCTAATTAAAACTGGCTTCAAGGGGCCCATTCAATGACCTTGGAGGGGCCCTGACAGTGTGTTCATATGATCATATATTTTGTAAAATTTTCAGATGCAAAATATTTTAACCAGCATCAATGGAGATCACCGTCTCCATTCTGATTTCTTCTCATGTTAGGTGTCTTTGGTGCTTACTGGCATTTTGGAAATCACAATACATGGAGTTGATGTTTGGTTTGTTTAGATCATGTTCAATATTTACTGGGAATTAAACAGAACGTACAACAGACAGTAGAAATATTTTTCAAGTACACATGAACAACAACAGCAGCAAAAATAAAAAGAACAATGTTCAAATTGCTATAAGATCACAGGTAGTGAGTACAAGATAAGATGCTGTATATAGTGTATAATTTATAAAGAATTTCAATAAGTCAGACATGACTTACTGAAAGCCGGGAAGATTCTCCAGACAAGAAGGTACTTGGCTGACACATCAATCAAATACAAATGTACGAAATGAACACCTTAAGAGCGGAGAAGAAAGAACAGTCAGTTTTATTGGTAATGTTTTGCATTATTTTAAACATTTGAAAGAGTAGTTATGCCCATTACATTTTTAAGTGAATGGAATTTGCCCTTTAGAAGATACAATGAAAAATACTCTTCTTTAAATAATGGTAACTACTGAAATCATGGGAATTTTTGAACAGAAACTATGTGTGCTCTGTGTGAGCACGCTGAAAAATGTCCAAATGAAAAAAATAAATGTGACTCAATTATTGCAAATCACTTATCAGAATTAAATCCTGGGAAAATGTGTAAAAATGAAATATTAGCTAAGTAAACAAGATATCAAGGATTACTACCTTATTGTTGAATCTACACTAAATGTGACTGGTTGGCTCTTATCATACGCTACTGTTCTCAATGAAACCTTATGAATAACTTTTAATTCTTTTGCCAGCCAAATATTCTGTGTGAGAGGAAGTGATAAGCAGAGATAATGAACATGTCCTTGGATTGCTTGATAATCCAATTAGTGAAGAGGAGTGACTCATACAGATAGATTGGAAAAATATTTAAATTTCTTGCTGTTTTGACATAAAATAGTGACTTCAATGACTATATTGTAAATGCATAATGTGACCCAACAGTGAAGACCCTGATATCAGAAATGGATCAGTGGGCATCATCATCGAAAGAGAATTTAAAATTGGTCACCACAAAAAGGAAAAAAATCCAAAACAAAACAAAACAAAAAGAACCTTGAAATGACCTAAAGTCTTTTAGCTCATATACAAACTATAGACTTGATAGAGGTTTCCTAAATTTGACAACTCTAAAGATGTACATAATATTACCAAAAGGAGTTGCAGAGCTGAAAGAGACTTTTCTAAACTTAAATAAAGATCATAATATTGCAAAATTCAGTGGACCATGCTAGAAGAAATACTGAATTATCCACATTTGTATAGAAAATACAAAATGTCATATGAAAAAAATCACTGAAGAAGATGCAGCTGAAAAGTGTAAGCAAAAGCAGAATCACATAGGTGCATGGGATAGTTTTTTTAAGAAAAGTAGTTTTACAAATAAAGCTACTATATTTATGGGTTTGTAATTTTTTTCTATTTTTAAATGCTTTGAAAATTTGTGATCTATTGTGATTTCTCCTCCTAAATTTATTTTGAAATTTAATTTTGTATTCATAATTTTTTTTTTAAGATTTGTTTATTTATTTGAGAGAGAGAGAGAGAGAGAATGAGTGGAAGGGGCAGAGGGAGAGGAGAAAGAAAATCTTTAAGCAGATCCCCCACTGAACATGGAGCCATGACTGGGGCTTAATCTCAGGACCTTGAGACCACAATCTGAGCTAAAACCAAGAGTCAGACACTCAACTGACTGAGCCACCCAGATGCCCCCATAACTTTTTTTATTTTTTAAAGGAGACTCACTCAGTCAAATAAACTTCACATTCTTAAAATTCTTGGTCTGTTCCTCTTATTTTAGGGTCCATTCTAGTGTGAAGATTTCTTCTTCCCCCCTCTTTGGACCGCTCTCCCTTCTTGCCTAGAACAAGTTGTGTTTTACACTTCGGCTGAGACTTAGGAATCCCCTCTTTCTCCCCAGCAGACCCGGAGCCCAACAGAGAGGGGCAATGTCAAGGAGGGTGGGGGAAACAAAGACCAGACCAAAACTTTGCCTCTGGGTAGCCTTCTGCTGAGAAGTGTGCCTGCTCCTTGCTGTGCCGGCCCCCCATCTCCTGTTCATTCTCCACTGGAAGAGCAAAAAATTAAAGCAATAAATGAAGGCCTCACTTGATCATATGACTCTCTCTGATTTACTTATTGGGTACTTGCTCTGCCTAAACCATTCTGTGCTGTCCACCAGTGTTGTTTTCAAAGATTGGGGGCTTTAAAGAAGGACCACGTGTGGAGGTTGGAGGCCAGGTGACCAGGTGACCACTCAGCAGCCCAGAAGAGCTTTGTCATTTTCTAATTGATATGCTGGACTTTAGAATAAGCTTTTCCGAAAGAGAGTGTCTGTGTTTAAAAGGATTTTGAATATCATTAGTCTTTATCCAGTTTTAACCTCATGCTTTGGAAGGCTCCCTGAGATCCAGCTCGGGCTCCTTGATGGCTTGTCCATGAAACGCATTCTCTACGCCAGCCGCAGAGAACCATTTCTCTTTTCTCAAACACGCTAAGTGCTCGCCACCTCCACACCTCACAGACACTCTTCCCACCTGTACCCAAGAGCCCCTTCCTTACCTGTCCCAGGCACAAACTTCTTTTCCTCTCCCTTCCAGATTACAAGCCACATCTGCTCAGTGGTCACTCTCTTGACTTTGTTGTTATTTGCTCTTGCCCTCTGGCAAGCCCAGGCAATGATTTATTTATTGATTCAATTTCAGCATGGGACTTTGACATTACCTTGTAGTTATTTGTCCTGTTTGCTCATTAGGAGTTTTCCTACAGCATTTATCTTGTTAATCTTGTATCTTTGAGACCTAGCTCAGGACCTGGTAACATACCTAACAGGAGTTTGGAAAAAAAAAAAAAATTACTCAGTGAACGAAGAAGAGATTTTAAAAATAAGCTAAACAGCATTTGTCAAGACAAGGGAATACTTTCCCGAAAAACCATTTCTTGAGCTACAAACCTCTAGTTTGTGTTCGTACTAAAGAAAAGAAATGACAGATATGTCTTGCCTTCATTCTACTCTGTGATCCCCTTCCCGTCCGTTCCACATAGCCTTAGGCTCTCCACATGATGTTTCCTTCTGGTCAGTTTGAGGAATTGTATAAATCAATGGTTTCTTTCCTATCAGTTGCTTCCCCCCTTTGAAGGGGGAGAGTACTGAGCATACATTTGTCTGTTTCTTTTAACTACTTTTTTCCAATGTTTATTTCGCTGGGGGAAATCTAATGCCTCTGTTTTTCAGACATCTAAGGAAGATCCTTTTCTTCCTTTGTTGCATTTCTGAGACAATATCCTCAAACCACTGCATGGTGTAGGAATCATGTGAATACTACATTTTCATCAAGAAAATAGAAGGTTGCTCTAAAAATACATGAAGACAACAAATATTTATTGAGCACAGGCTATGCTTGCTATGTAATGGGGCCATAGAGGTGACTGGGTAGACAAAGTCCCTAACATCATGGAGCTTGTCTAGCTGGGGAGACGGGGTAAAAGAAATACTCAGAACAAGTAACTATATTAATTCCTAGTAATTATGACTGAGATGAATGCATGAATGCCCAGCCCAGAGGGACCTGGTGTCAGCAGATGGGCCTCTAGTTTGACATCTGAAGATGAACAACTGTGTGATGTGGGGAAGATGGGTCAAGGAGGGGAGCTTTAAGGACAGAAGCAGCAACACATCCAGAGATCCGTAGCTCAGAGGAGGCTGCAAAGATTGCAGAAGAGAGAAAAAGTCTGTTGAAATGGGAGCAGAGGGGGCTAGAGGGAGAGAGTGGTTGGAGATAACGTTCATTAACAGTGAAATAACAAAGCAGTGTGGTCAGCCTTGAAGTTCTGGTGCCGTCCAGAGGTTCCTTTTCAGACTGACTTTTCTTATCTCAGCTTTATTGCTTTTTCTGCTCTTTAATTATGAATAAAACACACTATTTTCTCCTTTTTTCCTCCCAAATGTAGTGCGTTTTAGCCAAATTATGGGTAATTTAGGCATCTGTGGACATGTGTGCAACTCCCACCGTCTTTTATGTGTTCGCCTCTAGGAAACAAAGCCTCCTGAAATTCAAACAGCCTACTTGCTGTGTTCCTCGGAGCACCCCATTTCTGGGTTGGGAAGTGGCCGCCTTGCCACACAGGTGTCTTATCTGTGATGACTGCTGAGGAATGAACATTAAACTCATTTTGAATAGCAAATGATAAAGCTCTTTGATCTGCCAGGGAAATTGTGGTTTTCATAATTTTATTGCTGAAGAAAGAGTTGTCATGGCAATAATTTACATAACTTTGAACAGTCATTGGTTAAGTACTGTTAATGATGTGCTTTCAGTATACCCAGAAAGTACCATATAATGAGGATTTTGCTCAATCCTTTGTCAGAGTTGGTGTATTTCCTGGTTTTGCTGACATAATTGATCTAATTTTTAGAGCCTCAGGTGATTTTTATACATGTTTATTTTAATCCCTCAAGATGTTCCATTATGTCAGGAATTGTCCCTTTGCTTCTTTGTGCTTTAACCTCATGCTCAATTCATTTGGTTTGTTTGTGTGGGCTTACAGAATGCATTTGTGAGATCTGAATCTTAGAAACTCTAAAATAATTTAATTGAATTAAAAAAAATATTTCCGAGTGCCTACTGTGAACAAGGCATAATGCTAGGCTCTGCAGAAGATAGAATGAATTTTGAGGGATGTGCCTAAAAAATGCGGAAGGAAATTTGGAAATAAAATAAATATACCTTGATGTTATGATTAATGTCAGACATTATGAAATAAATATGAACATGACTTGATGTTATGATTATATATATATAATATGATTATATTTACTTACGGTTCTTTTAAAAGGGAGGCAGCATAATGAAGTCATTAACAGTGGAAGCTGGGACTCCTTCATTTAAGCATATTTCTCATCTTCTCCACTGAGTCAGTTTCCTCTCTGTAAAATGGGGTTATAAAACTATTTTCTTTAGAGATTCATTTTGAGCAGTAAATGAGTTAGTATGCACAAAGTACATAGAGGAGTGAGAGCATATGCTGAGCGATTAATGATAATAATGACAATGTTATGATGATAGTGATGATGATGAATGAAGGATGGTGATCCATTTAGGTATATGTGGCACATCTTGGTTTCCTGATTTAGTCCAACTTTGGATCTTTCTAATCAGTGAATTGTTGGCTCAAAAAGATGGATATATCCATGCATCCAGGAATCATTGATTCAATAGACATAAATTGGGAGTCACCAGTTAGATGCTGGAGGTATAGTGATGAATAGACATAGTTGGGGTAGGGGGAACACTCAGTGGTTGTAGCCAGTTTGGATTTCGTGGGACAATAATGCAAATACAAATTTGGAGATTGGCCCTGGGTTGCCAACATTTTACTTTACCGGGTCAGGATGCTTAAAAGAGGCAATTGCATTTTGTATCACAACATTTTAACCGCACAGCAGTAGGAAGAACATAATATCACAATAGATGAATCTATAAAATTAAATAAATTTAGCCTTGAGGAGAAAGAGCTGACCATTGACGTGGCCCAGAATAGGTGCTCGATAATTATTTGTTGAATGAAGATGCCATTTCCTTCTTTTCATCAGGCCTTGCAGATCAGTGAATCTTTGTTTGCAGACCAGTATTTAGGAATATGGGAGAAAGTGGTCTTGCATTTAGATTAGACTCTGCGGACACCTTTTATTTCATACAACTCCACGGAGAAAACTAGATGCAGAGGTAGTTTAACATAAGGTTATTTGTTTAACATAAGGTAGTCAATGATGTTTAAATACAAGGGGTTATCAAGGGGAAGGCTTAGAGTGCTCTTTGATAAAATATGGGAATAGATTTTAGTTCATAAATCAAGAATTTGTATGAGCTTTTTGTGAATTTTATTTGCTTTATGGTTGGAGGTTATATTCCCGAGAGTTTAAACAGAAACTTCATGGTTAACAGTTAAATATCTTTGGGAACACAGTGGCGGCCGCTCAATAGAGATAACGAGGCAGGACCCACAGACACATAACTTGAGAGACCTTTTATTCACTGGGATCGTCTTTTATCAATGCCCTTTGTTCACTGTGATTCTGTTTTTGAGGAATGTTACTATTTTCTCACCTTCTATCCTTTATCTTTCCAGCACACAACTATAATAGACTTGTGTCAGCAGGATGTTTCTTCCTAAGGCTTATCAGATACCACCAGGTGCAACATTTTCTCTTAATTTTCACCAAGGCAGAACAATTTTTTTTTCTTAATAGTTTTATATGCACAGAAACCACTGATCCAGGATTAGCTATAATCCAACTGATCTCATAAGACTGAAAGTAACAACATTTCTTTTCATAAGGATATACTATACGTATCCAACAGAAAGATGACTTTGTGCTTTTTAAAGCTTTTTTAAGTGCCACAAGTTGAAGGACAGCAAATTAGTGTGGGAACAGCTCATTGAAAGGGTGTATCTCTCTGCCTTGTGATTGTCCCTATAAACTTGGATTCTCTGGGGCCGCAAGAGGCTGACTGATGAGTGGGGTTTTTTCTAAAGATGTCAAATTGCAGAGTGCAGGAACAAAGAGTCACATTTCCTGAAAATCAGAGAGTCTTCTGAAGGCCTGTCTCAAGTGGGCTGTGACAGACAGACATGGGATGACCATACTGCAGGAAGTCCACCTCAGATTCCTTGGGATGTAGAAATTAAATTATCTCCAGGAAATGGCATTATGATCATTTAAATTTTCTATTTTGATTTTTTCAACTTCCTGTAATGCAAACAAGTTATTTTTATAATCTCTGAAAAAGAGTCCTATGCTTTTTCAAATAAAAGGTCAAGTATTATATGTCAAATACCTAAAGTTCTTGAAGAGTAGTTCACATTTTTTTCCAAACCTATTTACTCTTATTCTACTGTGTTTGGTTATTTGTGTTATTAGCTTGTATCAGTGGAAAATGTGTAAATAGCAGAAGATAAAGAACTTGCAATTGCAAAAGCAAAAGGCACCAATTATAATTTCAGAAAAAAATAGATCCTGTCATGCAGGAAAAGTGGCAAAATATTCTAAATCTAAACATAAAAGAGCTTTTTTGCAAACATAAAAAAAAAATTCCAATCCATTCCACTGAGTGTAGGGGCGTAAACTTTGTGTTCCTTGATTCTTTCCCCCAACAAAAGTAACATTGTATTTTATGCTTTTTAATGAAGAAGACAGAGATATATGTGTTGTACATATTTTTTTTCTTTTAAACATGTTAAAAAATAAATTTATTATATTGGTCATTATGTGGATCTTATATTAACCTTATTTGAGCCTCCGTTTCTTCATATCTAAAATAAAGTATATTGGTCAATGTTCTTCAGAGATATAGAACCAATGGGATATATAAAAATGATTTTCCTATTATTTATTTATATTATTGTTAGTGATTGGATTATGATAAATAATGATAAATGATGGTTTGTTTGTATTATATTTATTATATATAATGATCTTTATCATAGGGGTTGGCTCACATGATTATGGAGGCATGTATTTCCCATGATTATGAAACCTCATTATGTGCAACCTACAAGCTGAAGTCCCAGGGAGTCAGTGGTGTAGCTAGAAGGCCTGAGAGACAGAGTCAGTGTTCTAGATTCCAGTCCAAATCACAAGGGCTAAGAACCAGGAGCACCAAGGGCAGGAGAAGATCCCAGCTCAAGTAATCAGGTAGGGAGCAAGTTCAACCTTCCTCTGCCTTTTTGTTCTATTCAGGCTCTCAGCAGATTGGATGATGTCCACCCTCGCTGGGGAGGATCATCTACTTTAAATGCTAATGTCTTCCAGAAACACTCTCGTAGACACTCCCAAAATAATGTTTAATCAGAAATCAGAGCATCTTGGGGCGCCTGGGTGGGTCAGTGGGTTAAAGCCTCTGCCTTCCGCTCAGGTCATGATCTCAGGGTCGTGGGATCGAGCCCCACATCGGGCTCTCTGTTCAGCAGGGAGCCTGCTTCCCCCTCTCTCTCTGCCTGCCTGTCTGCCTACTTGTGATCTCTCTCTCTGTCAAATAAATAAATAAAATCTTAAAAAAAAAAAAAAGAAATCAGAGCATCTTATGGCTTAGTCATGTTGACATATAATATTAACCACCATGTTAATATATGATGCTAACCTTATCTGCCAGTCAGGATCCAAATAGAATATAGAAACTACACAGGAATTATTAAAGAAGTTTAGTATAAAGTAACTAACTATATACAGAGTATTACTGTAATGTGGGATTGTAAACTATAACAGAGGATTGCTGTAATGTGGGATTGGCAGTAGGAAGGAAGAAAACTTTAAAGAGTCTAAAAATAGTGAAAGCGAGGACCTCATCTCTCGGGCTGAAATAGAGCCTCCAAGGAAAGGATTCTTTAGAACTGAGATCCAGACCTCATTGGAGAGGCATGACCATGGATCAGTGAATGACCCAGAGAACACTGTGATGCATGCCATGCTTGTAGCTCTTGCTGAAACTCCACTGAGGGGCCAGTGGAATTTTTTTGTGAAGCTGCCTTGGAGAGTGAGTAGGGAGGGATGTGTTAGGAGAAGTTTCTAGATAAGCATCCAGAACACAGGAGTCTCTCTAAACTTGTTCTGTAGTTAACACTCTATCTTCTGCCAGGTATCCCTGACTCCAACAGCACTCTGGTATGAAACAGGTCAAGTCTATGGGAAGAGCGTCATAAATTTCGAGTCCCTTGGAAAAAAATTGGTTTCAAGTCAGAAGTGAAGGAGAAAGTGAGGAAGGTAATGCACATACACTGAAAATGTTGAGCTCTTTCTCCTGAAGGATTTAAGGCTCATTTTCAGCAATATGCTGAAAATATAATTAGCTTGGTGGTTTCTCAGCTACATCCCAAAGGAAATATTAATTTGATTTCCTTAGTTTGCAAGAAACACAAAAAAATCATTTCTAGCTTAAAAAAAAGAATTCATTGGAAAGATATTAGGAAAGCTCAGAAAATTAAAGGAAGGGTTGAATGGCCTTTGGTTTCTGGTAAGGAAGGTCCTAGAACAGCACTGGAGTCTAGAAGCAGAAATTAATACCCTTTCTATCTTTATCTGTTGCCATGACCTCAACTCAGCTCCAGTGAATGTCAGTCCCCAGGCCTCGCCATTAGGTATGGAAGACAGCCTCTGACTGATCCAGCTTGGGCAAGATTGAACCCTTGCCTGAATCCTTCAGCGATGACCCAGGGGATGGGTCACAGAGTGTGGTCATGACCAACAGACATCTGAACTGGGTATCAGGGTCAGAACAAGAAATACTGGCATCCTGTTGAGTTAGGCAGCCAATGGAGAGAAAGCTGTGTGAAGGAGAAATTTTACCTGTACCCTGTTCTTGCTAATAAAAACGTAAGGAGATTTCTGGAAGCAGCCAGCTGCTCCTCATTTGGGAATGTTCAATTTGTGACCGGTGGGACTTCCATTTCCATCAGATAAAGCCTGGCAATAATGAACATCTTCCTGATAACTCTTGTCGCTCCTTTCCAAGGACCTGAAAATGGTAATTAATGCAAAAGCTGTGTTTATTGGTTTGTGAAATTGAGTGTGTACAGTCCTTTGATACTGTGTCTTCTTGATAGTCAAAGTTTGGGAGGGGGTGGGAAGCGTACTGCACATTAAAGATTCAATTTATTTTACAAGATATTACAACAAAGGCAACCTCATGTATATGAAAATCTTGGGCTTTTGTTTGCTTTGCCAAAGTAGAGACAACAGAGCAAGAAGGGTCTCAACCCACTCGTGTACTTTGTTTACCTCCTTAATTAAGGCAACATCAGGGTTGGAGTGACATTCTGTTTTGCTCAAGGACACAGCTCAGAGGTCTGTCTCTAAAAAGCCTCTTACTCTTGAGTTCTTAGCTGGAGGCCAGGGTGAGCCATTTTATCTGATAAATTCCCAAAGCCCTCAAGGAGGCCTTGAGGCATGGAGGGGTAGAAAGACCACTTTTGTAGAAAGTAGGTAGAAAGGAAATAAGAAGCTGTGTTTAAGTAATTAGGATTCTGGGACTAGTAGCCTCATAGCTGGAAGCCTTGAGTATGTTCTGCGTGTCATTATTTTAAGTTGTGAGTTTCAGTTGTGGCAAATCTGGACTGGGTGGGGTTTTGTAATTAACTATTAGTCATGATGGAAGTGAAAGAATTACTGAAGGGAGTCTCCAAGGAATTTCACACACACACACACACACACACACTCACACACACACACACACACACACGTGAGGAGGACACAGTGTGACCACAAAGAGACTGGAGTGATGGAACCAAAAGCCAAGGAATGCTATCAGAAGCTGGAAGGTGAGTACAGGCAAGAGTTGGAAACTCTGAACAGAAATACCAGGAAAGGTGCTCAAAATTTGGGAATTTCCTGGATTGGAAAAATCTAGTGCTTTCGGACTGTAAACACTGAGAAATGAGAAGGAAAAGAAGTTTGAACAAAGATTCAGGATTTTTTTTTTTTTTAGTAAAGCAGAAAACTTATTCTTGCAACAAAGAACTTATTAAGAACATTTTCTTCTCATCAAAATCTATTTTTTAGGTGACTTCAAAGAAGCTACCATCAAGCTGAAAGAAAGACATAGTGGCAAGAAGGCCATGAAGTTAAGCAGTTTTATATAATATGTCACAGGTTCTTGGTACATGGAGATGAAAAGAAACAAGTAGAGCAGAAGCCCAGTAAGTTATTGAGGGAATTATAGTGTCAGAGTCATCACAATCCTGGGTTAAAAAAACCTGTGATTATAAATCAGCCTGCAGACTACTAATTTACACCAATAGGATATGAGCTACAGAAACTGTGTAGCCCCCAAAGAGATAATACTTCCCAATGCCCAGTTCAAAGGTGACCATAGAATATAACAGATAGAAAGAAACTCCCAGAGAACAGAACCAGGGGCCAGAGAGGGCTACGGGCAAGAAAGTTCCTCAGAAAAAGCAGAAGCCGAGTCCAAGTACAGAACTTTCTCCATTGCTAAGGCAGATGGTCTTTATTATTTCTCCCCGAAAGGATTCCTTTTTGCTGTGGTTTCTCCCATTCTTCCCTTTACACAAGGGAAATTTAATTGAACTATGGGTCACTAGTGCACAAGGAGACCCACCTGTCCCTGCCACCAGGGGACCCTGTACTCTGTTCCAGACACAGTGCCAAGATGGGACTTTGGGTTGACCAACTTGGGAGGCAGTGAGTGTTTTATTGTTGGGGAAGGGGTGTACCAGACGGTCAGGCTGTGCAGTGGTGGCTTACTGTCCATGGACATCTATGCTTAACCATCTGTCATACTGCTGAGAAATGGTGTCTTGTCGAGGGTCACAGTTACCAGCCTTGCTTGCTTCAGGGTGAGGTCATATGTGAGTACACTCACTGTGAAAGAAAGTGATGTGTATCATTTCTGGCTTAAGAAGTGGGCTCTCCTTTCCTTTCTGCCTAGATGCAGTGAACTCTGAACCTTAGGGAATGCAGAGCCGTGGGATGGCAGGAGTGAGGGTCCCCGAAGACGAGGTGAAAACATTCACCAACTAGGAACACATGCATTGGGTTGTTACATGAGAGAGAAGAGACAACCTCTGTGTCTTAACTTATTGTTAAGAATTGATTGTAGAATTGATTTATTATATCATTTTGTGTCATGCTAAGCCATGCCTCGTACACATATATACCACACACACACACATACACATACTAATTCTACCCACAGCTGCACAGATAAATCATGCTCACTTTCTTATATTCCACTGGGAGCCTGTCTGACTTCAATGTTTGTGCTAGCCAGCACAAGTGCCAGAAGGTCCCCAGATCCATGACCTCTTGGGACAATTGAAGACCTATTTACACTTAAGAGAACAATTCTTGGTTAGCAAAGACTACCACTGCAGTTTGGATTTATCCAAAATCCTTTGCTCCTTTGAGTCTTACCTCTCTTAAAAGGGCAGGAAGACTTTCGCTATACATGGAGATGGGTACTTGAAGTGGTGGGAAATTGAAGCAGCAAGAACTGGAATGAACTTATGGATAATTACATAATGGAGAAGTGAGGCAGTTTTCAGAAGATGACTTGCTGGTGGTAGAATGAGGTTTAGGGGCAATATCTACTAATTCTTTTTTCAGTGGTCTTTCTACCTGACTGGTTTTCTTCCCAATTTCAAAAGCCACTTAAATCACACACTGGGGACAAATCAGTAGCTCTAATAAAATGCTTATTCCTAGAGGAAATTAACACTATTGACAACAATAAAGTTCAAGATTACTTGTAAGCTCCAATCATCTCACTCTACATAGCTATGAATGATTAAATAGAAGGTGGTTATGGCCAAGATTCAGCACTGACTCTTCACTCATTATGGGATTTACTGTTTTCTAAAAAAAAGTGTTTTCCAGTTTGCATCCTTAATATTTTATTTTTAACCTCATTATTTTTCTAAATTTCAAAAAAGTATATCTTCTGCTCCTTGCTTCTTAAATTCTGAGCGGATAGCTTTGCTATATTAACAAGGGTTCTGGGGACCATCAACATGAGCTGTTTTACATTGTAACTTTTGTCCAGACCTGCCTGTATTGCTACCCTTTCTTATCCAAGTTCTGAAGACTGGAACTTCCACTTCCAGCCTAACAATGAAACTTTCACCCAACTCCTGGTGCCGTTCTGTCTAGTGCTTCCTGAAGTTTGCACCACCAACTATTAACTGCCTACATCATATGTTTAAAGTCTCATCATAGCCTGTATATGCTCTATCTCTTTAAAAACAATCCAAAAATTCAATCTTTCAACCTTGAAATCTCTTTCAGCAAATACTTTATCTCCTTCTCTTGGCTACCTATCATCAAAGTTCTTGAGTTTTCCATATTCACTCTTTCTAACTGATGTCTCCTTTACTCCGTAGCTCATTGTAGTGTGAATCTTCCTCCAAAAGTCACCAATAACTTCCTAATTTCAAATCATTGGAATTATTTTATTCCTACCTCCTTTGACTTCCTTGTAGTACTCAATGTTGGTTATCACTCCTTTTTTTTCCTTGACCCTCTTGGTTCTCCTTCTACTCTCTAACTCTCTAACTGCACCTTCTCCATCTCCTTTAACAAAACATCTTGTTTCTCTTAGTGCTAAACCAGAGATTCAAATAGCATCTTACTCTTGAGATTATTGTGTGAGTGAAGTGATATAATGTATATAAAAATTATGATAATCACTTGAGAAAGAGTAAGTGCTGGGACAAAATGTCACTATTAATGAGTTCAATTTTAGATTGGTTGATTTTAAATGGTTGTGACAGCTAGAAATAGACAGCTAGAAATAAGGATCTGGATTTCAGGAGTGAGAATTAGGGTTGTGGATCTGGATTCATCAGTGCACCTATGACAGCTAGAGATATGGGAATCCATGAGCTCGAGGAATGCATATCCACCAGGATAGGCTAAGTTAGGCTGAGGTAGCATCTCTAAGACTTAGTAACTTTCAGCAAGAAAAAATTAGTTCCCACTCATGTGATGTGTATATTATGGGTCTTCAGGAGTTCTGCTTATGCTGTCATTCAAGAACTCAGGCTGCCTGAAGAGCTGCAGACTCAAATGTGGACAAGAAGGTAAAGAGTACTAGAGAGTCTGACATAAGCAAGGACATGCTCTGGCCTCCAAGTGATCCAAATTTCTTTTGCTCACAATTTATTGGGTAAAACTTATCATGAGTTGCAATCATCCATTAACATGGGCAGGAAGTACAAGTCTATCAGAGACTAGGGAGATGGAGAGCTAGAAATACTCGGTGAGTAGCACCAATCGCTACCAGAGTATGTTTAGAATGGAGAGCAAAGAGAATACTTAGGAAAATATGCTGCATTACCTTTCATTACTTTCTAGATTTTCCTTCCCCACCCCAGTGCCTACATTGTTTTACAAATCTCACTTTTCCAGATAGTAAAGCCTGATACTTCTTTAAAAAAAAGAGGGGTGGTTTATTTATTTATTTTTTTTATTTGGTGGGGGAAGGAGAGAGAGAGAGAAAGAGAGAGAGAGAGAAATCAGGGGAGAGGGGCAAAGGGAGAGGGTAAGAGAGACTCTCCAGCAGACTCCCCACTGAGCATTAAGCCTGACTCTAGGCTTGATCTCTAGACTCTGAGATCATGACCTTAGCTAAAGTCAGGAATCAGAAGCTTAACCAACTGAGCTACCCAGGCACCCCTCAAGCCTGATACTTCTACATATCTGTGACTCTTTAATTTTACTCATTCGTTCCCTCTAATTTGAATATAAAATCCTATCGATTCAATTAGCAACATATTTGCTGAATCCATTCCCTCCTCTCTGTCAGCTCTGGGACTCTCATTATAGGCTCCAAACTGCTTTCAGTCAGAATGACCTTCTAAAGCACAAATTTTGTCATCCCACAAGACTTTAAAAATAGATTTTTAAAAATAAAATAATTAGCAGGATGGATAAAGATGGAGTGATGGTGGTTATGTACTAGAGTTTACATTTATCAAAATATAGACTGGGAGTAGAAAAATTATAGAAAACAGGAAAAGTATAACATGAACAAATGTACATGTCTCCCTGTGACATTTGATATGATCAACTGCTCTTTTTGGAAACTACTCATGTGGTCCTAGCACTCTCTCTAGTTTTCTTCTCATAACTTCTCTGTCCTTTACCAGCTCTTTCTTCCTTTGCTGGATGCTTAAATACTGGTAATCCGTGAGGCCCTATTTTGGTTCAAGTCTCTTCCTCTATTACTCTGTGTCTTCTCTCCAGTGATCGTTTTTTTTTTTTTTATAAGATTTTTATTTATTTGACAGAGAGAGAGAGAGAGATCACAAGTAGGCAGAGAGGCAGGCAGGGAGAGCGGGGGAAGCAGGATCCCTGCTGAGCAGAGAGTCTGATGTGAGGCTCAATCCCAGGACCTCGAGATCATGACCTGAGCCAAAGGCAGAGGCTTTAACCCACTGAGCCACCCAGGTGCCCCATCTCCAGTGATCTTATCCACATCTCACCATCAGCCCCACCACCACACCCAGCACCAAACGTTTTCTTAATGTTCTCTTAGAAGGTAAACATAGTGTGTTCAAAAGTTAGCTTATTTTTCCTCCCACTAGTATTTCTCTGCCCAATTCTTTACATGTTCCGCAAGCCAGACATGTGAGAACCGTCCTGTTCCCTGTCTTCTCTACTCTCCCTACACCTTTAGAACATGCACTTTTGTTTCTAGGCTAGCTCCTTGGAGGCTTCTTGCCCTCTTCTCCATCCCCAAATGCCACTGCACTGATTCAGGCGTTCATCATTTCTTGCTCAGGGAACCGCAACAGAGATTCTTTGTGCATCTCCTCTACCCCGCTTGTCTTGCCTCCAACCCTCAACCCACCAATATATCTTGCCTCTACTGCAGAAGTAGACTGATTCTTCTAAAACCCGAAGCAGATCTTGATATTCCTCTTTTATTTCTTCACCAGCTCTCTATTGACTTCAGAATAAAATCTGAGGTCCTTAGCATGGCACAGAAGGTTTCCATGACCTGTTTCTCTCTTGCTTCTCAGTTTTGCTTGCAGTCTTATCTCTCCAAATTCCTCAGGAGCACCTTGATATTCAGATATGTCAGTATTTGGTCTTTTAAGGCACCACACTGTTTACTTCCGTGTAAAGATCATGTAAGTCACTTGTGCCTGCCACGCTCTTCTCTTATCCTTCTTCTCTCCACACACCTATTTCCTTATAAGGTCAAGTATAGTGTACTCATCGTTTAAGATGCCAGTCTGGAGTGAATTATATCCAAAAGTTTTCCTACCACTCCTGAAACCTCCCTCTCTGTTCTAGGTCCATTCTCTGGTTTCCAAAACATTCTGTATTCACTTTTAACCCAGCAGTTGGTTATTAAACTGTAAGGGAATTTTGTATTGACCATTTTGTATTCTCCTTGAAGGAAAATACTTTTTTTGTGTATCCTTGGCACCTAGAATAGTACCTGGCACAAGTACGGCATTAAGAAATACCGTGAAAAAAGGGTGCCTGGGTGGCTCAGTTGGTTAAGCCACTGCCTTCGACTCAGGTCATGATCCCGGAGTCCCAGGATCGAGTTCCGCATCAGGATCCCAGCTTCATGGGGAGTCTGCCTCTCCCTCTGACCTTCTCCCTTTTCATGCTCTCTCATTCTCTCTCGGTCTCTCTCTCTCTCTCAAATAAATAAATAAAATCTTTAAAAAAAAAAAGAAATACTGTGAAATAAATGACTGTGTTCAGTGCTCATGGCACTTTGTCCAACAGTTTTCTCCCTGCTTTGTGATTATTTTATTTGTATGTCTTTCTCTTCTAGATTATGAAATATCCCCAATATTTATGCAATTCTGGGCACAAAGTAAGTACTATAGAAATGTTACCTGATGTTGTCCAATTTGAAATTCTTCTATATTTCAAAATGCTCTTCAGTATAAGGATTTATTTTAGAGTTTAATATAAAGCAGGGTATATGAACTGTTATTATTTTTGTTTTTTTTTTTTTAAAAATATTTTATTTATTCATTTGAGAGAGAGAGAGAGAGCATGAGAGGGGAAAATGTCAGAGGGAGAAGCACGGAGCCGGGAGCCCAATGTGAGACTTGATCCCGGAACTCCGGGACTATGACCTGAGCCGAAGGCAGCCGCCCAACCAACTGAGCCACCCAGGCGCCCTGAACTGTTATTATTTTAATGGTGACTGTAAGTAACAGAAATAGGGGAAACTTGACGATAATTTCATTTAGACTTTTTTCCTCTTCTGGTTATTTTAATTCTGTTAGCTTTCAAGGTTGTTCCCAACAAACATCGGATGTTGTACCAATGTCTTCCTAAGGGAACTGGAAGGAATAAGGAGAATGTAAAAACAGAAGGGAAAAAAATGAGCAAAGAATAAAGGAAGGGAAAGAAGAAAAAGGAAAAAGAAAAAGACAGGAAAGTACTTATCCAGAGTTCTGATATTTATTTAAAATTAAGGAAAAAATTTAAAAAGTATTAGTCTAGTTCCATTTCACGAAACAGACTTTAACTTATCTTTACATATCTTTAAAACCACATATAAATATTTATACATTGTTTAAAGATTTTATTTACTTCTTTTAGAGAGAAAGCTAGAGAAAGAGTGCATGTGAGCAGAAGAGGAGCAGAAGGAGAGGGAGAAAGAAAACCTTCCTCAGACTCTCCATTGAGGACAGAGCCTGACTTGTGACTCCATCCCACAACCCTGAGATTGTGACCTGAACCAAAATAAGAGCCAGATGCTTAAGTCTGGCATTTTAAAGAATTAAGTAACAAGTGCACCAATCTAACACCATGTTTAACTGGTAGATTTAACATTTATTAGAATTGAGTATCTTTTATTGCCTCTGATATTTGGGTTAATATCACCTTTTGTTACATACTGCAATGAGGAGACACTAATAATGCTGGCATGGAAGAAACATTGGCATTTCCAGCACATCTTAAATGCATTTAGGCAATATTTGAGAATAACAAATAATTTCTGATGTGTTTTTCCTTATCTGTCCTATTTTTGTATTTTAACAAACTCTTTAAATTTACTGGTAAAACTATCCCATCAGTTTTGAATTATTTTCTCGGGTGAAATGATTAAGGAAAAAAAAAAAAATCTCTGTTAGGGGAAAAGTTCTCAGTAACTTGAGTTAATCAAAGTACAAATAAAAGAGGATTAAATTCAGCGAGGCAGCTATACTTCTAACTATGTTTTCCATCTCTTCAATCAAGACAAGGGGCTTGTTTTTAAGAGGCATATAATCTAATTAGGGAGACAGAGCATATACATAAAAACATGAATAGCACTATGGGGAATCCAAATGAGTAGTCCAGACAGTAAATGTTTCCAATTTCAGAATCCGGAGGAGTGCCTGAAAGCTGGGGTGGCTGGACTTGAGTTGATCTTCACAGAAATGAGGGGATCTTCAACAAGGGGTGGGAGGAAGTGGGGAGTGACTGTAATGCATACAGAGTTTATTTTGGGGGTAATGAAAATGTTCTAAAATCAACTGTGCCGACAGTTTTGCATCCCTGTGAAAATATGAAAAATCATTGAATTCTACATTTCTAATTAGTGAGTTGTATAATACCGAAGTATAGCTCAATAAAGCTGCTATATTTTAAGAAATCAGCTATGGTCTTGGCACCAGTTACAGAAATGGGGCCTTCAGGAGCTGTGGCTATTATCTCCCCCCACCCTTTCCCTTTCTCTACTTCTTTGTAAAGGGTGGCTGGTGGTGCTCAACTTAACAATCTAGTTCATAAGTTACTAGACAGACTGATGAGAAGCGATATCCAAAATAGATGTGGATGATGGCCCATTACCTGAATTATTGAGACGATATAATGACTGATGCCCTTGTGTCTCCTTTCTCTGAGTAGAGCATGAGAATAATGAGAACAACTGTTTACAAAAAATAGTTGCAACATGTTAGGTAAAAGCTTGGTAGTGCTATATGAAAGTAGAATATGATGGAAGTCCAGAATGGATGCGGAATGATCCCTCTTTGGCCTGTTTTTCTCTCAGATCCATTCCTCTCTCTTTTCTAACTGGGCTCTGTTTAACTCACCCTATGGCTGTGGGTGACTTCTGTGGAGGGCATTTCCCAGGTTATAATGGCTACCGGTTTCTGGATTAGTTTGACCAGTAGGAAGCACTAGCTGGTTGGAGGACAAGAAGAAGTGAGAATGAAGGGTATTTCTCACTCTCTCTTGCTACTTTGAATAGCATTTCTGGCAACAGCTGCATCTTTCCTGTTGCTATAGGTTGTGCCTTGGCTGCAGCTTTGCTCCAGTGACCTTAAATCTTGACTTTTTGATCAAAACCTCCTCTCTTTATTCTTCTAGCTGAGATTAGCTAGTGTTAATCTATGTGTTGCCTCACTATCCCTTGTTTGGCTTCTCTGCTCTCCCATCACCTGTATAACTAATTTCTGCCCCTAAGTTCCCTCTGTTTAGAGCATTTTGAGTAGTTTCTGGTTTTCTGCTTGGAAACTGAAACAGTATAAACTTAATAAATGTTTGTTGAATAAATACACTTAGTAGATGGGGAACTGAAAAAATTCTGGGGCTGCTACAAACAAAGGAATGTAAGAGGTGGAGACATTTGGGTGGAGATAATGAGATTGATTTTAGACATTTAGTATTTGGGAAAATAAGGTCATAATGCATCATTGGCTAAAGTAGGGAAAGATCATTGGAACTGGGAACCCAAAACTTGAGATCTGTTTCCACAAAAATAAATCCTGAAGTAGAAACAACAGCAATAGAAAAAATGAGCAAGGGGGAATGTGTAAAAGATGAAGAACAATGAAAGATATTGAAGAAAAACTTGGGGACCCATGGAGACAGACTATGAGGGATCTAATAAAGGATGAGAAAGAATAGCCATAAAGGTGGGGAAGGGATCTGCTTAGCATTGAGGGCAATGTCATAGAGACCAGGTAAAATAGAGAAGGAAAAATTAGTTAAAAGCCATGTAATATAGGGTAGTCATGGAAAAGAAGGACCGAAAAAGATTACTGAGTTTGGTGATCGAGAGGTTACTGATGATCTTTAAAGTGCAGTTGTATTAGTAGTGTGATAGCTGATTATCTATCTATCTATCTATCTATCTATCTATCTATCTATTATATGTCTATCCATTGCCAAATAGTTAAGGAAGTGAAGAAAAATTGAAGTTAAAAGTATACAGAGAAAAAAAAGTATACAGAGATAATGTGATTATAGAAATTCAAAAATGAAAGACAAAGCTTGGGTTACAACTAGAATGGTAAGATAAGTAGCTTATTCTTTTTGTTTGCTTGTTTTGCTTTTTGATTTTTGTTTTGTCTTGTTTTTTAGGAAAAGTAAAATCTAAAAACATTTGTAGATGAAGGGAAAAATACCAGTGGTTCTTACATGAATGGAAATGGAGAAACCACAGAGGATAAATGATGGGATAAAATGCCGGGGAAAAGAGCAAAAAGATCACTCAGGACACAGGGGAATGAACATACTAGGGGAAATATGAACTGCTTATTTTGAAATAGAAAGTCACAGGTGCTTATAGGCAGAGCAGAGATTGGGGAAGATAAGGAGCTTGTGGTAGAGAGCCTGGTGAGAGTGGGGGGTCCCAGATAGTGATGAGCAGTTTGCAGAGAGTGTTTGAGGACAGACAGCAAGAAATCCTGACTGGTGTCAGCAGAGAAAGTGGTTGGTGGGCCAAGTTAAGGAAATGATGATTGTCAAGGGTGGGTTGGAGAAGTAGGATGTGGCAGAGTCAATAGCACTTTGTATCCATAAGAATGAGACAACCTAGAAAGTGCTAGGTAGAAGCTGCTCCAGGTTTGTTGCTATTGATTAAAAAATGTTTCTGTGGGGATGGTAGGTCAAAGATAATGAGCTTGATGGATGGCATTTTTAGTTTGAATTGAAAATATCTAATATGCAGTGAGAGATTTTGGACTAAATCTCAGAGAAGCAGATGTAAAGTTGAAGTCAATAAGATAGAGTTGATGGAGAAGCCAAAAAAGTGAGTAAGAGCTCTTCGGCACACAGTGTAAAACAAAAAAGTTAGAATGCCAAGGACTGAATGCACCACCACATCTGAGGATAAGAGCGGAAATGGAGCCAGAAGAATATGCAGATATAAAAAATTAAGAACTTTCTCAAGTGGAAAGTAGCAGTGCTTCTAAGTTAAATTCCCCTAACTCAAATGTTTCACAAGTAGAGCTACTGGTTTCATCCATATCGTGCACATTTGCATCCCTTATAAACATCTTGCTGAGCACTTTGAATGGCCTTAATGTTTTTCCACATTTATGAAGATGAGCCCGTTGACAGAGAAGCACACTAAGTGAAAGAGAAATTTCTGCAAATAGGCACATTCATGGACTACAAAGCCCACTAAAAATTCCTGGAGACATAAACGTAAAAGCTGAGTCGACGAGTGTGGATGGTTGAGAGTGAGAACATGGAGCTGTCATAGTCGAGCCATCGAATTCTTTCTCAAAAATTAGAAGGTTGACTTTTCTGTTCCAAATCCTTTGAAATAGATTAATGCACTGCCATGTTTTCTCAGGAACTTACTGTAGCCAAAGACTACACTAAGGTGATTTTGTCTATTACAAGACATTGGATACATCAGTGGGCCACAACGTTATTTTATTCATCTGGGGTAAGCTGTTTACAACATAAAAAAGCTCTAGTTCCTCAGAGTTGATATACTTTTGAAGCTGGAGGTGGCATCCTGGTTATAGTCATCTTAACCCCAGTGGCGTCAAGCCAAATTGCTTAGACCAGGGGCCGATAAGGGGCGTGGAGGCAGAAATAGGGGTTATATCAATACGTAGCAAAAGACAACCAACTTAAATTTACTTTAGGAGAGTTCTTATAGTTGTTAAAAGGAACTTCTACATTAAAAACAAGTCAAACTTTCTACTTTAAGGCAACATTTCTGATCCAAAGACCTAGAAATATCTAAATATTTCTGTGCCAACCATCTCGCAATTCCTTTAAACTTACAGGTTGTGCCCTGGTTTCACAAAGAACTCTTACCCACATAAGATGATTCTAACAATTTGATAGGGTTCAGATCTGCCCTTTCCTTTCTGTCTGATTGCCCATGCACCGCTCAAACAACCATCATCTCTGGCTTGCTTATGACACTTTCTTCTTAACCTTCTCCTTACCTTTCGTCTCATTCACGCAAACTTGCTTTCTCATATTGTGATCAGTGTAGACTTTTTAGAACGCAAATTGTTAATGGTATTCATTTATTCATGAAGATTGGTTGAGTACCAATATTCCTCAGACACTATCTTTGATGCCAGAAATAGAATAGTGATGAAAAAGAATCCAATCAATCAAGTATTCACACTGAAGGACATATGAATATATAACAAAAGAAACTGATCTACACAGCAATGTCAGGAAAGTGGAGCCTGATCATGGAGGAGGGGTGAGAAGCAGGGAGAGGAAAAAGGAGGTTAATCTAGATGGAGGGAAGAGTATATGTAGCAGGGGAGGGGGCGGGAGGACATGGTATGTTTGAATTGCTGAGAGAAGCCCAGAGAGCAGAATGATAGGAGTTGGGAAAAGTAGCAAAGGCTAAATATTCAGCTTATTATGGGCCCTTTTGGGGTCTTTGGTTTTCATCACAAGAGCATCGCAAACTAAAGCTTTTAAACATGGTCAAGGAGGGATTAGATTTACATTTTAAACAGATCTGGCTTTGATGTGATCACCAGATTGGAGGAGAATCAGTGCTTTTGGGGAGTCTGGACTATTCTTTCCCACCATAGGCCAGATAAGAGATAATGGCAACTCAGACCAGGATGGTGACAGTGGAAGAGGAGAAAATTGATGGATCAGGGAGATATTTTTGTAATGATGTGGAGGCAAGATGAATATGAGGATGAAGGCAATTTATTGTCAAGGATGCCACTTATGTTTCTGGCTTATGAAGCATCACAGATGATGGTGACATTCACTGGGATATGGAACACCAGATGAAAGCTAGTTTTGGAGAGAAACTAGATGTATTGAGTTTCGATACATTGAGTTTAAAGTGACTTTGAGATTTCTAAGTTTAAGTGTTTAATGGCTTCCCATTGCCCGAAGAGTTAAATTAAATCCCTTTAAAACAGATATTTCAAATCTTTGTGACCTTATCCCAGACCCATCTTCTGTCACACTCATATATGTTCTGTATTCAACCATTTTGAACTAGCAGAAAGATCCTGAATGCCCAGAGTGTTTCACAGCTTGATAGCTTTGCAAATACTGTTATTTTTGTTGGACAGATTTTTTTTTTCTCTACTCCCTTCTAGAATATGAAGTTAATGCTCCTTCAAGATTCAGCTTTAAACATTATTTCCTTTGGAAAGAAGTGTTTTTAGTCTTTTTTTTTTTTTTTTTAGTTTGTTCCTAACCCTATATATGTGTGTGTGTATGTCTTTATGTACACACACATATACATATATATATGTATGTATTGTGTATGTATATAATTTTTATGATTGTCAATTTATTAATCTCAACCACTAGACTGTGAACTCTTTGATGTCAGGAACTATATCTTGCTCATTTCTACAAACACATTTCTGTGAAATGCAACAGTCAACAAATGAATTCAATGATTAAATCAATGAAAAAATGAATTCTGAATTCTTTTCTTCCTTCCACAAAAATATTTTTAAAAATAGATTATTTTTGGTTAACATAACCAGAAACCATTGATAAGACTGAAAAAACCCGAGCTCTGTCTTTCTTCTTCTTGTTTTTTTCGTTGAGCAATTATTTATTGAGGATAAACTTTGCTCATCAGCAAAAAGACACATTGGAAACTAAAGTAACTGCAAGATGTCAGTCATCAAACACCTGTTTCATGAAGGCACAGTACAGGTGTGGGGTTACAAAGACAAATCGCCAGCCCGTGAGGATCTTGGTCTGATGCAGGAGACTGGACAAGGGGTCTGACCTTGAGGCGGGCCTGGCTGTGAAGAGAGATAGATCAGGAGCTCTTTGAGCAACTTGGGGGGTGGCTGTGTTGTGTACCATGGATGGTAAAGAATGAGGGCGCAAAGCAAGAATTTCCGCTGAGACTTTGAAAGGTCTAAGTGACAAATTTGGTACACCTATATAAGACTTCAAACACCAGGGCAGAGTCTAGATTTGAGCTGATAATGAAGACCTCTCACAGTTTTGAGCAGGAGACATTTTGAGGACATATATTTTGACACCACACAATCACTTAAGCAGCTGATGATACATTACAATTACTATGATAAGTTTCAGGGTAAAGTACCATTATTGCTGTTTTACATAAGAGATTAAGAAGCTTGCAGGTGATGCAGCTAAATAGTGACAAAGCCAGGATTTGAACCCATAGAACTCCTTTCCTTATGAGCGATTTCTATTAATAACATTGAACCAAGAATACATCAATCTCTCTTTCCCTGCCTGATCAAAAGTAAAACTCCAATTAAAAGCCATATCTTTCCTAAGATTCACAGAATATCATTTTAACATGACCATAAACTAAAAGTCAAAACCAGTATGAAAAATCTGAATTTTTTTAAATGTGTCCCCCCCACCAATTATAGAAATGATATAGGTCCACTAGGAAAATCTAGAAAGAGTACAAAAAACTATAAAACGTAAATATACTCTCACCACCAAAAAAAGAAGCCACTTTTCATGTTTTACTTGTAAATCTTTCCTGTCCTTTTTCTGTGTTATCACCTACATTCTGCCAGCTTTCCTAATGGGAGAAAGCACCTAGATGTGCAAAAGGCCATCATTCCAACCCACCTTCCAATGGGTGACCAGAGTGATTGCGTGTTCAAAAATACATGAAAGTTTTCTAGCTCTCTACAGGGCCTGCACCTCCTGCTTCCTCTCCAGAAAAGGTTAGAGGAAGAGACAGAGCCAGGCTCACCTTGGGCAGGATGGTTCTTCTCTCTCTCCCTTTGCAGAACTAAATGAACTTGGTGGCTTTAAGAGTCAGGTTTGGGGGGAATTAGTAAAAGACCACATTTGGTCTGCAAGGCCTAAGCTTTGTGTTCAACACAGTTTTTAGACAGGCAGCCTTACTCAGGGGTATTATTCTACTACTGGGAGTTTAGCTCAACTGCCAGAATGGATGAATCATGCTCTGAGCTAGATTTATTTTCTTATAGATACCTCCCTCAAGAAGTATGTGGAGAGAACAAATGATTGTTAAGCAAGTACACAGGCATTTCTAGCTTCCCAGGCCATGAATGAATTTGAAATTCCACATCTGAGTTTTAACACCCATGCATCCTGTAAGATTAAGGGAAAAAAACGCTAGCAAAAGTATATGCAGATGACATGTTAGTCCAGCCAAGTGGGATGCTACAATACAGTCTGAGCGGTTATAAAATATCTACATATGCAACATGTATATAATTTATGCATAAATATATACATATAGGCACAAATATATACACACATAGGCACACACATCATCAAAAAGAGTAAGTTCCAGACCTATGGTATTTGTCAGAATTATTTCTGTTTATTTTATGGCAACTTTGAAAACCCCAAATATGTTTGCTTTACTCTTGTTTGAGTCTACGAAATGACCATATTTCTAATCAGATGGTAGAGTTTAATTCTAATATGGCAGAGTGGCTTGTTAATTGTTAGACATATTTTCCCCCTAAGTGTTCATTCATTTTCTTATTACTTACTTGGTTACTTGGCTGAGGAGAAATGTCACAATAATTGGCTCTGGATTTCTCAGCTTCATTTTTAAGGCAAAATGAACACTGTCAATGTTTCCTTCACCTTGTCTTTGTCTGTGTCTCATCCCGCCATCTGCTCGTGCCCAGCCATAGCAGTTTGCATATACTTTATTCATGGCCCTAAATCCCTGTTTGCTCACCTACTCGGTGAATTACAGTGAATTTGTGGAAATCTAGAAGGACGGCAACACGACAAAATACCCAAAGTACCAAATCTCCTCAGCCTTTCCTGTTCAGAGCCCAGTTGGTGCCATCTTTAAATACATTGCTCATATGCCTCATTCTCCCAAATCCCTCATTCAGGAGACTGTTGAAGATTTGGAGGGGACCCATTGTATTACAGAACATCATTGTAGGGAAATGTCAGTCTATTCAAAGGAGTCAAAAAGACCTTCTCAGTTTTCTCTCATCCAGAGGATCTGAGAGGGCTGCTCTCTGTGAAGTGTGGGTCAAGCAAATGAGTCTTCAAAAAAACGTCTTGTTTGACAGTGGTGCAGCATAGTCTGACCATGGCTCAGAAGCATGTATTATTCTGTCAGGGAGACATTGAACAAAAAAGAGACTGCGGTCTATTTGCAATTTTCTTAGCTTAAATTATCTGTGATCACTATTAAGTTCTTCCTTTATTATTCTTTCTTGTCTTTGTCTTAGTTTCCCTAGAAATCGTAATTTAAAAATCAGCCAGAGTTGTTATTTTTATGATCATCTATCCTTTCACTCTGAAATAGAGGTGACTTTTATTCAAATCATTGGTCCTTCTTCAAAATGTCTTATATTCTTACTTATAGACAACCCAGCTTATAACATGAATGCAACTATAATCCTATACTATAGATTGTTAGTGTACATTTATCACTTTAAATATTTTTCTAATGAAAGAAAAGAATATACTCATGGGCTTTATCAACTCAGATTTTTAAGAATATTGTTAGATATTGAATAATTTAATAATCATGTTTTAGCTATTTGGGTGGTGTGTCCCAAATCAATGACACACAAAGGTTACATCATTAAAAACAAAGTAAAGCAAATACTCTGGATACAAAGATTAAATCAGCCAAATGGAAGGTACTTGTAGATCTGTAGTATTTTTTTTTTATTTGAAGTGTTTTTCCTAGATTCCCTCTTGAGGACCAAGACTTTTATTTATAAAAGGAAATTATTTTAATTATCTCGCAAATGATGATTTTGGGCATCTATTACATTGTAGGATGGTAAATAAGACAGATATGATCATTACCCTCTTTTAACATAGAACCTATCAAGGTAGATGGATATGGGACAAGTAATACCTTTGATGACTAATTTGACAAGAAGCACAAGATAATGTAGGAAACATATTAAAGGTAATATCCTACTTTTTACCTCTAAGATTGTAGAATAACAAGACAATTTCTTGAATTTGGAAGTTTCCTTCATTCATGAAAGTCCCTTGCAACAGGGACTTTTATAATTAAAATTTTATAATTTTAATGTGGAAAATAGAAATAACACCCCACTCAGGCTCATCTGGCTTTGTTGTTTTGCTCTGTCTTTGCTCCTAGTTTTCTCGTGGTTGGTTCCACTGCCTTCTTCAAGAATAGTCCCCATTCCAGTCTTTCTCTGAGGGTATTTCTTTTCTGTATCCTGTTTATTTTCATTATAGCACTTGATACTATTAGTAACCACTTGATATCTTTTATTGCCTGTTCTGTATTCCCAAACGACAGGACCCATAACTTTTTTATTTACCTATGTATTACCCAGCAACTATTATTATGTCAATATATAGTTTGCTCTGAATAAAAATTTGATAAATGAATGGATAAGCAAAACTCGTAAGCCAATGAGACAAAGTTGAATTTCTGGTTGTTCCAGAGACTATAAATAATACTCTCATCCACTTGACTACTGTTTACTAAATTATGATCAATGAAGTTTCAAGAGATTTTATTAGTTGCTTTTTAAAGGGTGCTACGGTTGCATAAGTTTGGTAATCATTGACTTAAATAAACTTAATCTGACTCCTCACTGCTGGGTTTCTAAGAACACACACACACACACACACACACGCACATAATATATATATGTTATAACTATATATATATATAGTTATATATATATAAAACATATAATTTCTAGTAATGTGCACACACACACCCACCATGGGGTATAGTTTGGAAAATGCTTGCTTACTTTGTTAGCAGGTGGGACATGTTAAATGACAGATAACCAAATTTTGCAGTCTCGTTCAACAATTTGCAAAAGTTAGCATAGCTGGGTCTGACTCAAGGATGGCTTTAGGAAAACACTGGGACATGAACTGATCAAATGGGTTGTGCCTCCAGCCTTTGGGACTTCTGTGTAAAGAGACTTCCTAGTCACAGCAAAGACTGCTGCACCCTGTGAAGTAATAGAAAAATGATCAGTCAACTTTCTGCCCTGCTTCTTCTTCTTGCTGAGCTGTTGCTCAGCTCTTCAAGGTTCATCCTGCTGAGATTTTCTGTCCTGGAAATTCCTTATATCACACTTGTTACTTTTTTCTTAAAAGTAGTTTGTTGGTCTTACCCCTGCCCTCCAGGAATCCTGTATCAATAGACTGCATAGCAAGAAATATTTAAGATCAAGAGAAGGTGATGTCTATCATCTGGACAATTCATGCTTAGAGTCCTTGTCCCTCTCCAGTGAGTGTTCTTACTTTCCAGACCAAAACATAAGATCCTCTGAAATGACGGGGAGACAGAACTCTGGTGAAGGCCCATCTGACCTTCCCCTTCCGCAGATGGTCCCATAGGCAACTTATATAGAAGAGAGAAGGAGAACTCCTTTGTATCCTTGCCTCAGCATGGCCACCATTCAGTAATTCTCCCCTTTCCTGGTGACATTGATCTCCTGGGGTAACCTTGGAGGTCCTACGTCTTCCCAGAACTATGTTCATTTGGAACAGGGAAGTTGTTGAGTGGCAGGGAGTCTTCTAGACACTAACCACTTTCATTCAGCCTCTGCCATGCTATTCTTTTCTGCCAAGGGCTGAGGGTGGATAATATCCTCACCCACCTTTCTCCAGTAGCCTGCATTCATGTATTACTTGTAACTAAAATTTAACTTGACAATAGCAATGTGTTCAAAATTCGCTCCTATCTTGATTCTAGCCTATACAGTTGTATTCCAACCATGGCCTGTGGAAATGAATTTGTCTAGCATGGTGGGAAGTGTCACTTCTCCCAGAAGGGTTACATTATGGGTCACTGCTTCCCCCTTTCTTGGAAGTGTCCCTTACCTGCTAGGAATTGCTAGTGATGCAATCTACCTTGAAGATATTAACATTCTCCTGAGAGCAGCCATTTTTGCTCAGAGTGGCCAATACTTGAGCCTTAAACCAGAGACCATTGCATCATTCTGACTTGGAGTAAACTCTTTATTTCTTTATCCTTAAATTGAATACAAAACTATTGGAGGCATGGGGGCACCTGGGTGGCTCAGTTGGTTGAGCAACTGCCTTCGGCTCGGGTCACGATCCTTGAGTTCCAGGATCGAGTCCTGCATCGGGTTCCCGGCTCCACCGGGAGTCTGCTTCTTCCTCTAAACTTCTCTCCTCTCATGCTCTCTCTCACTTTCTCTGTCTTTCTAATAAATAAATAAAAGCTTAAAAAAAAACCAAACTATTGGAGGCATGAATAAGAGTGTCTGCAAAGTGTTTTAGCACCATAAAGAGTGGAGATATTTTCTTCTTACAATGAAGTTATGGTACGAATGTAATAAAATATGTAGTGTGCCTTGCGCACTGCCTGGCACATATTAGATACTCAGTCAGACTTAATTCTTTTTTTCCCCTCTCATAAATCTAATACAAGGAAAAGGAAAATACATTTTGATGCTTGCTTTTGGTATTCACTCTTTCTCTACCAGAACCCTAATGCTCCTGGGTCAAAATTCTAGCTGTTATTAGGTAGAAATTAAATTCTTCTGCAGGTTATGCTGATGATGGGGAGGAAATTGAGGGAATCTCTTCTGAACCATATTTTTAAATCAGTGAACAAAACTGGAGGAGCCAACGGTATGACTGAGTATTCATATCTCTGCGTCTGGTTGACATGCAGCTGAGTTAATACCTTCAGCGTTTCCAGCCCTTCCGCCTTGGTGGCCCATAATCTCTTCTTTCTGTGAGGGAGGCAAATAGTATTTTTGATCCTGATTGCCTGGATTAATATTTAAAAACCTCCTCAGGCTGGTGTCCTAGAGAAATTGGAAAAGTTCCCTTTCTATTTGAAGTGACTTAAACTGTGAGGCTGGAACAAAGGGCTCATCTCTTCGATAATCATCTCACCTTCTTGTCATTCGGAGTCCAATTAAATGAATGACTCCCTGATCTTTTGTCAATTGTCAGCAGATCTGGCTTTCACTTTTAATCAGCCTGCACATCATGTAGACTCTAAATTCTCTTTTCGCCCTTGCCTTTGTCCATAAATAGGATGAGAGCAGGAGTTGAAGAGAGTTGGTTTAAGAACAAGATAAATATGCAGATTTCTCTAAGCTTTCTTCATATTCCTTCTAAGCTACCTTTTCTCTTTCCTCGGCAAAAATAATCAGGCTGCTGGTTTAACTTCTGAGAATCATCAAATGACTTCTGAATTCTACAGGAGACCTTGATTCACAAAGATGATTTTAAAGACTTCCCCCCCCCCTCCCATTTTCACTCTATTTCAATCTTTAGAGCAGAGTTTCCATTCAAATAACAAAAACATACTCTTTAATTGAAAACTGGTTAGGGGAAAAATAGGTCCTTGAAAACAGGAATGCATTGTCTCTGAAAGACTTCGGAGTCCGTCCTCCTCATCAGTGGCTATGGTCCCATAATGAGTGTTTCTGTTCTACTCAGAATGGTGAGAGCTGATTCTTTTTCTCAAGAAAAAGTCCTTGACTCAAGGAGGAATGCAAGACAAGGGGGCACTGGAAGGGTAGACAGAAATGTAACAAGAGAAGAAATAAAGGTACAGTAGCATCACACACACTTATCAGCAGTGTTCATCTACACTTGTATAGAGACTCAGCTTCAATCATACCCTGTGAGGCAGGCACTAGGGCCATTGGGAGGCAAGTCTCTGGAAGTTGTAGTCCTTTCTGGCAGCAGCACAGATGTCTAACCTGGCACCTGGGATAAGTTTACCTATCATCTTTTCTTTACCTTCAACTCAGAATCAAATGTAAACTTTGGATGAATGTGAGTCAGGACCAAAAGCAAAATGACAAAGAAGATTTAAAAATAGCTCATAAGCCTTTTATTTTTAGCAGTATGACCTACCAGTATTCCAGTACCCCTCCCCGCCAAATATTGCTAGGCCCAATTTAACAAGACCCTTGGATTGCATGGCTGAGTTTGAAAGCTAGACAATGAAAATCCCTGTAAGAGGAAGGTGAAAATCAAAACACTGAGCTGTCTCAGGAGCATTTGCTGGATTTTGTGGCCAGATTTTAATTGCCCTTTGGGGTGAGACGAAAACTTGCACTGCATAGATGGGAAACCAATGAACTTTGCCATGTACAATCAGTGTCCTCACATTTGGTGAAAGGAGGAGCTAATAAAAATATATATATTCTTACCACCAAAGATAGACTATGAGCAAAAGCTACCTATGTTGGCTTTGGTGGTGTTGGAATAAAATAAAGTCCTCTCTAAGAGTTTGTAAGCCTAGGCCTGGCTCCATTTCATTCAGTGTTTTGAAGAGATAGTGTTTACCTGTTGAGGACACTAGAGGTGATCATGCATATTGGCACAGTCCCCAGTAACCACTGAACTGAACTGAATGCAAATCCTCTCAGTGAGGCCATGCTCTCTACACAGGCCATGAGCAGGTGTCATTGGAAGTGACAAAAAGGAAATTTAGATCCCCCAAGAACTTCAAATGGAACATCAAGATCCATCTTACTTTCTTTAAAGGTGTAATACAAACAGTTCTAAAAAGAAAAGATGAAATAAATCTATGATCAATTAATAAGATATTAGAAAAAGCAGGCAGGTTTAGAAAAGAACCACAATATAGTTTCTGAAACTGAAAAACATAATTGTAATGAATCATTTCATAGATAAGTTAAAGAACAGATTAGACAGATAAAGAGAAAATTTATGAACTAAAACCCAGACATAATGAGATTCAATAGAATTCAGCAAAAAGAGGTAAAAATAGAAACCTGAAAGGGACATTAAAAGATGGAGAAGAGGATGAGAAGCTCTCACATATATTTAACAAGTACCCAGGAAGACAAAATAGAAAAAAGGAGAGGCAACTTTCAAAGAGGCAATGAGTGAGAATTTCTACAATTGAGAAGAGTTATGAATCTACAAAATACAGCTGACCCTTGAACAATGATTGGGTTAGGGGTGCTGACACCCTGCATAGTTGAAATTAACATATGACCCTTGACTCTAAAAACTTTACTACCAATAGTCTACTGTTGCCTGGAAGACTTACCAATAATATAAACAATCAATTGACACAGATTTTATATGTTATATTTATTTCACACTGCATTGTTACAATAAAGTAAGCTAGAGAAATGAAAATGTTGCTAAAAAATTAGGAGGAAGAGAAAATACATTTACGGTACTGTGTTGTACCGATTGAAAAGAAAAATCCACATAGAAGTGAATCTGCACAGCTCAAACTCAGGTTATTCAAGGGTCAGCTCTAAAAATAATCCTAAGCAAGATGCTTTCTTTTTAGAGAAATCCCCACATAAATACATTGTAACAAAGCTATAAAACACCAAAGGCCTTAAAAGCCGCCAGAAAGAAAAGGCAGATTACTTGCAATGAAGCCACTTTTTAACTGACAGCAGTTTTCTCTACAAGGGTAAGAGAGAAAAGAGGGGAAAACGCTTGGAACATACAAATAGAATAGAGAGCTCAAATAAATTGGTTGAAACCAATCTAAACAAGCCAGTATTTATAACAAAATTAGTAGAATAAATCTATCACAAAAATTTTCTTCACTGAGGAATTTTACATGATTTTTCCCCAATGAAATGAGTCTTTTGCTATCAATGAGGCCATTCATTCATTAAATATGAATAAATTCTCTTCTCTATTTCCAGCATCTATTAGGCATGTAATGCCTACTATGTTCTAGGCACTATTTATTTTATGTGCTAGAAATAGCAAAGTGAATGAATGTGGCAAATTCTCTGTTGTCATGGATCCTACATTCTTTCAAAAAGTCATTCACTAACTGGCTATAATGTGCAAGATATTTCTTAAAAGACATCTGCATGTAAAAAAAAAAAAAGACAAATGTTTTGAGCCAAGGATATTTTCTTAATTTTCCTATAAGAAAATTAAAATTAAAATTTTCTCATTTTGGGGCGCCTGGGTGGCTCAGTGGGTTAAAGCCTCTGCCTTAGGCTCAGGTCATGATCTCAGGGTCCTGGGATTGAGCCCCGCATCTCCCTGCTAAGCAGGGAGCCTGCTTCCCTCTCTTTCTCTGCCTGACTCTCTGCCTACTTGTGATCTCTCTCTCTCTCTCTCTCTGTCAAATAAATATATTAAAAATAAATCTTTAAAAAAAGACTTTCTCATTTTTATTTATTTTATTTTTTTAAAGATTTTATTTATTTATTTGACAGAGAGAGAGAGAGAGAGAGAGAGAGATCACAAGTAGGCAGAGAGGCGGGTAGAGAGAGAGGGAGGAGAAGCTGGCCTCTGCTGAGCAAAGAGCTGGATGCGGGGCTCGATCCCAGGACCCTGAGATCATGACCTGAGCGGAAGGCAGAGGCTGCAACTCACTGAGCCACCCAGGCGCCCCTCTCATTTCTATTTAAGTTCCTTTAAAAAAATAACAAAACTCTGTAACCAAGATTATGAACTGTACTTTCACAACCAGATCGTAGTTCATAGCATTTTTGCTTCTGAATTAGTGGTATCTAGAAGTTTTCTGCCCAAACATCCTACTGAGAGTTGAGAAAATATTAGACAATTAAATTTTATTCAATAATTAAGTCCTTTAGGTAATCATATCTTACTGGGTAAAGAAATGGTCAAGAAATTAAGAAATTGAACCTCTGGAATTTAGTTCCAGTTGACTAGAAAAGTATCCAAAAGCTCCTAAGAAGTAGAAACTGTTTCTGTTCTATTGGGTATTCTATACTTACCATGTAGCACAGTTCCGGGCATGAATTGAGGGTTCAATAAATATTGATTAAATACCATGTTATGAATGATTGACCATTGCAAGCCAACCAAAAGAAATGGCACCATGCAAAGCCAGTCAGAAAAATGGAAATCAAAATTAATTCCATTTTCCTGTCTACATTCTAGAGGACTGAAGAAAATAAATAAACTAGGACATAGGAAAATGCTTATGAGCCTTTAAATGAAACCCTATATGAATTGAACTGTGATGGTATTATATTTTTAAATTCTATGATCTGAATTTGTTCTTCACCCAATTGTATTAAATAGCAGCATAAGGAGAGAAACCCTGTTTTACCATACTTGTCGGCTAGAATCATTCATTGGCAAATCTTCTGTGTGTCTGGGATTAAATGGATAATGCAGTGTGTATAATGTAAAAGAAAATTAAATACAATGGCTGTCTACCTCTGATAAAAAATATCCTTAACATTTGCTGATCTCTTCATTTTTTGGGTAAGAGGATGAGCTCCGGATTAGCATAAAACGAAGTAAATTGAAGACGAATTTGTGCCAGAAAATTCGGTCTGCATTTTTCAGCCAGGGATGAATAGATGAGTATTGTAATCCTACTTGAAATCTAATTCATCTCAAAAAGAAAGCCCTCAGGGGCCAAAGAGCACCTCTTTAACTTTTTATGCATAGTACCTGGTGTGGCGGGCAACATGTGTAGGTCTGACCCATTCTCTGTGTTGCAGTGATGGCAGTGAATAAAAGCCCATCCAAAGATATGAAGCAGCCACACCCCAACATTGACTTTGAAGTGGCAAATATTGCTACAGGGCAGAAGTTCATCATTTCAAAATCTTAAGGTGAAGAAGGTTCTCATAAATACTAAGGATCACTAGCAATTGGCCGCAGCATAAATATATTGGAAAGGGACATCTTTAGACCATCAGATGATTTGGGTTTAAAAAAAAAGATGCTGGTGATAATCTGAATGCATGTAATCATTCCTACATGCCTAGACTGCAGCAAAAGGAGGAGGAAATGGGTGACAAAAGTAATCTCAGTGCAGGATGATAAAACAATTGATTGCCCAAATCAGAACAAACTCTAAAAGTGGCCCTTTGGGCCAGTTACCCAGAGCCTAACAAGTAAGGGAAAGGATACATAGATAAGTAAACTCTCAATTACTAATTTTTTTAAAAAGTGAGTTTATTGTAAAGATATTGGGGAATTGGAATAAACACTAGGGAGTTACTTGTTTTGTGGATGGTATCTCAACTGCCCATTTCTTTATTGGGGGAATCATCATTGACAAACACTGAGAAATAATATCTTAACTTTCCCTCAAGCCCCAGAACAATCATATGTACTGTTTATTAATTCACTGTTACAAAGATAAGGATTTTTCCTTTCCCCAAGTAGAGTAAACAGACTCTACATACTTTTCACAACCTCTCCTCACTATCCTATTGTAATGACTGAAGACACATTAAGTTTTTAATTATTAGCAATCTGGCTAGCCCTTCATAACAAAGTCTACTCGCTAATTGAGATGAAATGCATTTTGTCATCAACAAATTGAAACAATATTGTCTCTGCATACTGCAGAGCAATTCAGTATTTGTTTCTTGCTTTTCATAGCCTCGTAGGAAAACATCATTAGTCTAGCATCATTTGGTCATCATACCCTCTCTGAGTTTCTGAGCAATTCCAAAGGAATCAGATATTCTGATACAATGCATAAATATGTTAATCTCCACTCATTAATTTTGGAAATTAAATGGTTATGCTTATTAATTTTACCTTTCAGCACTCTTTAAGCTTTTAAAATGGAACTGAAAGAAAAATGGCGTTACATGAATCCACATTGGGAAAATGTGGATAATGCCAGTGTTCTTTTTTTTTTTTTTTGCCAGTGTTTTTTTTTTGGTGGGAGAGGGATTCTTCAAGGACAAACCAAATTGTTTCTGTTCTATATGCATAGGCTGGAGAGAAGCAGCTTGTCAAAAAGACAGGAAATAAAAGAGCAGAGTAACTATTACAGAACTTCAATTTAGAATTTTTGAATTCTTTGTGCTCAGCCTATTGCTCATTGGTGGTGCATCTGAAAGTCATAAAAATCAATTTGAGAGCATGTTGGAAGACACACAGCATGAAGGCCCAGTCTGCTGCTTGAATACCTAAGCCCTCCGGGCTGACGAGGTTCATCAAAACCCATTTTTTGGGTTTACATGTATTTCAGGTTGGGGTGCTTTCTTTAAAAAACAGGGATATGACTGGATAATTGACCTCAGCGTTACCTCTTGACCACAGTATTTTCTCTTCAAATCAATGAGTCTAGGACAAAAACAGCAGAGGAACGTCCTAGGTTTTATCTTGGGACTCAAGTATGCTGACGCAGCATGAAAGAAGGATGTGCCAAGAAACATGAGAAAAAAGCCAGTGGTGAAAAAGTTTCAGATGAATTGTGAACTCTTTCTTACTCTCCTTCCATAATCTTTTGTGGCAAAAATCCATAACATTGAAAATCAAGCATTTTCATTTCTGGCACTTCCTGCAAAAAAGAGTTCATTGGCCTTACCTGGGGAAAGAATTATGCTGACAGGCAATAGCCAGCAGTGACCTGAACAATTTCATCTTCCATGCTATCCGTCATCTTGTGCCCCTACCAATTGTCTTAGAGTCATCCTGTGCCTTAAAGAAATGAGACTGCCATCTTCTGGTGGCCTTCAGTGTAATGAGGTGACTCACTAATACCATCATTTTCTTTGCTCTCCAGATAACTGTGTTACTGTGTGTATCATTAAAATATGCTTGTCTTAGGTTTTAGGAATAAAATTGGTCAACAAAATGGAGAACTAAATGTGTACCAATGGTTTTGCCATTTTTTTTCTTTTAATGTTCGTAAGAGCCCATCTGTGCTGTAGGTATTGCAGTGGAATAAAAAATGACTTGATGATTCATTTGTAGAATCAGCACATCAAGCAAATACTGCATGTAGTCACAACTATATACAGAAAATCATTTGAATTGCTCATAAAGTACAATAAACATGATTTTGTGTATACAATCATACACAGTATTATGTATATCCCCAGTATACAATGTATGCAGTATGATTATATATAATAGAGTGCACAGATAGAAATTATAACTTTATGGTATTTTTTAATTATGTAAAAGAGAGCCATATGGTTGAATATCCAAAGTTAAATGTGATATAATATCTTTACTTTCAAATGAGATAATGAAAACTCAGATAATGTATGCTCCAAGTCATATATTCTAAGAAGCAAAATTCAACTGTATACTAATACTTTCTGAATCCAAACCTGGGGCCAATTGCTCTGTAATTATAAGACCTTAGGCCTCACAGAAATACCAAATGCACTGGTGTGCAATACTTTTCAATAAGATAAAATTTATCTGACTCCTGTTTTTTAGCACTGATATTTGTTGACTAGATTAGTGATTCAAAAATATTTCTTCCTTGTATCTGCTCTCTCTCCTGACTTTGTCTATCTGAACAGATACCATATCTCAGTTCATTTCTTTTCTCTTTTGTGCAGGGAGAATTTAAAGAACATATAACATAATTTCTGTTGGGAAAAAACTTTTCTAGTTCTCACACTGATTATCCATATTTATATACTGTCGTGTTCCAGAAAGAATTTTAGTTGTCCAGTATACAACATGAAGACGTGTCTACTGCTCAAGGAAAACCCATGAAAGCAGACATTAACAGGATGCAATGAATTTAATATAACATGGTCTTTTGCTGGAGCAAAGAACACTAGTAACACACCTGTATCAAGGTTAAGTTTATTAGTGTTATTATTGATACATACCAAGGTGACTGTTGAGTGTTTCCCAAAAAAGTGAGTTAAGGAAAACTACTTGCCAATTGGAGTTGATTGCAGGCTAAGCGTCTCAAGAACTGGTCAGAATTTGTAAATGAGGGAGTTTTTCAAACAGTCAGAAGTTTTACAAATCCAGGCAAAGTTACATCAGTTCATCTGTGGCTTATCTTGGGACATATGGGTGTCACTAAGGTGGGAAATTGAGTTTAGAACATTTGCTTGCATGTCATAATTTGACATAGTTTAATCTGTTTTGTAAGTGAGAGGGTAGTTTTGCAAGTTGTTTTTTCTATTTCAGTTTTCTTTTTTTTTTTTTTAAAGATTTTATTTATTTATTTAACAGAGAGAGAGAGAGATCACAAGTAGGCAGAGAGGCAGGCAGAGAGGGGGAAGCAGGCTCCTTGCTGAGCAGAGAGCCCGATTCGAGACTTGATCCCAGGACCCTGAGATCATGACCTGAACCAAAGGCAGAGGCTTTCATTCACTGAGCCACCCAGGCGCCCCACTATTTCAGTTTTCAATATCATAATAATTCCATTGTTGGCAGCCTTGATTTTGTAGAGATAAAATTTGTGTTTTCTCTCTCTTACCCTCTAATAGCTGTTTTTTTCCGTTCATTCTTCAAATATTTATAAATGATCAGATATGTGGCAAGCATTGTGCTATAGTTGCATGGAGCGTATCATAGCTAGATGATGATTTGATTATATGATTAGAACAACTTTATTTTTATTACTGTTTTTTAAGGTTTTATTTTCAAGTAATCTCCACACCCAACATGGGGCTTGAACTCATAGCCCTGAGATCAATTGTCATGTGCTCTATCAACTGAGCCAGCCAGGCACCCCATGACTAGAGCAACTTTAATTTGACTTTTCCCAGTCTGCATTTTTTGAGAAAGACTTTAATTTTTTTTAAAGGAAAGATTCTAATTTTTAACTGAATTACTCTCTGCAATGGACTGAAAGTTTGTCCCCTCCAAAATTCAGATGCAGAAATCTTAACTCTGAGTTAAGTTAAATCTTCACTTAAACACTTAACTCTCGAGTGTGATGCTGTTAGGAGGCGGGGGCCTTTGGAAAGTTGTTAGAACATAAAGGTGGAGCCCTCATTAGTGGAATGAATGCATTTATAAAAGGGACCCCAGAGAGCTTTTTCAATTTCTTTCCACCATGGGAGAATGCAACACAAAGAAGGCAATTGGCAATCTGAAAGAAGACTCTTACCAGAACTGGGCCATGATGGCAACCCAGTCTTGGACTTCTGGCCTCCAGAACTGTAAGAAATAAATTTCTGTCTTCCTTATGCCATCCAGTCTATAGTACTTTGTTGTAGCAGCCCAAGCCAAGACCACTCCTAACTCACGTGGGAAAGAGAATGTTGACTTGCTCCTAACAATACAGGTATTGTTTTGTAAATGAGCACATGGCTGTCTTAAATTACAACTTGATTTCTCTAATTTTATGATTAAGTGCAGCCATTCAGTGAAGTTATAGCAATGTGGTGTAAGTGAGAATAGGGTTTCCATTCCAGAAAGCGTGTTCAGCTCAAAGCAAGGGTGTATGCCCTCTTTAAAACTTTTCCCCTACTGATGGCTTAAGTGATGTAGTGGCTGAAGGTTGACCAGCTGTCTTGAGCCATGAGGTGGGATCTTTACAGTGATAATGACAGAGGGCTAAAATAAAAGAAACCAGAATCACTAAGGATAATTGAATCCCATGAACCACCAGCCTCCCAAGTTCATTTATTCGAGCAAGAAATAAATATTCATCTTCTTTCTACTCCATTACTACTTTAAGACTTCAGTGACTACTGAAATCTATTCTGCTCAAGAGGAAAATAAACAAGACTTGAAATTATTGCATATGACGAGCACCCCTCTCCACTGAGGTAGACAGTGGTTGTAATACTGAATATTTTAAACTTCAGAAATGTTCAATCATGAGACTGTGCAAAGCTTCTTATGTGGTACTTCTTATATTTCAGGAAATTTTGCAGATGTAAGGTAGTTTGATCCCTAGGCAAACTTGTAAAGGAAACGGGAAAAATATTAATGACTTCATTTTAGCATTAAGGGAACTGTGATTCAAAGGAATTATCACATGCCTAAGCTTACTAAGTAGAGTAGTGACACATCCAGGGTTAAATTCCAGGCCATCCTTGGTCTAGGGACTTTACCACCATAGTTTTTAAGTGGCAACTCATGCTTTTCATGCACTCAAGAGCGTGAAAGATTAATTAGAACTCCATGTTTTTGTAGGAGCAATTTATGTTACAATCTCAATCACAACTGAAATCTTTTTGGAGACTCCTAACTGGAAAGGGTCATATCTGGGAGCCCCATATCCTAACTCTGACTCTGTTCTAACTTGACTTCTTGTCTGTTAAATAAAAGAGGTAGAAAAAAATTATCACAAAGGAATTCATTCTCCTTAGGCTTTCATTCAGCACTGATACCTTTTGACTAGTAAAATACACTTGATTGGTAATAAGAGTCTAATAGACGTTCAACCTGTGTGCTTCCTATTTTTGGAGAAGTTATAAAGAATCCAGAGAAAGTTTTTTGGCTTAAAAAAGAAAATTTTCATTAAGTATTTGGGGCCACTCTAGTGTGGGAATCTTTAACTGAGAATAAATATCACCAAAGCTTCGTATGAATTGGAAATAATTTCAATTTCTATTGGTTTCTATGGCAGTAGGGTTGCCATACTTAACAATTAAAAATACAGGAAGGCCTTTTAAGTCTGAATTTCAAGTAAGCAAGGAATAACAATTTTAGTATAAATATATGTCTCTTGCAATATTTGGGAAATACTAAGAATTATTTGTTGTTTATCTAAAAGTCTAACTTAACTTTATCTTATATTTTATCTGAGAGTCGTATGTGGCAGATACTGGAGACTGGCTTATTCACTATCCAGTTCAGTCTCTTTTCAGTGCTTCGCTATACCATGGAAGCTGTAAAGCATTGTGCATGTGATTTAGGTACCGTCAATCTGATGCCCTTATCCAAGATTTAAATTTGGGACTGGCTTACACAGTAAGAGAAAGAAGGCATGTAGCCCACCTCACTGAGGCAGATCATACAAAGGCAATGTTTTCTTGGGGCTAACAGATGTGAGCAGAGCTTTCCAGTTTTGCAAGCTGCTTGCTATTTATGGCAGGAGATGCAGCCCTTTGGGGAGCCCAGTTCTATGGTATGGCCTTGAGAATTACCCCTGGAAACTCAGCCTAGTCTATTTCTCTAACCACTGCCTTGATCCTATAATAAACGCCATTCAGCTTAATTTGGTTGGAATGGTTTTTCTTCTTTGTAACTGGACCATGACTGATAAGTTCCTAAATTATTTTAAGCGGTAAAGGGAAGGGGAGAGGAATGAAAAGTTCTCCTCCATTTTTAGGCTTATAAACAACTCAATAAAAATAAGCATTTATTAAAAGAAAAAAAGCCTTCATCTCACCATCCTAAATAATCCTGTATTTCAATTCATAAAAAAATCATTTTTGTGTTTCTTCCAGTTCTAGTTCATATGCAGACCTTGTTTCTCACATTGTAATCACAGTGCGGATATAACTTTACATTCTATTTTTCTGCCTTAACATTATGCCATAAATACTTTCTGTGTTGTTATATAATTTACATAATTATTTTAATGGCTATATAACAGTTCTAGTTGATGTATCATAGTTTATTTAAGTATTCTCTTGTTTTTGGATGTAAAGGTTTTTTTGACATTATAAATAATTCTTTAATTAATAAGAAGGGTTTTTTTTTCTTCTTCTGAATTATTTCCTTTATATTCCCAGCAGTGGAATAAGTGGGTCAAAAGGCTGTGAACATTCTGTGTCTCTTAAAATGTTTTCCAAATTGCTTTCCGCAAGGGATGTGACAATTTTAACTGGGTGGCAAATTTTATTGATGACTGAATTAAGGAAAGTCAGTGAAAGCTAAACATCATTCAGAATGTTTGTGGCCCAATTATACATAACCTACACACTGAAAGGGAAAGTGCATGGAACATGTGCTCAGAGAGTATGAAACCAGCAAAAGGCACGTGTGAAAGCTTTGTTTTTAATAAAATATTATATTCTTTGATTCTTTAAATGAAGTATATCTTACTTTAAAATTAAAAAAAAAAAATGTCTTTGCATGAAGACCCAGAAGTAGCTTCTCCAGCCTTCTATCTTGTATTCTCATTTTCCCAAACTTTCTCTCTTACTCAGATAGAGAAAACTGTCAAGACTTTGTTTCTTTTATTTATGGAAATTAACCCCAAGTGTTTATTATTTGGCTTCAGATTTGGTTCAGAAACATTGCTGTTGAATTCACTTGAATGTATAGGTGGCTTCTTGAGAGGAGAAAGGGGACAGAACCTTACTGACTTATTTTAAACTAGATTGTTCTTTAAATTTTCGTCCAAAAATTTTCAAATGTAGAGTTTTTTCCCAGTCACTAAATTTAATCTAGACTCATGAATGCCCCATCTCCCTATTTTCCCACCAAAACTACCCCCGGTATGGCTTTTCAGGTGTTCAACTCTAATGAACTGACGGTCGTTTCTGGTGGCGGAGGTTTAATGTGGAAGATACTGGGTGGTTCCCAGTGGAAGATAGTAATTTTGGTCTCATTTAGAGTCATTAAAATAGAAAAGGTTTTCAAGTGTCAGATCTCTTTTAGACATGTTGCTCTTTTGGTGGAAAGTGTGGACAAAACTGACTACTTAATAATCATGATGGTAGCCAACTAACTTTTCTGAGAGACGACCAACTTTTGTCATGGTGTTCTGACGGGACAAGGCAAGGGATTCAGCAAGCTTTTCTCTGACAGCTGGGGAAGGAAATATTCTAGTTTCGTAGGCAATGCATTTTCTATCCCAGCTCTTTAAATCTACCCTTGTAGTGTGAAAGTAGCTACAGAGAATATGTAAATGAATGCATGATTGTTCCAATAAATGTGTATTTACAAAATCAGGCTGCAGGCCCATTTGGCCAGTTGGCTATAGTCTGCTGACCCCTGACTTCAGGAATCTGGTTTGAGATGTCCTGTAGTCATGATCCAACTTCGTTTCAGAAATCTCTTGAAACTAATAGGATCATCAACTTTACAATGAAAGAATTTAATAAGAAAAAGAAAACTTGCATTAAAATAAACTGAGATAATGTCTTAAAAAGAAATAGAGGTTATATATTTATGAGATAATCTAGAAGCTATAAGAAATGATAACTAGGAGTCAACTTGAAAGAGCCATCCAGAATTTGAAAGGGTTTTAGAAAATGGATTCCCTCAAAAAATTCCAACCAAAACTTAGGATAGGGGTTGGAGAGGCTGATCAGCCTCAGAAATAATACATCCGCCCATATCGTTATAATACTCCCTCTTTTAGAGTCTGAATCCATTTAAGTACAGGGTTATTGACCCTTGGACAATGCTTTCCACTACCTAGAGTTGACCAACATCCTTGGAGCTCATGAGACAGACAACCAACACTGTACACTCCTCCCACTCCAATGTGGAACCCCTGGGCGCCTGTGTTAAAGGTTGAGTCTCTGGAGTGAGGAGGAATGGGGGAGGGTAGGAATCATCACTGCCCATCAGTGGGAGACTTACAGCAATAGCTAGAAGTGCTACATAGGCCATTAATATGCTGTTAATTTTTCACTTTTTTACTTCAAGTTTAGTCAATAGGCTCTCTTTGGTGATATGTACTTACTATTTATTCTGAGTTGGGACCTGCTCAGCTATATTACTTGTAGTAAATATAATGCACATACTAAGAGCTAACTGTTGAGTGTATGTGGAGGTCCACATGATACTGAACCTAATTCTCCCAGCAACTACTCTTTTAAGTGGGGAATATGATTATTCATATGTTACAAGCGAGGAAACAGAGCCACCAAGGGTTTGGAGAGCTGCCCTGAGTTACACCCCGAATATGGGCCATCATACACCCAATTATCTGTACCGTAATGCTCTTAAATATGACACTATACAGCCTCCTTTTGGTTAGATAGTAAATAGGACCCTTTTCTTTTTTTCCCCTATTACTTCAAGTAAGCAAGTAGGCAAAAGAGAAAAAGAGAACACTTCCTTTTATATCCGAGAGGTCTGGTAACCTTTAAAAGCGGCCCATGAGAAACCTAAGAAGTAAGACCTTTCTGCACATACAGAAATGCTAATTTGGCTGCATTTCCACTGCTTGTTCACTAAAGAAGGTGCACATAACTTCACAGGTGAAAACAAGTGTCCCTCCGGAGGTACGAAACAAGATAGATCCCACAGAGGACAAGGATTCTCCTTGTCTTTCCTGCAGGAGCAATAGTGTACATACTTCTTCTCGATCTGAGCAAAATCCTTTGACTTCTCTTCCTACTGTTGGACTTTCTGATAACTATTTTTCTTCCACTCCTTAGTATTGTCTTGATTCTTCACTCCTTTAAGACAGAGTCTCTTGCTGTCCTTGATGGCTTTATTACCATTAGAGAGGTTAACTTTTCTTTAATTGGAGTGATATCTCTCCAAATTTCAGAAGTTGATGTGAGCATGGAATAAATGGGGGAGTAACTGAGTAAAGAGGCAAAACTATCCTCTTCCTCTGTGTTCCATGGAAAGTCACCTTTCTTACAGTCCCAGTTCCCAGACTCTGGAATTCCATGAGTGACCAAAATATTGAAGACATTCAGATACCATGACAGCTTGGCCAAGTTTTAGATTTTACCCAGTAACGATACTAAAGAAACCAAAAGCAAATAATTACCTCCCTAACCTCGATCATTCTGTAATAAAAAGAACATTTTTAAGAGCAGAGTGGGTCATAATCTGAGAAAAAACAATGGTGCTTTAAAGTGACTTCATTTTGTTTTATAAAAAACTCACGACATTGTCCTAATATTTTTCACTTTGCCTCTGACAGCTTATAACTTAATTTTGAACTGGCCCAGGTCCAAAGGCTGGTGTTTGGGAAGTGCTGGTGTAATGGAAAGAATCTTGTTTTGGAGTCAGATAGATCTGGCTTCAAATCCTGGCTTCTACACTTGACCTTGAGCAAGTCAAACGATGAGTCTGAGGCTCTCCTTATGAAGGGGGTTCGGAGGCCTCCAGGAGATAGTGCTTATATAGCACTGGTGAGCACCAGGTGAGCCCCTGGTGAGAGCCTGTTCCTGATTCCTGTCTGCTCTGTCTTCCTTTCCTCTGTTCCGTACCATGACCATTGAATAACGAGAAACAAAGCAACCTTACCATGAAGCTATTGTTAATGGTTTTGTTAACGGTGGTGCTTTTATTGATATAAGCATAACAGTTATTTGAAGTGTCGCCTTTCTATATATTCACAAGTGCTAATTAGTAAAAACTATTTGAGTGATTCCTAAATTATGCCCTTTGGAACAGTTAGTAAATAAGCTCAAAGTAAATCAAACAAACACAAACATGTGGGGAAATGTGACTCATTCCTCGGAACTGGGGCTAGCACATCTCTGTTAATGTGAAGGCTACATGGGTGTTTTATTTGATAAGTGCTCTCACACCATGACCAAACTTTAGTCAAGCACCCATGAGCCTACTTTTCGGCTGGCTTGTCCTTGGCCTGCCAATCAGGTTCAACACGAATCCTGCCAAGTCAGGTTAGCAGGATTCCCTCCACCCTCGATACCAAACCAAGTTCCTCTTAATCATTTTCCCCTCATTCCCTTACCCTGCCCGTTGGCTATAACTCCCCATCTGCCCCAGGTTGTATTCAGAGTTGCACTTAATCTCTCTCCCCTATTGCAATAGTCTTGAACCATATTGTGGTAATCTTGAATAAAGTCTTCCTTGTTTATTTAACTCCAACCAGTGTGATTTTTCTTTGACATACTGCAAACCCACACCATGTTGGAAAGAAATCTACTCAGGAGGATGTGGAAGCCACCCGAGGAATTCATCTCAGGGATAGTCAGCTCCAGGCTTTATAAATTAAAAAAAAATTACATTTCAGGGGTTAAAACCAGATGGAATTGTTCTAATTTGATTATTTTGGAGATAATAGAAGTCAATCTCCATCTCCAGGGGATAAACTACTAATTTGGGAAGGTATGGGGCGAAAGAAGAGTCATTCCTTTTTCATTCAAGAAATGGTTGTTAAATGTTTTCCATTACCATAATTATTTTTCTGGTGTTTGGAAGACTAGCAAGGAAGGCTTCACTGATGACAGGTTTATTATAGGTAAAAGTGCCAGAGGTGGTGGTTTTTTTTTTTTTCCTCAAGTGTCAGCACTGATGCTGCTATTAGTAATTACTTTGCCACCAACCCTTTTCCTTCCTGCTGCTTCACATTGGCTTCTTAATTACAAAAGAGGAAGGAATCCTGAGGGAAGGGGGAGAAAAAGTAGTTCAGAAAGTTTACTTTTCTCTACAGGGCTGCTCAAGAAACCAGATGATTTGTACTGTACCTTTCTGTCCTGAAGTTCTTTTTTTTCTTCAGTGGTTTATAAGTCATTTCATTAAACAGCCCCCCACTGAGCGCTCACCACTTCCGTCCTCTTGTGTCCTTCTGTGGCCTATATCGGTAACCTGACTGGTTGTGCAGACGTGAGAGCATTTTGAGTATGTGGCAATCGGCTCATTGGAGCTCGTGTGAGCCGGGGCTCTCTGGGCGCTCATTACGCAGCTCACTGCCTCTGACTTTGGCCTCTCTGTCCTGCATACAGTGCCATCTTTCTAGTAGTAGCAGAGAAGAAGGACCTGGAAGAGGACTCCTCCAAAAATGCTTGCAACTTGTAGGTAATACCAAAGTCTGAGAACTGGCAGGTTGAGGTGAATCAGAGGCATGAAACATGGAAATATTTAAATGGCATTTCAGAGACTTGTGGCGGGCTCATTTCTGCAGTGGGTAGCATGATGCCTGCATTGGAGGAAACTGAACTCAGATGAACAAGCGAGCCTGGACTTGCAGTTCTGAGGTCTGAACAGTAAGCTTCTTTCTTGGTCCCATCTCCTCTTAATGTCAAGGGCCAAATCTGCATTTTGTTTTGTTTTGTTTTGAGAGAGAGAGAGAGAGAGAGAGACAGTGGTGGGTGGTATGTGTGTATGTGGTATGGGGGAGCAGAGGAAGAGAATCCCAAGCAGGCTCCACACCCAGCAGAGAGCCCAACGCAGGGCTCAATCTCACGACCCTGAGATACTGACTTCAGCGAAAATCAAGTCAGATGCTTAACTGACTGAGCCACCCAGGTGCCCCTGCATGTCTATTATAGAACAAAATCCAGTCAGTTGTCTATATAAATGCCTTAATATTTACCAAAACACATCATTTATGTTAATGGAATGGCTAATTCTTAATGCCAGTTGAGGGACAGGGATGTCTTAAGAATATGGTTTGAGTGGGATTCTAGTGTTGGTTCTGTGCCTATGTGTGAGGATGGCCACATACTGAAACAGTTGTATTCGTGTAGTTTGCTAAGGCTGCCATGACAAAGTACCACATCCGAGTGGCTTCAAACAACATGGCTCTTCCTCCTCCCCCTATCTTCTCCTTTTCCTTCTCCTTCTCCTTCTCCTCCTCCTCCTCCTGCTGCTGCTGCTGCTGCTGCTGCTTCTTCTTCTTCTTCTTCTTCTTCTTCTTCTTCTTCTTCTTCTATTCTTATTTATTCTTATTCTTATATTTTTATTTTATTCTTATTCTTATATTCTTATTTTATTCCTATTCTTATTCTCTCACACTTCTGGAGAGTACAAGTCCAAAATCAAGCTGTTGGCAGAACCACACTCTCTCCTAGCTTCTGGAGGCTGCCAGCCTTCTTGGCCTTCCTTGGCTTGTAGCTGCTTAACTCCCATGTGTGTTTCCATACTCAGGTAATCAAGCAGCAGTCTTCCCTCTGTGTGTGTGTTTTTGTAAGGTGTTTTTGACATGTGCATCTCTGCACATGTCTGTCTCTGAATCTTTTCTCCTTTTCTTATAAGGACAATAGTTATATTGGATTAAGGCCTACATTACTCCAGTATGACTTCACCTAAACTTATATCTTAGTTACATCCTGAAAGACTCTATTTCCAAATAAGGTCATACTCACAAATACTAAGGGTTAGGACCTCAACAGATCTTCTGGGGTGATATAATTCAATCCACAACAGGAAGTGTACCTCCTTCTTTTGTAACACTATTTTATATATGGATATACATGGTTTGTATAATTATTCTAGTACTGTTCAGGTTGTCTCTGAATTTTCACTAATACAAATAGAGCTTTAATTTTTTCTTTCAGCCCATTAAAAAAGCCCTTATTTAATATTTGTTCATTTGCTGTTTGTTCATCTTTCCCATTAGAATATAAGTGCCCCTGATGTTAAAGATGATATTTATCTTTTTTATTATAGTCATCCTGGTACAGAGCACAATGAGAAGCACTGGCCAATGAATGAAAATATCCTTGTCCACTCATATGAGTACTGTTAGCAGGAAAAAAAAAATCTAAAAATTTAAAAGCTATTTGCCAAGTTGTTCTCAAAATCAGCTGTACCATTTACATTCCCACTGATCTTACCATTGCCAAATGAATTCATCCACACTATTTACTATCCATAAAGTTTTCCCCAATGTGATCGGTGAAAAATGGTTATTCATTATCATAAGATGATTTTATTTCATATCTATCTTATGAAGCTACTAGATTCTAAGCTTCTTTTTTTTAAAGATTTTATTTATTTGAGAGAGAGCGAGGGAAGGAGAGAGAGAAAAGGAGAGAGAACGAGGAGGGGGGAAGAGGGAGAGGGAGAAGCAGATTCCCTGTGGAGCAGGGAGCCCAATATGGGGCCCAATCCCAGGACCCTGAAATCATAATCTGAGCTGAAGGTAGATGCTTAACTGATGAGCCACCCAGGCACCCCTGATTCTAAGCTTCTTACAACCAGGATCTGGTCATAGGTATCTTCATATTTTTTTGCAACCCCGATTTGGGGCATAGTAAATACACAATAAATAGCTATTGAATTGACTTGCTATCCATTTTTGAATTTTTATTTAATTGTCTTCTCAGGCCTACATCAGTTTCCAAGAGCTGCTGTAATAAATTATGACAAACTGGGTGCCTTAAAACAACAGAAATTTATATTCTCATGGCTCTGGAGACTAAACTTCTGAAATCAAGATGTTGGCAGGGCCGTGGTCTCAGAGGGCTCCAGAGGAGAGCTCTTCCTTTTATCTTCCTAGCTTCTGGTGTCTGTTGGTAATCATTATTATTCCTTGGCTTATGTCATGACAATCCCTGCCTTTGTCTTTACATGGCCTTTTCCTCATGTGCCAAATTTCCTCTTCTGAAAAGAATGTCAGTCATTGGATTAAGGCCCATCCTTATCCAATATGACATGTTAACTTGGTTATATATGCAAATAACCTATTTCCAACTAAGGACATGTTCAAAAATCCTGGGTGGACATGAATTTTGAGGGTTACCATTTAGCCCAGTATAAAGAATCCTTTACCTAAGAAGGGTAGCAGACTGTGCCACTGCAAAATATGCCACTTAGGCATGAGAATTATTTTGAGCTGAATGCAAGTGAGATGAAATAGATGTAAGGAAAGCTCCCTGCTCCCCCATCTTCCATTTGCTTAAATAAATTTTGTAGAAATTAAATGTGTATCTCTTCTTCCCTATACCACGAAAGGCAAAAGTTAATTACTGGAAATAATTTAAAACCCTATCAGGTTGGAAACAGCAGAAAACTTATTACAAACTTTACTAACTAGTCTTCATCTATCATTGGTTTCTCCCATATATTTACTTTCCCATAGTTTGCTACCATTGGAAGCCGAAAACTTTCTTTTGTCCTGTCATTTCTCCACAGGTTTATTGTTCTTTCTTGAAGTTCTTCTGTAAGCTGGAGTTTTAAGCCATCACTTTGAGTTGCTCAGTTTTCCCTAGGTGTCTCCCATGTGTACATGAGGTATACATGTCAATAAACTTGTTTGGTTTTCTCTTTTTAATCTCTTTTATTATAGCAGCCTCCCCCAAGAACTCAGGAGGATAGAGAGAAAATTTTTTCCTCTCCTCCATATGTCTTTTAAGACTTTTGTAGTTATCTTTATAGCTCCAACACCCTGAGATAGCTCTTGGCTGTGCCCAGTTTGAAAAATTTTTTGGTTTTCCTTTGGCTCTGAGTGAAACCAAAAATCTCTTGTTGCCCTTGATCATCACTTGTTTCAAAGTGCTCCCCAGTTTCATAGTTTTTTGCCCAGGAGAAATAAATGGCTTTTTGCTCCACACAGCTCAGTTAAAAACAGGAGACAGGTTACAACAATCCCAAGAGCCTGCCATGCTAGTGTGAATCCCTCAAGACTGTCCTTTTTCAATTAGTATCAATAATTTTCCTCCTCTGACTACTTCTTCTTTCTCAGATCCTTGCCCTTTGGAACCTGGAACCAGTGTAAATGCTAATTTGAAATTAACATTTAATTTATTTCTTTGCTAACCTCTCCTGGCTAACTTCCAACTTCTTAACTTGGCCTTTTACAAATACCTTAGGCATTGGTTTAATTCCATTTTGAAGAGCCCATAACTGTTTTTCTTCAGGTAATGTTGAAACCTTTTAAAATTGTCTGTCTCGTGTGTATGTGTTGGAGGTTGTACACGTGTATAGGTATATGTGCAAAGCTTACGAATTGGACTAATGTCTTGTAACATCCTGTCTACCTCCAGTACCTACAAAAGCAATACAAAGTTTCATCTGGAAGTAGACGGTCACTTTTCTCTATTACTAAATTTTACAAGTTTCTGACAGTGCTCACTTGTTAGGGGTAAATGGTTGAAAAGACACTTGAGCAGGTGGTCCCAAAAGACACCACCTTCAAGACCATCCCTCTTGCCTTGGAAGGTAATATTTTTTGCCATTGTTATTCTTTTCATTTTCACATGGTTCCAAGTAGCTTCGCTCTAATTGACTTTTTTTTTTGGACTGCTGCACACCATATTGGTGTTTTCTGCTGCTGTTTCCATGTGAGCCACAGCTAAGCAATGCCACTGGAAGACATGCTACCTAAGACCTTGTCGAGAGACTTCACTGCATTTCTTCTTGCACATCTCTTAGCTAACTACACCTTGTCAGGGTTCACTGTTGTTTGGGCCTTTTAATTCCGTCCCTCAATCCCTTTCTTCTTCTCAAATATTTGTTGAACTTCTATTCTCTCCAAGGATTAGGGATCAAACCCAGTGAGAAAAATTAAAATAAGACATAGGATTTTCCCTGAGAGACTACATATATAAACAGGCAGTGGAAAGACCATGTATGATAATAGACTCTGACATACAAACTCTATAGCAACTGGCCTGGAAAGTCAAACCACCGCCTTTGCAGCAATCAGCCAAGAATAGTCAGGACTTAGTCTATGAATGACAACTTCCCTACTTTTTTGTCCCTGCTTCTAACTCAGGACCAATAAGAGAAAGCCGAAACCAAACCAATCACATAAGACACATTGCATTTAGTTAGCCCACCTCCTGCTTCACCATGTCAACAAACCTCCAATCAGAGCTTTCCTTGTCTGCATTGTAAAATTTTCCACTCTTTTCCTGCCTTTGAGTCTCTGCCAAGCAGTAGTGATGATGACTGACTCCTTTGCTATAAGCTTTGAATAAGCAGCCTGTTTGTTCTCATTTGGTTGGTCTTTGTTTATATCCACAGTTTTCCTAGAGGATTCACTAAGATCCACTTTGCACTGCCCATCAATTGTCGAACCAGCTGTGATCGTATGGAGGCCCCTGTGCTTTGTTGCTTGAGGCTTCCTGAATGCGTGCCACTGTGGTTAAGTCAGCATAGGTCTGAACTTGGGTCTTTTTACATTGAGTTCCTTGGCAATTTATTCACACTTTGGTGCCTGGGTTTTGTTATTGGTTCCCACTTTTTTGGCATCCTTGATGGAATCAGACCATTCCTTTTTATACTTTTTGTTCTTTTTTGTGCTTCCATTTTGTGTTGTATTTCTAAAAGTGTTGTTTGTAATCAGAATGAGAATCACTAAACAGAATGTAGGCATAGACCGTACAAGTCTATCATTCAAAAGCCAGCTTCAGTGACTGGTGGGTTTAGGTTTTTTCACCATGCCAGCATCCATCTGGAATGACACCATGTGTCAACAATACAACTAGAAAGGGTTCTCCTTCAATCTTTAGTTTTTGATCTTAGTGCTTGACTTGAGAGTTTGAGAGTTTTCTCAAGGGGGTGTAGACTGTGAGGTCTGTGTTTAGAGACAGCCAAACATTAATTGAGGCTCAAAGCATGAAGTGCACATTCATAATTTTTAACCCATGATTACTAGCTCTCATGAGCTTGTCTAAGTCTAAATGATCTCTTTTTCTTGGAAAAATTCCCGCTTTTTATATATGTTCTCTTAATTCTTGTGCTCATCTCTTTAATGACATAACTGCACTGAGGATAATTTGGCCTTCAGTTGCCACCTGGGGAACATTTGACAGGAACACAGTTGCTCATTGAGAGATGCCTTAGAAAGAAAGGGGGTAGAATTGCTCATGCCCAGTGGGCAGCAGTGTTTGGTGACAGAGGCCTCCAAACAAAATTCTCATTAAAAATTGCTTAACAACAAGGTTCTTCAGCCAACACTAATGACCAATTTGACAAACTCATGTAATGAAAGATAAGAGTCATTTCCCAAGTAAATTCTCCCCATCCTTGTCCTCCAATTGCCTCTCTATATCCAAATCTTCCTTTTCTCTTTTACCTTTCTGATTTCTCCTTCTGTGCCTCTGTTGACTCTTCCCTTCTTTTCCTCTTGTCCAGCTCACTTACCTTGTCCCACTGATTCTCTTAAGAATCCAAATGCCAGTCTTATAAACATCCATCCCTCCCTGGTCAGGTATATAGGCCACTGAAGAATTTAAATCTTGGGATCAAACTAAATCAAGAGTTGTCACTGAGGATTTCCTTAAACCCAGACAAGACCAACAAATATTCGTAGAAGAATTTAAAATTCTTTGGAGGCACATTGATCTATGTTAAGTTGTACACATGTGGTTAGAAACTCAGATGCTAAATTCTGGACAGCAAAAGGTGTTTGGACTAATGTAAAGGGAACTATGGGATCCTTCTTCCACAATAAATTTGAGAATAAACCCCCCTATCCCCATAGAACAGTCTCCTAAAAGCCAAAATATTTCCAACAAGAATCAATTGAAGATCTGCAGTTCTATCTGCACAACAATGTGAATGCAGTTAACGCTACTAAACTGTACATTAAAAAAATGGCTAGGGGCGCCTGGGTGGCTCAGTCTTTGGGCGTCTGCCTTTGGCTCAGGTCATGGTCCCGGGGTGCTGGGATCGAGCCCTGTATCGGGCTCCCTGCTCCACGGGAAGCCTGCTTCTCCCTCTCTCCCTTCTCCTGCTTGTGTTACTCTCTCACTGTGTCTCTCTCTGTCAAACAAATAAAATCTTTAAAAAAAATGGCTAAGATGGTTAAGTTTCTTTTTAAGACTGATTTGTTTGTTTATTTATTTATTTAATAATCAGAGTTTATTTTCTGTATGTAAGACTGATTTATTTAGTTTAGAAAGAGAGAGAGAGTGCAAGCAGGGGGAGGGATAGAGAAAGAGAGGGGGAGAAAGAATCTTAAGCCGAGTCCTCTCTGAGTGAGAAGCCTCACACAGGGCTGAATTTCATGACCGGGAGATCATGACATGAGCTGAAATCGAGAGTCAGAGATGCTTAACCGACTGAGCCAGTCAGGTACCCCAAGATAGTTAAATTTTATTTTATGTAAGTTTTTTTTTTTTAACCACAATTAAAGATTATTTTCTTAACTTGCAAATTTGATTGAATTATAATTTAATCATACAAACAGAGAAGAGATGAAGTCATGGGAGATTTTTGGAAAGATTAGAGAATACCTTCCAAAAATATTTGAGAATTTAAAAAGGGGGCATTCCTTTCATCTCATTTTCATCTCATCTCTCATCTCAAGATGAAATTGGAGATCTAATTCAAAAACAGAAATTGGAATAGGAAATAGTCCCTTTACCTGAATTATACCTGACAACATTTTCAAAGGGCTTTAGAAAAAAAATGAGATAGAACTTCAAATAATATTAAGGGTCTGTTGATCAAATAGGTGGTCCTCTTCCCAACCTACTGACAAAGATACTTGTCTTGTATCTTGTATATACTTAATATATGTAAACAAAAATGACACTAGAAAGGAAGTCAATTCCATTTTACAAAATGAAAACAAAAACAAACAAAAAAAAGGTAAAGAAAAATCCTTTAATTTAGATGATTGAGGGATACTTAAATGAAGGAAAAAGAGTGAATATCCTACCTTACCTATAAACACTCAAGGTGAAGTAAATATAAATATGCATGGCTAACCTCATCAATTACTGGTATATATAAATATTTCTCTTTCTACATTAAACTCTGCCATGTTTACTGAACCTCTACCTAAGAGTAAATATACCACTCAGGTGGTAGATATTTCATTATAATCACAGATGTTCCCTGTCTCCCAGTCTTTAACTGTAACCCTGGGCCTTCTACTGAAAAACATTCCTCCCTGACCTGTGATAGCACTCTGGCAAACTTTTTTTTTTTAAAGATTTATTTATTTATTTTAGAGAGAGAGAGAGTGCTAGAGCATGAGCATGGCGGCAGGGCAGAGAGAGAGGGAGAGATTCCTCAAGCAGGCTCCCTGATGAGCACAGAGCCCGACTCAGGGCTTACTCTCAGGACCCTGAGATCATGACCTGACCCTAAATCAAGAGTTGGACACTTAACCAACTGAGCCACCCAAGTGCCCCACCCCTGCAAACTTGATAGGGAGAGACTTACTTAGCAAATGAGATTATAATATTAAATGCACACCAAAGGGACTATTTCTTGAAGTTTCAGAGAATGCCTCTAATCAAGTCATGTCTTTTCTGGATATTCTTTTGCCTTCTCCATTATATTTGATACATAGCCCAGATAAAGATCTTCACATTATCCCTGACTCTATGAACTAAAATCTCAGCTGACATATGTAAAAAATAAAAGGAGGAGAACCTACTACAGTTCCATCAGATCCTCAGTTATCCAAACTTCCCTAACATGTCTGGAAGCCAGAAGCAAAAGAAGGGATCAAATTTGTACATGAAAGCTTTACACCTTATAGACCTCATACTGCATCCCAGCCTACATACATACTACATACATCCTGTCCTGCTAGTAAAAATCCAAACAGATGAGGATGTTAATTTGGTCAGACCTTAGGGCTGTCAATAAAATTGTCATCTTTACTTCCTGGTTGTACCTAAAGTGAATGCCATACTGTCATCAATTCTACCTAAAGCTACTGGCTTTACTGTACTGGAGCTTTGCTCAACCTTTTTCAGTGTGCATTTATACTAGAATCATCAGTGCCGTTTTTGCCTTTTCCAAAAGAGGACAACAATATACTTGGTCAGTTATATGCCATAGTTTTTCCTCAAATCAACACTTAAATTTCCCTTGTGATTCAGTTCTGATAAAATATGTGGATGATCTCCTACTTAGTTCTCTGGGACAAGGAAACCTGTAAAAAGGATTCAATTTACTTTCTCTCAGCCTTAACAGATAAAGCTCATAAAATTTCAAGACAAATTACAATTTTTCTAAAGTACACTTCATTATTTAAAGTATGATCTATGTAATGACAGAAAAAGCACTCTCCTTACAGACTGAAGACAACCTAAACTTATCTAAGGTGCTTCAAAAAATAACTATCGAGAGAAATGTCTACATTTTGCTGGATATTGTAGATAATGGGCGCTAAATTTCACCGAAATTGCAATATCTATTTAGGAATTGACTAAGTCTGCCGTAAGAGATTCTTCAGGGAGCTCAAACATTAATGGGCCTTCTGCAACCTGAAGAGGGCTCTTTGACAGCCGTACTTAGGCATCATTAACTGCAAAAAGCCCTTTTGTCTATTTGTGCACGAAAAATCTTGACAAGCTTTTGGAGTTGTAACTCAACTTCATGGCAATCACCAAAAACCCATTGCTTACCTTAACCTCGCTCTTGACGTGGTAGCGGCTTTATAAAACTTGTCAGTGCTTCTGCTGGCTGGGCTCCCTGCTTGACCTCATGGTTTCTCATGCAATACAGACATCCGTGCTGGCTGAGAACATGCAGCACTTTTCAGCCAGCCAGTTAACCTCTTATGAAATTCTTTTGCTCTCTCCCTCTCACATTACTATTCTTCATTATAACATCCTGAATCCCACCACTCTCTCATTCCTACAAGAAGAGGAGACTCGTGATTGTCTTACCTCGGTTAGCAAACTCTCTGTACCCTGATCAGATTTATGGAAACTCCCATTGAGAACTCTGACCTAATTATTGATGGATCATCCCTCAAAACTGAAACTGAAAATTATCAAAGAGAATAACATATGCTATCCCTATCCCTAATTTAAGTTCTCCTTTAAACTATACTCCTCTGCCATAGGCATATATTGGTCTCTATCATGAGTAAAATCAGCCAAGATGAAGAGCTTATGTCACGTACTAGACCTTGTCAAGTAACTGAAGGCCAGAGTAAACGTATGTATAGGCAGCATGTATGCTTTTGGAGTAGTACATGACTTTGGGATGTTTTGAAAACAAAGGAGTCTCTCACTTTGGCAAGAACGCCCATCAAAGATGAAACAAGTTGAGGAAATTTTAGATGCACTACCACTTCCCAGAGAGGTGGCTATTATAAGGGATGCAGCCTATGCAAAAAGACATAATATGGAAGAAAAAAGAAATGCTCTAGGATATCATTGTGTCAAGCAAGCAGCCATAAGCAAGGTTATGATCCTATCGAATCCCTGATGGGATTAATCTCTGGAGGGATTCGAAGAGGCCATTCGAAAATATCAATATGTGACCCCTATTTTGTAAGGGAAAGATGAGAAAAATCTAGTTGCCCTCTTCATTCAGATAGTCTTTGGTGCTCGGAAAATGGCCTGAAACCATTCATCATGGTAAAAACTGATTACTCTCCGAAATCAACACTGGTGGGGAAATTTAAAAAAGATTGCTGAGGTCATTTTTGGGTCCTATGTCACCTGTCAACAACATAATTCTCGAAAAATTGTAAGGGTAAGACATGACCAGAAACCAAAGCCTCATGGGCCATTTGGGCCACCCTCAGATGCATTTCATTCAGCTTCCACCTCCATGAGATTTGAATTTGTTTTGGTTGCTACATATATATTTTCAGGATGGACTGAAGCATTTTCCTGCTGTAAAATGACAGAAATGTGTAAAAAGCTTCTTGATTTTGTTTTCAACCCATGATATGTCAACTTTTATGTCAGGAACAAAGGTACACACTCTATGGGAAACAATATAAAAGAACTCTGTAAAGTGATACCCCTTTCCCAAAAGTTATACTGTACTTACCACATTTAATCTTCTGGAAAAGTTGAAAGAACCAAAGGCTTCTTTAAATTAAAATTAGAAGAAACTTCAGAAACCTCTGAGCTCCCTTGGCCAAAGATATTCTCACTAATTCTTCATGATCCACTCCCTTAGGGACATGTTGATAACTGAAAGACTCATTTAGTGATTCCATCTTCAAATCTAAATTCCTCCTTGCTGCATGCAGATAGGACAAAATACTGCAAGGGACTCATGTGCTATACATATTCCCTTTTGCCAGCATCTTCCCACGTATCCTCTTTATGGTCTTCAACCAGGGGGTTTCATATATTAGAAGACACATCAAAGAAAACCTGCTCTTGAACCTCCTTGCAAGTAACCTTATCAGGAAGTGTTAACAAATACAGCAGTGAAACTCCAGGTTGTCAATCTTTGGGCTCACATTTTACAAAGAGTGACTCAGAATTCCATACAACTAGAAAAATTACAAGGGTAGGAGAAGAATAGAGGACTTGAAGTCAGAGTTCTCAGAAATTCTCTACACCAGCTTACCTTCAGAAGCAGACTCTAGCCCAAAAAGTTTGGAACAAGGAGATGACTTCAGATAGTGGTGCCCAAGACATTGGATCAAAATGCCTGTCTGATTCTCACTTTGTTTTTGATGTGCTTGTATGTATTCAATATTTCTCTAATTTTCTAAAAATCACTGGTTTTTGACTACCTGTGACCCCTTTTTTTCTTCCTTCCTAATAATAGTTGTTACAGGATACTCTAATGCCATTTTTAAATTATCCCAAATGCTATCCATTCTCTTCAATCTTACTGACTATTACATATATCATCTATCACCAGAACTCTATGATCAAAACCTCTGGGTGATTCTGGTCTCATCAAGTGAGACCATAGGGAATTACAGTTGGTTACATTTCCATTTGCACCTACATGAATAGATGACCTTAAAAAAAAAATCAACCTGTGACATTGCTAGTGTCCTTCTCTTCCAGAAAAAGAACCAATTTTTATAATCTCTCGATCAGATCCTAGGTAATTCTAAATTTTAATTCAGCAACCTTTGAGGGGCAATGGGCCAAATACTTGTCATTTGAAAAAGACTAATAGAGATTCAAATATATAACCCAGCTGATGTAATGCCTTGATTCCAACTTTTTGTCATAAATGACTCCTTTTTCCCTGGATTTTCATGTGTGCCTACAAGATACTACTTCTTTGTGGCCAAGACACTAATCCTGTTTGTATCACACCTCATTTACCTTAGGAATAGTACTCAGAGAGCTCTCTATACACAGAGAACTTAATTATATAAGTCACTAAGGCTGAAGACAAGTATTTTACTTATAATTTTATAAAAATGAAATTCTATAGCATTAATAATTTTATAAATCGGATGTGAGCTCCTAAATGAGGGCACCCATAATTATTCACTTTACCTGAAAGAATTACTGACTGTTTATACAAACAGAGCAGTATTCACAATGGTGGAAATCAGACAAACAGAAAAGACTGCAAGAAACCTATTCTATGAGAATTTATTAAGAACACAACCTCTTCCTTAGATGGAAAACAGGTCAGTTTCAAATAGTTGGCATGAGTAGTGATGGACATTTGTATTGCTGTTTGTGGTTGGCTAGTTCTTGAGGCATCTGTGACATTGCTTATAATTTTTGCTGTACTTGGATCAATGAAATGGGTACAAGGAAGCTGGAACAGGGGCACCTGGGTGGCTTAGTCAGTTAAGCATCCACCTCTTGATTTAGGCTTAGGTCATGATCTCAGGGTTGTGAGACTGATCCTTGAGTCAGACCCTGCACTCAGCAGGGAGTCTTCTGGAGAGTCTCTCTCTCTCCTTCTCTTCCTCTGTCCCTCCCCCCACTTACATGATTGCTTGTTGTCTCTCTCTAAAATCAATCAATCAATCAATCTTTAAAAAGAAAAGGAAGGTAGAACAGAATTAAGGAAAATTCTTAAGGAAATATCTACTGGCTCTGTAAGGCTATCTTTATAGAATATAGGATTTATTCTTTTGACCTTGGTTAGACAACTGGAATTTCTGATTCTGAATCATCTTTCAGAGACAATTTGTTATTCTCGTTTTTGTTAGTGGTTATGATACTGGTTTGTTGTATTTTATCCTCCTAAATACTTCTTCACATCCAGCTCCGATGATTGTCATGATGTTATAACAACAAAACGGTCAAGAAGATTTTGTGATACTATTGATTATGGAGACAATGAAGCAATCCTTATGCAGAGAACATCTTGACATCTACCTTCTACTGACTTGGTCAACTTTCTGCAAGAGAGATGATGATAAATCAGGAGACTGAGAGACTGTTGTAAAAACTGACAATGACCAGTCTACATATGATAGTAGAATTTTGACCCACAATCTCTGTAGCAATTTGTCTAGAATGGCCAGAACATGGTAAATGACTTACCAGTTTTCATAATTTTTTTTCCTCTTCTTCCAACTCAAAACCAACTAAAAAGCCAAAATATGCTCCACAAACCAATCACATAAGATGCACCACTTCTATTTAGCTCACCTCTTCCTTCCTTATGCCAAACTTTAATCAAAGCATATCTGAAGCTTTCCATTTTTTGCATTATAAAGCTTTCCCATCTCCTTTCCCTGCAATTGAGTTTCTACCAAATACAGGTGATGGTTGCTGACTCCTTTGTTATAGCAAGCTCTAAATAAATAATATTTGCTTGTTTTCATTCATTTGTCTTTATTTCCATAGGTCCTCAAGGAGCTCACAACCTAATGGGAAGAGACAGTGTTAAATGTATAATTATCATACACTAATAAAAGACAAAGCAATAGAATTATAAACCAAAAGGTATAGAGGAGACAACAAAAAGAAAGTAATAAATATTTCCTTTTTTGATTGGCTTATTTTATTGTATCACTCTTCTTCACTTTTGGTGAAGAATGGTAGAGTTGCCTGAGGATTCTGGTGAATTCCTCAGGAGACTTAGGTTGAAGCTGAGAAAGCTAACAACTGTGGATGGCATCCATTCATCATTAGATAGAGTTGCTGCCTCTGTACCACAGTCAGCCTACATCTACAAAGCAATAAAAGACACTAAAGCTGCCAAGATGTCTAGGGCAACATGATACTGAAATAACTTGTAGGGTAGTCCTTGACAGGGTGCAGCTGATAATAGAGCATGATCTGTGACTAGAAGCTGAGCTGGAAGAGGAGCTGTACAGTTAGGATATTGTAGTTATGATTCTAGTTAAGAGAATTATTGATGGGGCTGCAATGAAGGAGGAATCTTCTGAAGGAGAGGATTTTCTGTAGATTTTTCCTAGGTCCAGTCCAGTGATGAATATATTATCTTCCTACAATAGGAAGGTTTTTGTGATGTTTGGATGGTGTGAAAAAAATTCTGGCCACCTCAGAAGAGAATGACAGATTTTGGCTTGTCATTCCTCCTGGAAATTGAAGCTTTCTGGAATAAGCCCATCCATCAGTCCATGCAAAGCAAATGGCCTTCTCTTGCCATATGGGCCTCATGATAATTATTGCTCCTCCTCTCTAGATGCCAAGAACAAACTGAGTATAAAAACTGGGAGTCTAAAAATTTCAGTGGCTGGAAAGTTTTACCAAATCTTTTGGCTGCTATACAAAAAAAGGTGTGATGGCTTGATAATCTTTTTAGGGGGACAGAGGAAGCACAAGGAGCCAGGTAGTAGGATTTTATTGTAGAATATTACTAGTAGTAGAATTTTAACATCAATATCACTAACACTAGCATAGGGTTTGTTTTTATAAAGATGTTTGATAATTTCAAGAGAAAATGGCCTAATGAATCTACCTTTACCTTTTGAGTATGTCTCCCATGGAGCCTGGGCAGTCAGTTCTTGTGAGGGATACACTCTAGGAGGGAGAAAGTTGGCTCAATAATGCCATGCGTGCTCGTGAATCTGCTTGTTCTCCTCTTCCGTGGTTAACTAAACCCCTTTTATATGGCATACTATTTTTCTTTAGATATAATTGTATTTTCATTCTGATCATAGTTAAAATTTGTGGGCCTAGGTACAAGTCTTTATTTCAAAGATGAATTTGCCTAATTCTTTTCTAATTCTTTAAGCATTGATTTTTTTTTAGCTCTCAGAGAAGATATTTATTTTATTTCAGAGTTTGAAGAGATGCCTCCCTCTAGCCCATAAGAACTGTCAAGAATTCTTACTTTAAAAATAATCCCTTTTCTTATTCACTGATTGACCTGTTTCTTGAGTGTCAATTCTTATAATTATTCCTTGGTGTAAAAGATCAGAGCTGTAATGAAAGCTTAAAAAATTCACTCACATATTACAGAGGGTAAGTTTGATGTTATACTCTCATTATTGAATCTCTCATCTTATTTATCATATAAAAATCCTCAGTGGGAAAATGGAAAGCACTCTTGACTCCAAATCATATCATTTGTTTTTTAATATCTGATAATTATACTAATATCTAGTTTTTTATATTTGTGAAAGCATCCACATCAAGTGAGTAATAGGTTTGCTAATAAAGGAATTAATTTAAATTCTCTGAGCCTTGGATTTTTTTAATCCATAAATTAAAGATAATAATATCTAACCTGACAACCTTAGAGATTTTATGAAGAAAAATATAATTTTTTCAAAATACTTCATGGATAGTAAAGTGTCCCAAAGTCATATTGTTTTATAAAAAATAGTAATAATAATCATAACAACTCTTAGAATATTTAATTATTATGTAGGGCACAAGTTTTATGGTTCTGCTCAGAATCTTTCCCCAGGCTAGAGCACTTATTTTCAGCTTCCAGAAAGACTGACAGAAGATGACCTTCAGCTGTCAGACTTCTTTGGGAATTGTCTGTTGAGATCACCCCTTACACAAGGTCAGACCTCTTTCCAGGGGCAACCTACATCCAATAACTAATTAATAGAGTGATATAAAGAGTTGACCAGGTTGTTTTAACCTGGAACCACTCTAAAGAGCCATTCATTGTAGATCTCCCCTTGAGGTCAGCTAATGCTTTCATTGGGATTGCATCACAGCTCAGCCTCTCCTTGGGCCAGTCCTGTTTCCTTCTGTTACCTTGTACAGGTGCTGAAACCATGGCTCTTCTGTAATAAACAGCCTGCATTCTAATCTTCATGTCAAAATCTGCTTTACAGACATTTCGAAGTGTTAGTTTAGGTGCCAGACCCAAGACAGCAGATGCTAAGATGGAATTTTGAAGCTAGATCACTTACCACCCAGTTGAATGTGGAACTGTTGGTACATGGAATACAGGTAGACCTTGGCACTAACAAGGCAATTATTTAAGTGTTCACTGGTGGTGAACTGGAATGATACACCTATGAAAGGGAATTGTGTCGTTAGTTGGTGTCATGTATCAAACATTTGAGAAATAGTAACTGTAAGGACAGTACATTTGGGTAGCTATTGATAAGATTGCATTCTGAAAAAAGATAATGGAAAGCTGAGAGTGATTAATTGGCCATAAAAGCTAAGTGTGAAAGCCAGGGGACCCTTGGTAATATGTAAAGAAACGCTCGCTTTCTAAAGTGGAGATGCAGAGAAAGCCAAAGGCTGACTCCAGAATTTAGTCAAAAAGGGATTGAGATTCAAAAAGGGTAAACTCCAAATGAAGGCTGGTCTGCCACACCCAGGTAAGAACCCCCTACTATACCCAATCCCCTTCTTGCCCAAGGACCATATTGGATTCTTGGCCTATGAGGTAAGAACTATTGTAGTAGGGATAGCCAAGTGAAAGCCCTAAAACTTTCCCCTATCCTCCATATTTTATTATTAAACTAATAAGTATGATCAAAAGATATCTTGGGTAAATGACAGAAATTAAACCATTCCTAAAGCCCCATGAATTAAGTTATGCTGAATCCACCATATCTCCATTTAATTTATCTATCTGGACTTTGCAAATACTAGATCAGTCCTAGAGGATGACAATGGATCACTGTAAATTCAACCAAGTAATAGATCAGTTGCAGCCACTGTGTTTGAAATGACATCTTTGCCAAAATGTATTAATCTAGCTTCAAGTAAATGGTATTTGGCCATTGATCAGATGTATTATTTTTCATTTCTATCCAAAAAGAGGAACAGAAACTGTATTCATTTGACTGGATGGTAGTGTTTACCATTTTATTCCAGAGTTCTGCCAAGTCTCCCTTCAGCTGTCATAATATAGACTAGATGAACATCTTATAGAACATTTTGCTGTCCAAATGTGTTGATAATATCATGCTAAACAGAATGAATAAGGAAGAAATGACTCACAGGTTGGAGAACTTGGTAAAAACTCATGTACTCTAGAGGATGGAGAAGAAAGCCAACAAATATTCAGGGACTCTTTGCAGCCTCTACAACATACACCTTCTCCAAATTAAATGACAAATTATTTATTTTGAAATTTATATCATAAAGAAGAAAACCCAACATCTTTGTAAACCTTCTCAAGTTGTTATTACAGAATTTCTCACATCTAGAAACACAGCTCTGACCTATATACTAGGTGATGCAAAAGACTGCCAACTTTGAGGTAGGGCCAGGACAGGAAAGGGTCCCAAAGAAAATCCAGGGTGCAGTGTGAATACTCTGCCACTTGAGCTATATTACCTGGAAGGCCCTGTGGTATGAGGTATCAGTCGTCAAAAACTATACCATGTGGAGTTTATGATAAGTCCCAAATAGGGGAAACCACAGTACAGGCTCGCAAGACTTTGGGGTCAAAACATGCCATCTGAAGCAGAGAATAATACATCTTTTGAAAAAGAGGTCCTGATATATCACCAGGCTCTAGCAGAGACAGAGTTTCTGACCATGGGTCACCAATTACTCATTTGGACAGAACTGTCCATTATAAGCTGGATTTCATCAGACGCACTGTGTCATAAGGTAGAGCACATCTAACAACTAACCTAGATGATAGAATGGAAAATGTTCATCTGGATCAATCATAAACAGGACCAAGAACACAAGAAATCTGGATGAGCATGTAGGCCAGATATCCACTTTGTCTACCTATACTGACCCAGCAGCTCTCATTCAGTCTGCATCTATGGCACCATGGGCCATTCTTTATACCAGTGGACAGAGGAGGAAAAAGTCCAAGTATGATTTGTAGGAAGTTCAGCTGAAAATAAATACACTGTAGTGCCAAACAGTGTAGAACATACTATTCAGACATGCTTTTGAAAGAGGGTGGTGAGAAAAAGTCCTTTCAGTGGTTAGAGTTTCAGGCAGTATATCTAGTCTTCTACTTTGTGGCTTAATGTATGAAACATATACAAATGGATGAGCAGTGGTGAATGGCTTGATTGTCTTGTCTGGACCCTGGAAGGCAAAATATAGAAAACTAGGGCCAAGGAAATCTGGAGTAGAGGCACATGAATGGGCATATGGTATGAATACAAAGTATGAAGATCTTTGTATTGCATATTAATACTCACAAGAGTGTGTATCTACCATCGAAGAGGCACTGGACAACCAAATAGATTATTGAAATAGATACATATAGATGCATGAAATGAGCAGCCATGATTGCAGGGAGGCAAGTTCTACACAGGCCCAACAGCACTTAAGAAGCACTGACAACTGCCAGTAGCAGAGACCAAAGCTGAGCTACAAATACAACACCATCCCTTGGGAAAACCAGTAGCTACTTGGTGGCAGTCTGACTACACTGGAACCATTCTAACATGGAAAGAGCTGTGATCCATTTTTACAGAAAGAGACACATATTCTAGATAGGGGTGGTTTATCTTTCTGCCTGCAGGGATTTGGCCAGCCCCTCTATTAGGGTGCTTATAGAATGTTTGATTCCCAAGCAAGGATCCCTCTGTATCAGATGAACAGACATACTGGGCCCATGACCATAGAATTCGCTATTCATAATGCATACTATATTACCCAGGATTTGCCAGCCCGAGAGAATAGAGGGGAAGTTTGTTGCAGGCTCAGCTGAAGACATCAGCTGAAGACTTCATTTGAACTATGAAGACATAGTTCAAAAATAACACAAGGATGTGGTTTCATCCTCTAGGACAAAATACCTTGAACCAAGGACCATTTGATGGTGCTATGTCCTTAATAGGGGAAATACATAGTTCAGGGACCAAGTGTGAAGGAACAGGAGTGACCCCACTAGCCATCACTCCCATTGATCCATTTGGGAAATTTGTACTTCCTATCCTGTCAGTTTAGAGATTCCTGTTCTCAAAAGGGAAACATTTCCATCAAAGGACACAGCAAAAGTCCCAGTGAGCAATAAACTAAAGCTGTCATCTCAGTATTTGGGGTTTCTAATGTCAAAGAATGTAGGTAAGAAGATGAATTTCCATTTTGGTGGAGATAGTGATGCTGATCAGGAGGAGGAGGTAGTGCTGCTGGTAAACATGGAAACATGAAGGAATGAATACACCTTGCACTTGAGTGATTCACTTGGGTATTTTTTGATATTCTTTTTGCCCTACATCGACTATAAATAGAGAAGTACAGTAACCACAATTAGACAAGGGCATAGTGATAAGATCTCAGGAATAAAGATCTGAGTCATATCATCAAGCAAATTATGGAGACCAGAGGGAGTGCTGGTTGAGGCTGAGAGGAATCAAGACTAGGTAGTAGAGGAGGGAGACAAAGACCATCTATCACAGCATTGAGACCAACTCTAACAGAGGAGGCTCTGGTTCTTCTCACTAGCCTTCCTCTTCCAAGCTTCCCTGGGAAGAGAGAGCTGCCAGAATCCTGGAGGAGCTGTCCCCACAGTCCATAGGAAGAAATGAATTCAAATGGTGCGAGAGTAGGCTATAGTGAATGGCGTGATGTGCTATCTCACTGCCTTTCAGGAGTGAAGAATTTAGTGTCCAGCTGCTGGGAAGGTTGACAGAGATGGCCCTGTCAGCCCTGTTTGAGAGTCGTTTCAGCTGAAGGAAATTGAGTTGCCCAAGGTCATATCTCTCTCTTTCTGGTGGAAGCCTATATTCAGTGACTAACAGCATGGGGGCACATGGCCCTGGATCTTGCCCTACTTGAATCATGACTGTCACCATGAGCTGATTGCGGCTGCTGGTAGCCTTGCATCAGCTTCCATTTCTCTCTCTGCACAATATGCTTTCTGTCCTCCGTTGGTGTTGCTCCCACTATTTCTCTGCAAGACTGGCTTAGTCTAACACTTTTGCTAGGGGTGGGAATCCACATTGTCAAGGAAAGAAAATCTAGACTGAGGGTGGGGGCTTGAAATTGCTGGGGCCATATTTTTTTTCTTGTAAAGGTAAAGTTTGGACCTTGAAAAACTGGGACAATTAAGCTCTATGGAGCCAAGAGGGTAGGTTTTGTAGAGTGTGTGTTTGGTTGGAATGGGGGGTAAGGTTAGTGGAGAAAGGATGGAAAAATGCATCACACATGAGGATAGACTGAGAGAGAGAGAGAGACAGAGAAAGAGAGAGAGAGTGAGTTGGAGAGAGTACCTGACCTGCCTACTTTCCATTTCCTGGCTCTAGTTAATTAAAGCCTAGTGTACCTCTCTCACATTCTTCTGAATCAGAGACCTACTTCTCCTGAATCTCCGTTATGAACAAACGAACAAACAAACAAACAAACTTTTCTGTTAGCTTGAGGTGATTACTCTCTTTGCAACCAAGAGTCTTCACCAGGACAATTATATAGTATCTTTAGCTTTACAAACTGTTTTTATATGTATTTTTGAATCAATGTAAAGATTAAGAATCTGAGCAAATGTTTTAGATGCACAGAATGGAAATGAATTGAAATTTGTATTAGTCAGACAGTGACCCATCGAGAATACTCCAACACTGTATGAGCTCTTGGTCTTCAAGTGAAGTAGAACTAGAACAGAATTATCACTCACATTATTTTTCTTGCATTCAAATGTCTTTGGAGCAAGGAGAATTCCATGAGAATGAAAAAGCTGCTTCGTTTTTCCCACTGAGACATTTTACAAAGAGGCAGGTTTGGGCGTGAGGGCCAGAGAGAACAAGAGTGAAATCATACTAACATTATTTAATAAGCATAAATTTATAATTAGAATTCTGATGAGTTTGTCACTTCTAATTTCAAAAATTAATCATCAGAGAGAAAAATATTAGTGAGATTTGAGGGAGGATATTGTACCATTGTCAAAAAAAATGGGATGTTATTGGAGATGTGCCATCAGGCAAGAATCTGGTTTTGTGAATGGGGTGCGGTAGCTTTGTGCCTGAATTCAGGATGCCTGGGAACGGCCAGGCAGGTAGCCATGACAGGAAGAAGGGAGTTTACTGACAGACCAGTGGTTTTCACAGAGTGCCCTGGACCAGCAGCAGTACCACCCCCTAGGAAAATGTTGGAATGTGCTTGAAATGCCCACCACCCCATCACTACTCTGGGAGATGCCCTAAACCCTAACCTCCTGAAAATGGCATCCTGTGAACCCCATTGACTTTGGTTGTGAGCTACTAGGGTTACTTGATTTTCTTTTCCCAGATTGATGTGGTTTTGTGAGAACTACTCTTTTGCCTCAGGTTTTAGGAATAGAGATCATAAGTTCAGTGCCTCTGGATTCCAGGCCACCTTGCTGCCTCAGCTGCAGGAGGTTTATAGTTTATGGGGTCAGCTGAGATTTACACTGCTCAGACAGTAGGTGATGGGAAACCAGGAAAGGAGAAATGGGGCAAGAAGCATGAGCTAGAATTGTACTTAACACTCTTGCTTCTGGTTTATTCATGCACCCCTCTGAAACAGTACATTTTACTTAGCGATGATGGTAAAATATCTTTCTGGGCCAAATACTTTAATTACATTATCACGTAGTCTTTTAACTAAGTTTGTTTTCTAAACACTTTCCTAATAGAAATTAACTGGAATATACACCCAGTATATGGAGCCTATGTATATCTTTCTGACTTACTGAGTTGTCTGAATCCATTTTCTCCTACTTTGTAGATCAGCTATATTCAATCTGGGTCAAAACTGAAAATCACCAGACTGAACCTAAACTCCAAAAGGTAGTAGCAGGGCACAGAAACTGTGTCTTTCCCCATCTTCTTAAAGTCTTCATGCATTTGTTGAGTTTTCTGAAAATTCCTCTATCCTGAACCATGTCTACTTATTTCTGATTTAATAAATGGTCTACAGTTGTGTGAGAAAACTTGGTGTTAAAATGCTAGCATCTATTATTATGAAGTAAGTGGTGAAACCATTAGTTTTCATTGAGTCTCAAAGTACTTGTACACTAATAGTAGGATAGCATGTTAATGAATCACCAAATTTATTGAACTTCTAAGCAAAAATCTAAGTCCCTATAACCTCATATTAGCAGAGTTACTTAGCATTACCTAAGAAGGGAAAAATGGCTAGCGGATTACAATTAAATATGCACTTACATGTTTTCCCGCTGTCTTTTTATTTTTCCACTTATGTTGTGTTTATTATACCAAGTGAGTGAGGAAGTGTAAGGTTGATTGTAATCTAAATTTGATTTCTCAATTCCTAAAAGTTGATTAGAATTTGGGTCTCTGGGTGGATATTGGAACTTGCCACCAAGAGTACAACCTGGTTTAAGTGGGGAAATGAGTAAGAAATGAGGTTCAAGGTCTCTGTCATCATCATGATCAGTTATTTCATCTAGTTCCATCCTGTTCAGGTATCCATGCAGAAAGCAGCAAATTCCTACCTGGTCCTTACAATTTTTCGTGATCACCCAACCCTGTGTGATCCCCTGGTTTCTCTGCACACTTGCATGTATCACTTACTTGACAATGATCAGCTACTGCCCAACATATCAAAACTATTTTATTTTGACAGTTGGCTTGTAAGGCCCCAGAGTCCAGGGATGCTCTTATCTAACCTACAGATGCTAGAGTCATAGATTCTCATATAAAATGGTGGGGAAAATCTAGACTAGCTTCCTACTCACTTCGGTCAATAAATATTTATTATTTTTAATGTACTATGCTAATAGCTCTCCTCAAAGATTTTCTCATAGCAAGAGCAACAAAATGTTTCCCCAAGAATCTCAGAAGTCATGCAATTCAGCAATATTCTAGAGAATGTTGTTCTCTAAGGCATGCTTTAAAAGAAAGCTGTAAAGGGAGAAAAGAATATTACAAAATTAAGCAGAAGTAAATCGTGCCACATCAGAAAAGACGGCATACATAAGTAAAGAAAGCCAGATGGTTTTCTTCGTTAGAAAGATATGGAATCTGAAACTAACATGCAAAAAGAATTTTAGTTGTCAGCTCTTCAATTCTAAACTTCACCTTAAAGTACAAGTTCAATTGATTCTTTAAAAAAATTCTTCTAAGTGCTTTATAATGATTTTGAGTTTATTTTGGGGGATTAAGCTGGTATTTTCCTAACATATATCATACATTCCTGGCTTTGGAATCAGTCCATGCTCTCTCTTTTTAAAGGATGTTTCTTTTAGCTTATGTAAATCTAGATATTAATTCTCACTTCATGTTCTTCTTTCTGTATTTTTCTGGGGTCCAAATGGTCAGCATTCCATGTTTCTCTGTCTCCGATGTTTTTCTGGGCTTATTACCTATTCTTTCTTTTCCTATTTATTGTGTGTACTATTTATTGTTCTTGATGTCTTAAGATATTATGTTATTGACCTCATTGCTTAGTGTTAATAAAATTCATAATTATAGTTAAAACCCTGTCATGGAGGTTGAGCAGCATGTTTTTATTATAAATTGAGATTTGGTGCTAAAGTAAAACAGTTCTATCAAGACCTTACCTACATTGGTTATGTAATAACAGATTTATAGCATATAAAATATGACAGATATTTGTAATTCTTGAGAGTTCCAAAGATGTTCAGTATATAGAAACTTTCCATAATTTGTCAATAGACTTTATCTAAATATATTTTCTAGTATCTGTGATGTGCATCCTTTTGCAGTCCTATCACTTTATTTATTGTGATACTATATGTAATACTTTAATCTGATATCCCTCCATTCCCTAGGAGATCTTCACCTCCTCATCTCAAAGACACATTTGTACCAAGGTAAGTGACTGAGGCTTTTTAAATGAGTCAGAGCTAGTAATTACTCAGGTGTCCATTACAGAAACCCAAAAGTTGTATCTCCAGAAGCAATGTGGTTGCATAGGTGTTAGCAATGAAATGCCCATGGGCCCCTAGGGAATCAGTGGATGGGCTTCAGAGAGCCTAGAAACCCTCAGAAGTATCAGATATTTGTGCATTCATTCATTTTTCTCTAGATAGATTGAGCATTCTATCAAATTCATAACAAGTTTAAGAATCACGATCTTAAAGAGAGGCAGTATAGGACAACTGCATGGCGACTTCAGTGTAAAAACCTGTGTTTAATTCACTGACGTGAGTATTAGACAATAGTGACCCCTAGGAAGCTGAGTGATAGTGATATTTACCTTCCAGACAATTCCATACTTTATCATTTCCCATTGAAACTTACCAGCATCCAGATGTGGCATTCTTTTTTTCAATTCATTCATTCATTCATTCATTCATTCATTTATTCATTCATTCATCATTCATTGTATATGGAAAAGGCTGTGATTTATTGCAAAACATAATTATACAACAAATTTCAAGGAAGGTCAAATAATTTTCAAAATCAAAATTTAAAATTTAATGGGTTAGGCCAAAGATTCAATTACTTTTGGAGATCTGAGAAGTATTAGGGGTGGACGAATGCTTTTTTCCTTTTTCTCTTCTTTTCTTCCTTTTTGTGATGTTTCCCCTTTTTAAATTTATTTTTTCTGTTTTTTCTTCTGGTATTTTTGTTTCTTTTGTTTTGAAGTGTCCTCTTCAGTGGAAATGCATGAATGAGACCTTTTCATTTTTTTTTTTTAATTGACTCACCAATGTCTAGAACCTCAGTCAGTGGTGGCATAGAGCATAAGAAAAAACAAAACAAAATACTACCACCCCTTCCCAGCCATGCAAGCCAGTTCAGAAAGAATGCACTGGACTTAGAAAAGGCTTCTGGAAAAAGACTGTTGGCAGTTTTGTTATCCCTGGTGTCAGGAAGTTCATTGGAAAATTCCCTACATGTGTTCAAGATGGTTTGGAAAATTAAAGAATCCCATCTCCAGGCAGAGGGATGCAGTGGAAGTTATTTTTGGATATTAATTGGTTTTACATTTGATAGGAAATAAAGGCTCAGTAAAGCCCTCCTGGCTGTCTTTTTGTGCTCTGCGTTTTCCAGCTCAGTGAAATAAGTAAGAGTCAGAGCAGTATCTTACCTAGAGAAGGGCAAAAATATATATTTTTACAGGCTTTGGAACACTGGGATTTTTAATGCTAAAGTACTCTGATGTGGTCTGTGCTGTTGTCTTCCCCCAACCCCATCTTCCAATCGCTTCTCCTTCTTTGTGCCTACATAAAACGAGAGAGCTCCTGAAAAGAACCCTGAATTTACCCAATAAAATTAAAAGATAATTATATAATTATATAGTTCAAATAAAGAAGCTATCCAGTTCAAACTCCTATCACATGTAAATTTATTCAAAAACATCTTAGGACATGATTTTCTTAAACACTACCAGATAGACTGAAATGTAGGCTCTACATGAGGGCTTTTGAGGCTTGGAGGAGGATGATGCTTTGGATCTCTGTGCAGAATAGTGAAGAATCTTAGGGATCTCTGAGCAGGGGAAATAGTGATGGAAAACCACCCAGGCTGGGTAGATGAATATAGATTGGCACACTTCTTATTGGCCAACGTCCTCCAGATGTCCACAAAGCAAAGAGCTACCTCCTTGTGCATCTTCCTTGACTGAATTCACACTAGTCTTCAAAGGAGTTTTGAATTGCCCTTTCACTGATTCCTCCATAAGTGTCCAGAACCAGAGCAGAGAGTATTTGGAAATAAGTGCTAATATAACATAGGGGCTTCCTTGGTAAGCCTTCCTTCGGAAAGGAACTCAGGTAAATGCTCCTTCCTTCCATAATGCTAGGCTCCTTGCCGACAATCTCTATTCTGTTCTAACCCTTCTCATGCAACTTTCTTTAACCATGTGCTACTCAGTGTTTCCACACTCTCCCTCTGGACACACCAAACTGATCAGAGACCTTACATAGTCTCATGTGCCTTTTTAGTCCAGTCCTTGGGTATCTTGGCTGGATGTCAGTGAGCTTCATCTGCTTGAACAAGTCTTGTCTTCTCATGGCTAAGGGGGCATTCTCATCCCAGATAAGATGAGGTGGAAGTGATAGGAGGTTCTTCAACTCTTGCTCTACCTCTGTCCAATAACACATGTGTGGTCTTATTTTCTTCTCCAGTTTTTGACACAAACAGTATGATGATCATGAGAATTAATTTTTTTCTTTCAATAATTGACCAAGTCTTATTTATATAAGAACTGTGTACTCCTCCTTTTAACAAATGTTAGTCACACATCTTATGAAATAAAAAACACAGCCCTTTTAATGTACAAAAGCACATAGTTCTCCTTTTTTTAAAAGATTTTATTTATTTATTTGACAGAGGGAGAGATCACAAGTAGGCAGAGAGGCAGGCAGAGAGAGACGGGAAAGCAGTCTCCCCACTGAGCAGAGAGCCTGATGTGCGACTCAATCCCAGGACCCTGAAATCATGACCTGAGCTGAAGGCAGAGGCTTTAACCCACTGAGCCACCCAGGCGCCCCAGTTCTCCTTTTTTTAGACATTCCTCCACCTTATCTCTCAATGAAGTCATATTAATTGACAATGCTTCTACAATTCGGATAAATGGTGCCATCTTCTCAAATTTCTTTCTAATCCTCAATCTTTTCCCTTTTATCCAGAGAAAAGGGTGCTTCCTATCAAATTAGAAATTATGAGACACAGATCCTTTAGATATGATGGCCAAGGATTATGTCAAAGACTTGATGTATTGGGGTTTTAAATATCTTTGCCTTTGAAATCTTGGTCTTCAGTTTCCACTCAGCTTTTCTAAGGTTAATTAGGACAAAGTCTTGAATTATATTCAGAGATTGAAGGGAATCTGTCATGATAGTACGATCCAGCAATTAACCATATCTGTCCTCATGGTGCATATTCCCTCAAGGCAGAATTTAATCAACTTCACTGGATCTACACAATACCTAGTAATATATTTATATGAACAGGTGAGTGCTCCCAAACCCTTTTTAAATTGGTAAGAAACTCACATTATTTTACAGTCTTCAGAGGTTAATGTAATGATGGTGATTTACAAAGTTAGAGGAAAAGACTGACTGATAGGAAGTAATCAGTCCTAAATTCAGGGTACTTGGGGAAGGTTGACAAAGGGTCTGGCCATGCAGTCGGTGAGTAAAAGAAATACGGCACTGAGAATGTATGTTATAAAATAGATGATCTTTGTCACTGTATATAAAGCCCACAGAACCTTTGCTTAATTTGGTTTCATTTTTGGTGAATGTTTTAAAATGCACATTTAAACAAAAACTGATGTGGATAATTTTATATTTATTCCAGTTTTTTCAGCTTGCTATGTACGATGACTATGTATGATTATTATGTTGTGAATGAGTCACTGTATCAAAGTAAAAGCATTTCTGATATTAAAACTTCATTCTCGTTTCCTATGAAATCTAATCAAAGTGATAGTAACATATTCTCACAAAGGATAGTCTATGAAATGATGGAGTACATTATTCACATGCCACAATATAATAATCAGACCATTATGCTTCATAGAATCCTATGCCCAGGGACAATATCTGTGACAATGGCAGCCATGAGCGCTAGGAAGGAAGGTGTATGAATCATCGAACAGACATTATTGTCATTAATAAACACTGGGAATAAGTTGTTAAGGTTTTCATCATGACTGCTACTGTTCAGACTGTAGATTTATTTTTAAAGTTTGAATTGATAACCACATAAAATTAGGAACAGCACCCACAGAAATAGCAAAATGTAAGTTAATATATTGCAGAGGCTTTGAAAACCAGTCCTTACTAATTATTGTAATGCATAGATATTTACATTTTGTGGTTAACTGCTAAAACAATTAGGTAGTATATTCCAAATAGTGACATGGAGCTATAAGGAGTCCTGTACACTCCTTGTGGGGCTCCTTTTGGTCAGGAGTGGGAAGTGGATAGAGGGGTCAAATGCCTTTCTCTTCTTATTTCCTACCCAAATCCTAAACTACCTTTGAGGCATGTTTAATGACTTTCCTTTCCAGGATGCTTTCCTTGGCTCCTAGACCCTCTGTTCTGTTAATTCCCAAATCGTTTATTATTTGAACCCTGCCTTTTGGCACTTAGCCACATATAGCCCGACACTGATGGACTTCTCTGTAAAGATTATAAGTTTATTGAGGCCAGAGGCTGTTTATTATGTTAGCTTTTATTTTCCAGAGCACATGACATTGTATACATGGCAGGCACTCAATGAAAATTTGCTGAATTATATGCAAATAATATTATCATAGCATTTTTGACCTTATGAGACATTCAGAAATCATTTAATTCAAGTCCCAGTTTTGTAGATGAGGAAATGAAGCCAACAGAAGTTAAGTTCTTGATCAAGGTCATATGACTAATGTGTAATTTAAAAATAATCCAAGCACTTTATTTGCTTGGGATGTAGATATCTCATTCATATTCTTACTTACTCTGTTTGTTTTCCTAACAGACTTTGCTTTTCACTGACAATTCAAAAGTATACCTCATCTCCTCTACTGCTGAGGTAAGTGAGAATTTGCAATATTTGTAGTTCTCTTTTCAGCTCTGATGCTGTGATTAGTATGCACAAACACATTTGCTAATGCTTGTAAACTTTCTTTTTTAACATGATAGTTTTAGGTTTTGTCATCGAAACTCTATCCTTGGTCCCAAACAGAGTCATTGGATCCCTCTGGACATATAGAGCTCTGTTTCTGCCCCAGTTTTGTTACTTACCACAGTCATACCTGTATTGTGATTTGATGAATATATGTTTATCTCCCATATCTGGGCTTGTTTGAGGGTGAGGGAATCATATAACAATTACCTTGACTTCTCTATGTCACTAGTCCTGTGTTTTGAGTACAGTAAGAAATTAAAAAATGCTAAAAAATGGTTTTCCAGTCTAATATGATTTAATGATAATTACCAGAATCTGTTCTGGAGAAATCAGACATTTTGCATGAAAACGCTGTCCAAATCATATTGCTAATATGCAAGATAATAATCTTAAAAAATAATTATAATATATTACATGCCAACACAAACCAACCAACCAATTTCCTAAAATGTGATTAAAACCCAGTAAAATACCTAGTTAGAAGTAACTACCAGGTTAAGAAATAAAAAGCTTAACCATTTCGTATTATAATAGTGATGCATTAGGACAGATGAACTTGTGGAACTTAAGTTGAACTTGTAGAGTCACTACATTGTCCACCTGAAACTAAAATTGTGTGTCCACTATACCCAAAACAACAACAACAAAAAAGCTTAACCATCTCTTCCTGATCACTTAACACTTAGGAAGGCTGTTCATAATGTTTTGTATGCAGTAACATGTACAGTTTTAACTCCATGTCATAAATATTATGTTTGTGATAGAGTATAGAAATGGATACACAGCAATGAATATAGTTGTTAGGGAAAAAAGAAAATACAGTTTTATAATAAAAACTTCATTTCTTGTAATGAACTTGTCATTTGCAGCTTGAATAAAGTTGAGAATGGAATTGGAAAGAAGGGTTGAAGCCTTGTGTGTTAGGAGTTATAGAAGGGAGTGGTGTGAAGCATTGGTGTGACCAGGTGGCAAAGGGCAATTTTAGGTAAATATCAGACTCAAAGGCACTGGTAAAGAGGCACCATCTTTCTGAGGCTTCTCTAGAGACTCCTGAACAGGAGACTGAGATGAATGAGTCTTTAGGGAGCTGGCTGAAGTTTTAGGATGCAAAAACATAAAACAAAACAGAAGAACACACCACTTTAAAATAAGCAGCCGACTTTGCTCATTTAAAAGAAGAAAAGTTTTTAACCACGATTCTTGTCTTATCACCACTATGTCCCAGCATGTTTGTCATCTCATCTGTATGACTCCTTGTGCCACAGTCCTCTCTCAGGATCTACTCTCTCAGCATCAGCAACAGCAGGGGCACTCCCATGCCCTTTAAATTCCATGCAATGCTGTTTTTTGAATGTAATTTAAGACTTCTATCTGCACATCCTGTTGTTACTAATGTCGCACTGAGCTTTAACAACCTGAGGATAAATTTTTTCCTTTATCAGTAATGATAGGAAAGCATTGTTTTTAAAGAGATATGTGTTTTATGAAGTTTATATATTAAAATCTAACAAATAACTAAAACAGGATATAGTCTGTGGAAATATATAATACTATCTCGGCTTGCTTTGTTCTTCTTCATGGGGCATATCATTCTTCCAAGGGAATAAAATTCTCAAGTCATTAAAAATATTTATTGGGTGCCTAGGATGTTTACAGCATTGTCAAGAGCATTGTGGAGGAAACACTGACAGTTCAGATAAGTACCCTGAGATAAGGTCTTTTCAGATTCAGCTGCACAAAACAGAGGGAAGGGATCGTATCCACAAACAAGATGCAGGAGTCCAGAGGAGTGGGGTTCTGTATCACAGAGGGAATAGTAGCATCTGGAAAGAGTTGGTGGCATCTTCAGGGTAAAGGTAGAAATAGAGTACGAGTATGAACAAGTCAGTACCTTATTTAAAAGTAAATTTATTCTTTATAATGAGAGGTATTCCCATGGGGGTAGGGGAGAGAGTGATTCTATTTGAGAGTTGGATGTTCAGTAGTAGAGAATGGCCTTGCATTGAGTTGGTTCTTTGAGAACTGTAGCATATTAGGGATAATGCCCTGAGGCTTTGATGTGGAGAAAATTCAAAGGCCATGTTGTTATGAAGCTCTCTGTCTTCAGTTCCTTGAATGAGGGAAAATAGGAAATGGGGCCAGAAACACATCACAATTAAACTAGTGGAGCACTAATTTGGGTACTTAAATTCTTGCAAGAGACTCTGCCTTAAGGTAGCATGGACTACGTAAGTATGGGTTTTTAGGGTATAGGAAATAAGCAAAAGTATAGTTAGCACATACTCTCTGAGTGAATACCTGGTGTTTGCTGCCTAGCATTCACTGCCTCCTCTGAAATTTCTTTTGGTCACCACCCCTCATTCTCAGCCATCAGGGCTGTGGTTTTGACCTCACTGGTATCTCCAGCAATAGGCCATGACTGTCTTGACTCTATCAGCATATCTCTTTCCTTCAGTTAATTGACTAAATCAAAGATAGTCATGTCATACTAGTGGACAGAATTCAGTGGGAGATGTTTACTGGGGAAGGCACTAAGGAGAAATGTCTACAAGAAAGAAAGAAGCTTCTTCTCTTTCTCTCTGCTTTGGACAATGTAAGAAAGTAAGGTCCAGAACTGAAACTGTGACTTTTGACTTTTATTGTTGTTGTTTGTTAGTGTTTATTCCGTTTTGATTTGCTTTTGGCTTTGACTTCCACAAGAAGAAAAGTTAGAGCTCTTGGAGGATGGAGTGGATGCCTCAGGGTGGGTCGGGGTGGACTGGGGTAAAACAGACACTGGCAGAGTACCCAGAAGGAGAAACCAGGCCCTTGGTGACGGTGTCAGGGCTACTAGATCAAGCTGAACCCTAAAGTTGACCCCTATGGAGATGAAAACTATTCCTGACACTGTCATATTATAGATATTTTAGGTATTGTTCTGTCATGATTCTGTGTATGTGTATGTACATATGTGTATTGAATGTGGCAGGGGGCACAACAAGGCCAACCAATTAGTAATAAGATTGTTGTGAAAATGATGGAATGGCTCAGAACAGGGTGAGGCCAAGTCATCTTATAGCAATGAAATGACCTGCTGTCAGTGTCAATACACCTAAAATTATCTTGGAAAATGCTAGTGACGTAACTGCAAGTTTCTAAATTAATTAATGATAGTTCAAAACCACAAGAGATGAGAAATGCACAAAAATCAGTACTTCTCTACACCAGCAACAACTGGTAAGCAAACATAATGGGGAAAAAAATTCCATTTGCAATAGCACCCCATACCCACTAACTAATTATGAACTAATACAAAAAAGTCCTGTATGAAGAAAATTACAAAAGCTTAAGAAAGATATAAAAGAATTTTGGGGTCCCTTTTACCTAGATGGAAGGAGTTATAATCGTAAAGGTACAAATTCTTCTTAAATTAATATTGTAACACTATTACAATGTGTATTTGAATGACTTTTTTTAAACTTAAATGATTTTAAAGTTTTTAGGAAGAATTTATGTGAGAATAGCTGGTTTAGGAATTGTTATTTCTGTCTAAATATCAGAGAGGGTCTCTTCCTGCCAGGCCTAACATTAATTGAGTCTTTTTATAGAGCAATAAGTGAAAGTGTCAGAATTTTGAGTTAGATATCAATTTGAAGGGTTTTTCAATAAAATTATTTGATTTTCTCCCCAATATAATATTAAGTTAAAATAAAGCATCACCAGAATTGATTTCTCAGCCCTCTGTTGAAGGTAACCTTTTCTAGCAACCCTATTAAATGTTCTAGAGGAACTAGGGATTTATTCCCCCGTCTTATGTGGGACTGTGGTTACAGCCTCCCTTCCAGAGGGATCTACCCACCTCTTTAAAGACCAATCAGCCATTTAGTGATATCATCAATTACAACTTTTCTTTCTCTTTTGTGGCACTGGAGGTACATTTCCTCAGTCCTCCAAACAAAAATAGGAAGTTGCACAGACTCAAAAATTTTTATGACAAAAAAGATGTAGCCTGAGAACAGATTACACTCTCCCTTCTTTCTCTTATGAAGATGTGTGTAAGTCATCTCGTGAGAACAGAATGACAGCCCAAGCCTGGCTACATTCTGCTCCCTGAGTGACAAAGAGTCACAGCAAAGAAAGTACTTTCACATTCATGTTCACATTTCCTGTTCATTCAGCAGACATTTACAGCATTGGTTATCAAAGAAGTGCAAGTTAAATCAAGGAGATAACTGGTTTTGGTCAATCATTTTTATAAAATAGGATAATAAAGTTGCTGATGGGTAACAAAAGCAGCAGAGCTATGTACTGGCAGTAAGCATGCACATTGGGGCCACTTTTCTCGTGAGCAATCCAGCAGTACATATGAAGATATTTTAAAATGTTCATCATGTCTCACCCAGTAATTTCCCTTCTTAAAAGATTTTATTTATTCATTTGAAAGAGAGAGCGCACATCTGTGAAAGAGAGCACAGACAGTGGGGAGGGACAGAGGGAAAGGGAGAAGAAGACTCCCTGATGAGCAGGGAGCACAACTCTCGACATGGAACTCCATCTCAGGATCCATGAGATTAGGACCTGAGCTGAAGGTAGACACCTAACCAACTGAACCACCCAGGAGCCCCAGTGATTTCACTTCTAATAATGTCTCCCATGGGATAAGATATGCACTTAAAAGATCGACAAGGGCTTATTTTCTTCATTTTAAAGTAGAAAAATCTGGAAAGCGAGACATTAAACATTTAACAAGAAATAAATGAAGAAAGGGCCCTGAGGAAATGACACGCAGCCCTTAAAAGTTAAAACATGTTTTTCCTGCACATCACTTATAATTTTTAAATTGAGCTGAAATACATATGAAGTGCACCAATCTTAAATCCAAAATTCGTTAACTTTTATATACACCCATAATCACCACCCTGATTGAGAGTACACTTGTGGTACATCAGAGGACTCCTCAGACTGCCTTCTACTCAGTATCACCCCCCCAAAGGTAGCTGCCATTTTTGTTCTGTTGATTACAATTTTCCTGTTCTCTAACTTATGTAAAGAGAATTGCACACTGCGCACTGTCTTGTGCCTGCTTTCTATGATGCTGAATGTAATTATATTTCATTCATTTTCATTGATGCATACTGTTTCATTTTATGAATATATTAAAATTTGTTAATCCATCCTATTGAGGGATATTTAAGTAGTTTTCAGTTTGGAGTTATCGTGAATGAAGTTTCATCTTTTTTTTTCCAAATAATATTTTTGAACATTAAAAAATGTTAAAATAAAGTGCTAATTTTAAAAACCTGGAAATAGGGCATCTGGGTGGCTCGGTTGGTTAAGCAACTGCCTTCGGCTCAGGTCATGGTCCCAGGGTACTGGGATCGAGTCCCACATCAGGCTCCCTGCTAAGCAGGGAGCCTGCTTCTCCCTCTCCCTCTGCTTGCTAATCTGCTTGCTTGTGCTCTCTCTCTTTCTATGTCAAATAAATAAATAAAATCTTAAAAAAAAAAACCCTGGAAATACACATCTGGTGAAGTATCAGTTTGAAAAATTCAGCTGTACAAAAAAGAGATTAGAAAGAAATACAGGAAATAATTGACTGTGGTTATATTCCAATGGTAGTACTACAGATAAGATTGTGCATGAAAAGGATATTAAAATGGGATTCTATTTCAGTTGTGAAAAAAGGACCCCAAAGTATGAGTACAGGTGGATTTAGGCTGTTGATACCTTGCATTTTGGCTATTAAGGTATTGAAGAAGTGCCTTAGAAAATAAGCAAGAGAATTTGATCGGGGAGAGGAATCTCCACCTACAAGCAGAGGAATGATTTTTTTCCAAACCTCAGGATAGAAGATTAATAAAGAACACTTGAAAGACCTCATGCATGTCACAGTTGCCTAATGCCAGATAGAAGTAGAAGGAATCTAAAGCTGTGGCCGAAAATGGCAGAGTAGGGTTGGCATGTGGATAAGGTTGCACTGAGGGTTGAGTCCATGAATACCAACGTGGGGCAAGGGTGCTTCTGTGTCTTGCTTAATGGGCTACCCTGAGAACATTGGTGGTGACCTATATCCTCTGCTAGAAGAGCATTTGGAGAACCTCACTGGAGTAGGAAACTGCTGGATTCTCAATGGTATGGGAGGAAACGTTAGTGGCCTGCTTAAGGAAAACTTCATTGCCTGTATTCTAAAAAGCACTGTCTAATGATTCTAGTGAGATCTCCAAAGAACCCATGAAGAGTACCACTGAGGAAAAAGATTGACTTTGCTCACTCACCAGGCCTGGAAGAAGCCATCACCAACTGCACTGGGATCACTCAGGACAGACTTTTCCAGACTCTTCTCCCAATTTCTGCCACTCTGATTTTAGAGGCCTCAGACAACTCAGACAGCCATGAAGGAAGGGGATGTGATGTGAGGCCTGGAAGGAAAAGAGAGAGAAGTCAACCATCTTCTCCCATCACAACTATAAGCAGAGGAGGGGAGTTTATATATTTAAAAAGCTTAGGATTTTTATAATTATACAGAACTATGTACTTAAATTACCGCAATGAAGTGATTATTGTGACTAACAGTGAAAAGGACCCATTTTTATTATTTAAGAATTATAATAAATATCATAAAACTTGCCCTAAATCACACCAGAGGAATGAAAAGGAGGCAGTTGCAGAGATTAACCTAAATAGGCAGTAAGGAGAAAAATAAAGTTTTATTCAGACTGTATTTTTGAGATTCCTGTTGCCATGTTTTTATGTATGTTTTCCAAATTTTATGCAATAAGCATTAGTTAATTTTTAAATAAAAATGAGTTAAAAATAATTTTTATCAAACAAGAATGAAATACACAGCATGAATAAATAGAAAGGAAGAGTCAAAGGGTTAACCAAACAATGGCAAATTCCTTGACAGTAGCATTTGTCATGTCTTATGGCTACTTAACTTCCAGTGTTTGAGAACTTCTTATAAGTCCCATCTTCCCAAGGTGTAAACAGGGAATTCAGTCTTTCTTACAGTTAGGGTACAGTCAGAGGACCTCAGCTTCACCAATCAAATGCATCCATGTGAAACCTTGCATTAGAAGAATGTAACTTGAGGAAACAAGCGCTGTAAGTAGATTCCAACTTTTCTGGCATGAAAGGCAGTGGAGTTGTTTTGTTTGCTCTGGAATCAGTGGGTGAGTCTCTTATGCTCAGTATCAGCAGTGTGGACAGCAGTGTCTGTGTCCAGCAAGTGCAGAAGCAGGACATCATCCTCTCCCTTGGTGTCATTGGTATTGCACTTGGCTTGTGGTCTCCAAGCCTCTGGCCTTTTGAAGATTCAATAAACTAACTGATGCCCTTTAATAGATAGTTCTACTCCCTATGCTTGCTAGGGTAAATTCTTTTATTTTCATCTAGAGGAGAGGATGCTTGGACAAAGTATCCTTCACTCTCCTCCTCATGGAAATGTATGCATTGAATTACCAAAGCCTGATGCCACTGAAACACTTAACTAACCCCTTTGCTCATGAGATAGTTTAATGATTATCATTTGTGTCTATTGGGAGAAAATGCACTGAGAATGCTGATGTGTTCTAGGCATTAAAACAGTTAAGTTTCTCATTTTTAATTCACAAATTATAATTCTGGTTTGTGCACAAGTCTTTTGTGAGCTTGCTTTATTATGAATTTTCCCTAAGAGATGGATTTAGTCTCTGTATGCTGGCAAAATCAAATTGCTAAATTTAAAAGCTACGATTACAAGCTGGGTCTTGTTATATTTTTTCTTCGAATTAGTTGACCTCTTGTAAAGACACAGCCATGCCCATCTCTTTGTGACACTTTGATATTGCCATGAGATTTTCTTTTCAATATTTACAGTTATTTATATAAGCTCAAGAAGAATTACTTCTGTGACCCTTTTTGGTCATGTTGAATATATCAATAAAATATGCTTTTTAAAAGGAGAGAGCAGTTCACCTTTAACAGAATTTTCTACATAATGCTTTAAAGTTTCAATTTGATCCAAGTAGCTGCTCCCTTTTCATGAGCCCATCCCACCTAAATGGAAAAAAAAAAGAATAAGACTCTTATTGGAGTTAAGTTCAAGTTTATAGCTTTACATGTAAAGTGGGGAAGAGGAAATGAAATGAAAATGAAAATTTTCATTATTTTCAAAATGAAAATAACAGGTCAATTTGGATATGGAATCAATAATCTCTCCAGAAAATAATACAGATCTTCATTTTGCAGAATTCTTTTTATAGGAATGATTCCCCTTTAATATTTAAACAATCTTATCAAGTGTTATGGGACTCTTTGTACCTGAGCTACAGTTTCTCCTTTTGTCAATATATCACAATTTCTTCCATATTCTTTCAAGTAACTAAATCAACATAAAATATTGACTTAGTGACCAAGTAAATAGGGAGCTTATTGAGAGATAGTGATTCAGATTTGATGACTGTGATTTAGTCTCAAAAAGTTCTTCTGTGAGAAGCATAAAGTAAAAGTTTTCAAGGATACTTCAGAAAATTAACAGTACACTTGAAAATGTTTTTAGAAGGAGTAGAGAGTGCCTGACCTAGATAAAGCACAGAAGTCATGTAGGAAGCATTAAAAGTGACTTTAGCTATCAGAAAGTAGATGGTTCTTTTATGCAAAATTGTCCTATAGAAATCATTAAAATCAGGACACTTCAGTCAGTTGGTCTTAATTTAAATTTGATGGAGCAAAATCAGTTGATGGAATAATTTTGGAACAGATGACTAGATAGATATTTTTTGAACATATCAGAGAAGCAGTGGAGTAACTGAAACTCTCTTTCCTTCCTAGTGAGAGTGAAGAACATAGCAATCACGTTTGGAAAACAATTTGGCAGCATCTATTTTAACAGATGCCTAATCTCTGACCCAGCAATTCTACTCCTAGATATATATGCAAGAGAATGAATGCATGAACCCACAAAAATACAAGAGCAGCAATGTTCATAGCAACTTTATTCATAATAACCCAACTGGCAATAATAACCAAAATATCTATCAATAAAAATGGATAAATAAATTGTGGAATATTCAAATAACAGAACATTACATAGGGAGAAAAAAATCAAGAAGAAAGTCCAAATACACATGATGGCATAGATTAATTTCATAAATACAATATATGAGCGAAAGAAGCCAGAAACAAAGGAGTACAAATTGTATGATTATATGTTTATGAAGTTCAAAAACAAGCAAAAAGAAGCTGTTGATTTAGAAGTCAGATAGTGACCACCTCTGAGTGAGGTATTGACTGGGAAGGGGCACATGGCAAATTTCTGAGGTTCTGGGAATGTTCTCAGTCTTGACAAGATGGTGATTGCGGAGGTGTATATACATGAAAAGTTCATTGAGTTGTACACTTGCAATAAGTGTGATTTAGAGTATGTTATATCTCAATAAAGTAATTTTTAAAAACATAATAAAGTCCGTATTCAGAAAATAAATTCCTATCTGATTACATCTTTCTTTTTTTTCTCACTTCTCAACCACTTTCAGCTTAGCGAACAAATAATTGTATTATCAGACATTATTAAATAGTGCCAAAGGTTAATTAGTTCTCTACAGCTCAGCTGATGGATTGTTGCTAGTTTTAGTTGGGAAAATCTTTTGTAACCACTATATTTTCCATTCCTTAAAACTAGTATCACCAAAAGCTTTTCATATTATATTATCTACCTTTTCCTGAGTGGCATTTATCATAGTCAAAAACAACAGGCACCCTTTTCTGAAAGAGACGTTTTTTTCATTAGTTTGATTACCTATCATCATGACTTTATCAAAGCATCACTCAGGTGAAAATCAGTGGCTTGTCTCTTCAACCATATTCTTTTCTCCACACAAAACTGCTGTGTATTGAACTGGAATAACTCAAAACTTTTCCCAGTTGCAATAAAAAGCCAAGTTATATTTGATCTACAGAAAAATCAAAACAAAAGCCAAGCAAATAAAAGCAAAGGGGAAAAAAGGATTCCAAACTAAATAAAAGAAACAGTAGTATGTAGCACTTGGAAAACTAAAGGGCAGGAATAAAGTTTTGCTAAAAAAACTAGGGATTAAATAAAAGCCTACAAAATAGATGTTAATCTCTCTACACCATCCCATCCCAGGTGCTGGGAACCAGATTTATGACTTTCAGCTTTGCCTGACCAACCAAGGAGAAAAGACCGATAGATGTCAATTAGGTAGCCACTTCCCTCTCCAAATCCTGATTCCCTCATAATTACCTTGCAGAGAAGCAGTTATAATTGTAGTGCCCCATTCTCAAAGATGAATGAACAACCCCGTGTATTTGAGATTTCAGGAAAGATTTCAACATGAAAGAAACTAAAATAAAAGGAAACGGAAAAAAAGAAATAGAAAACTAATGTTATTTAGAAACCTATAAATAATATTCTTCAGAGAAGATGTTTTCATTAGTAGGAAGAAGATACTGTCAAAAAGTAATGGAGATAAGAAAGAGATCTTAGAAAATAAAAAAATACTATGGTAGAAATTTCAAAGAGATCTATAGAAGAGTGGAATGTAAAAGTTGGTCAATTCTTCCAGCAAGTAGGGCTAAAATATGAGGAGATGGAAAGCAGGAGAAAGAACAAGTTAGAGGAGCATTCAAGAAGGCATACTATCTGATTAGTAGAAATTTTAAAAATAGATAAAGTGCTGGTAGTGGTGGTTGGGGATGGTTTTCAAAAAGAATACAGAATATGATTTCACATTAAAAGGGCCCACACATATGTCCAGCACAACAAGTAAGAAAGGTCTTCTATCACGTGCCATTTCTGAACAGTCAAGAAGAGGGGAATAATAGGTTTCACAAAAATGATTGTGAATCAGATTGACACTGAACTTTTCAATAATATTTTGGAAACTAGAAAAAATATATATTGGAAACTAGAAGATAATGAAACAATTATATTAAGAACATCAAGAGAAAATTCTTTCTGATTTGAAATTTTATATCCAGATAACCTTATATAAATGTATAAAAAACTCATTTTCATATAGGCAAGATCTCAAAAATTTTTTCTCTCACAAAGTCTTTTTGGTCAAGCTAATAAAATAATTACTCAATAAATAAATCAACAAAGTAGACATAGCATTCATAAAATAGGATTCAACAAAGGAGACAGGATACTGGCTAATGATTAATGGAAGTCCCTCTGTAGGCCACAGAATACCAGGGAGAGAGAAATTGGCACACGTCAGATCAGAAGAAGCAAAGCTCTAGGAATAATCTCAGAAAGGGAAACAATGGATTTATTATATTCCTCAATGTGAATGACTGCACTGAATGGTCTTTTTCCCAGTTCTGTTGAAAATTTGGGAAGGAATTAGTGAGGGGAAACAGAAATTAAGAAAAAAAAGAGAGAGAGAAAGTATAATCATTAACTCAATCAACTTCTAGAAAATTAAATTATGTAAAAGAAAAGTGACATTGTATACTGTGTGGCTCAGCATGGAAATCACTGACATGGTAATAATATGCAACAATGCAAACACTGAGTATCGAGAAGACAGGGGATGCATGTGCAGATTGGATAGAGTGCTGTGGCAGATTGTATTCTTCCAAGATGGCCCTATCAATGCTTCCCATCCAAATGCTCTGCTGCTATGTGATCTTGCCAATCTTCCATCCACAGATGGAGTCTAATCTCCCTTCTGACCTTATGACTGAGTTGTTACCAACAGATTGCAGTCAGGGGATGCTAGATGATTCCAGAAACTTGATCAGAAAAGGACATATAACTTACACCCGGTTTTCTTGGCACTACTGCTTTTAGGGCCTTCACCTACTATGTAAGAAGTCCACTGACCCAGAGACTGCAAAGCTGGAGAGATCATGTAGAGAGATAGAGACCACGTAGAGGCCCCCAAAACTTAGCTGCAGCAGACTACAGCCATGTAAGCCATTGCAGCAAAAATCAGGTATATGAATGCCAAAGATGACTCCTTCAGGATGACTCTAGCCTCAGGTGCCATCTGACTGCAGCCACGTGAAGGACCCTGAGATAGCTGGATGAGCCCACCTGAGCCTCGCAGAACCGAAGACCTGTGAGGAAGGATTATAACTGATGGGCGTTTAAGCTTTTATGTTAGGGGGTAGATTTTGATAAAGAAATAGGTGAGCCAAACAAGTGTTAAATCCTTATTTTCCATAGTTGGAAGTCAAAGAAGCCAAGAAACAGAAGTATAAACATCTAGTTTAGAAACATGGTTGTAAATATAAGAAGAAACAACCCAAAGAGGTAAAAGTAGTTGCTTCTAGAGGATAGAATATGAAGGGTAGGAACAGGCGAGACAGGGAACCACTGTTCTTAGCTGTAAGTCTTATGGCATTTAATTTTTTTTTAAATTTTATTTATTTACTTATTTGAGAAAGAGAGAACACGAGTGAGGGGAGGGGCAGAGGCAGAGGGAGAAGCAGGCTCCTGCTGAGCAAGGAGCCCCATGTTGGGCTCAATCCCCGGACTCCAGACTCCGGGATCATGACCTGAGCAGAAGGCAGATGTTTAAACGATGGAGTCGCCCAGGCACCCCATAATATTTCACTAATAAAGCTAAATGTGTGTAATTGCTTAACAAAAATAAAAATTAAATTAAAAATCAGCAAGAAAAAGGGGGATATCTGCTCTGCCCAGCAAGCACGCCATGAGAGGAAGGTTTGCTGGAGGACATGAGCGTGAACACACTTAAAAAACTCCCGACACTATTTATGTGCTTCATTTTACCTAGTATTCTTTTCTAATTTTCCATTCTGCCTTTAAGCTTATTAGTCAACAAAAGTTTGAAAAGAACTCAGTTTAATTTATGATGAAAATATGGGCTCTGTTACCAGTTTTGTACTAAATGTACAAGCTCTTAACCAACTTAAGCTTCAGTTTCCTTATTAATAAGGGCGGTGGTTGGCATGGATATGACATTGGAGATGTCACTTCCAAAGTGTTACAAAATTTAAGACCCCTTGAGCTTCTCATTACTAGTTTCTAAGATATTAGGTTGTTTATGTGAATGACATCTTTTGATATTTACCTTAGTAGAAATTAAAGACAAAAATTGAAATAAACTTATTTGAGAATAACAATAAATCTACATGTGAACATATTTTCTTATGAAAAATCAGTTTTCCTAAATAAAACAGTGAACAGAGTGGCACTGGCTTACATTTTTGCAAATTCCTGTCTGGGTTAATGGATGAGAGTTATATTAACATATCTGTCTTTGCATTCAATCACTGTAGTATCACTCATTAGGTAACCTCTAAAAAACACTGTACACTTGCCTACAGAATGAGAGTGAAAAGGGCAGTTAATATTTTGATATTATTGTAAAAATAGTTTAACCTCACACATCCCACGGAAAGGCTTTGAGGACCTCAGGGGTGAGACATTAAAATGCACTGACTTTGAAGAACCTCAACGATGTAACCTCTAAAAAGTCTGTCAGTCTCCAAAAAGTTAGCAGATATTATATTAGAGATGAGCTATTTTTCTTTGTTTAAAAAACATGGTTATAAACAGGGCGTATGAATGGACTCACAGAAGCAGCACAACGCAATGGTTAAGAGTGCTGCCTCTAGAATCAGACTGCACAGGTTCAAATCCTGGTTCTGCTATTTATTAGCTGTGACAACTCAGACAAGTTACTGAGTCTCTCTGTGCCTCCAGGGTTATTATCGCTAAGTCATTGCCTGGCACATTAATCAGCACTAACAGGTTGGTGAAATAATAGGAGCTTCTTCCAGGGGAGAAAGGTGAAACTCAGTTCATTACGTGAATGCTGACCACGAGGCAGAAGGTCTGTGTCTGTCCAGGCTTTACCACTCATGGGTCACATGACTGTAGGCAACTATTCTACCACCTGATCCCTAGCTTTCTGAGCGTGCATCTTTTGCAAGACTGTTGTGGTCTCACCTGATAAGCTACTTGTGAAAACACTAGGGAAAAGCTCAGTCTTGCGCTGCTCTGCGTTTGTGAAGGGTTATTCTGATTCATAGTCTCACCTGTGGGATGATCTACCTTAAGTAACTGTTATGAGTTTTGGTAACTGCAAGTATCTGCTGTCCTTCCGGATTTCCTTTGCCTTTGGGTATCGGCAATGCAACTAGTGAAACACTCCTCTCTCTGCCCCTTGGCATTTTGATTTCTGTTTTCTGTAGTGTTCTTTTCCAGAGTAACCTCATTAGGCAGCTTTGAGATACATGATTTAGTTTTCACATCATGTAACATTTGCTGAGTTTATCAATCCCCTGGGGCCTCCACAGGACAGTAGGGGGGAGAGAGACAAAACCCTCTTAGAAATATCATTATTGTTGTAATTATTCATTGTGGGCAGACATGGTTTTATTTTAGATTCAAAGCATTGCTGGGAGGAGGGGAGAGGAAAGAGAGCCTAGCCGGTGAAGCGGTGTGGCCAGTGAGCCCTTGGGCTCAGAAAGTGGGCCGACTAGAAGGATGATAAGCCACACAAAGTCTGGCTCCATTCTGTCAAGCCTAGATCTGAGGGAGATGAAGCAGGTCCGGTAACTCAATCTCCTCGGGCCAACATCAGGCTCTCAAGCAGGGCTAGTGATTGATCAGTCCACTTGAGCTGCAGCTAGGAGTTTGGATTCTCAATTTCAAGAATCTGTAGCCTGTAAAATATAGTCAAAACCTTTTCACAGAACAAGGTCATGGAACTATGGAACAGTAATGGAACTATGGAACTATGGCACAGGCATGGAACTACGGTAGTTTTCAGAATCTGCTCTGCTGCTCTTCTCCATCATTGTCTTTGCATGGGCTAGCACCTGTGTGATACATCTGTTTTGAGGCTTGGTAAACTTTTATTTTTCCTTCAAGATTTGGGTTAGTTGCTAACTCCTCTGGGACTCCCTAAGAAAGCTTAGGCGGTTCGTTTTGGTCTATTTCCATCTAGCTCTAACGTACAGCATCTAGACTTACTTAAAGCCTTTAGGGCATTTATTCACACATATTGGCTTGACCCATCTATTTCTACCCTGGACGTTGAGTTTTTTGTAGGTAAGAGATCTTACCCAGGTACACACTTTTCTGCAGCCTTAGGATCTTTCACTGTCCTTACCGGAGTATCAATAGATTCTGGGGAATGAATACATGAGGAATGCCAGGATTGCTACACATTTGGAGTTCTAATGTAGGGCAAAAAGGCTGACCACTTGTGGGAACCTTCTTTCCTTGGATGCTGGACATCATGCTCCTGAAGCTGATAGTGAGGAGACGGGCAGAGTGAGTGGTGCTGATGAGGGGACTGTGTAGATGAGGGTAAAGTTCTACTTCTGGCAAGACTTGGTTGTATGTAGGTGAGAGCAGGAGCTAGTGAGATGGGAGCATGGTTAGCCAGAGAACACTGCAATTCAAGGCACCATTCATCCAGCACTGCCTAGGTGATAGAAACATGTAGATTTCAGTCTGAATTCAAGAGATAAGTTGGTGCAGCAGATGGAATTTCGGCTTTGGGCATTGTGCAGACCTGGGTTCCCATCTTGTTCCCACCACTAAATGGAAGCTTGATTTTGAATGAGTAATAGAATACCAATCTCTATTTTCTTGTTTAGTTCTGTCTGGAGACAGGACTACATATTCTTAAAGCACTGAGTAGTTTTATAAATTAAAGCTGATTAATTATCTAGTGTTGGGTTTTCAAATTTCACCTCAGGCCCTTACTGAAGTTGTAGGGTAGCCTCAGTTTTGTTTTTTTTTTTTTTCTCTTAAAATGGGCATAAAATTAGTGCTTGGAGTGTTGTAAGTATTAAATGAGAGAATACATGTAAAATGCTTTCAGTATACCTAAAATAAGAGTTTAATAAATGTAAGCCAATATTTTTATTAGATAATATATGACACATCCAAATAATAACAAGTGCTCCTCACATGTTAGCCTCCTTCTCTTTCAATAAGATGGAGTAGGACAATTACACTGGCTTGGTCCTATTGCCATGGTCATTTATTTTTATAAAGGTCAGAGGAAAGCGTTGTATGAAAATGTGAACTCCTTCCTTCTTTCTTCCCTTTTTCCTTCTTCTGTCCCTCCCCTTTTCTTTCCTTCCTTCCTTCCTTCCTTCCTTCCTCCCTCCCTCCCTCCCTTCCTTCCTTCCTCCCTTCCTTCCTCCCTTCCTTCCTCCCTTTCTTCCTTCCTCCCTTCCTTCCTTCCTTCCTTCTTTCCTGATTAGAGTGTTTGAAATTACATAGGCGTGGTTCTTGTCTTCTTGTCTTGTTGGGCTTCACACAATGCAGGTATCAGGTGCCTGTAGTGTTAAATTTCCTATGCAGCCTGGCGATAAAGAAGCAAAGGCTAATGGCCATTTCCTCTATGTTATGTGACTGTGCATTTCTTCCCCGAAAACACATGAAAGCCCTGCGCTGAAGAGAGTCAGCTTCAGAAACTCTTGTTCCTGCTAACCTGTGACTCTGAGGATAAGTCACAAAATCACCTCCACACTGCTGTCTGGGAAGACACACATTGGAGCTAACAAAATGCATTTTGACTAAAAATAGAATTATAAGTATTTAAGCTATACTGAAGAAGTATAGGCAGGAACGGTAGGGCCCTGGAAGAGAAAGGGAAGGAGAGGAGACAATATTACCAGCCCAGCTGGACTTTCCGCCCCATTTCCAAGGGGCACGGAAATGCAGGCTCCTGAGCCATGGCTGGGAGAGCCTCCTGTGTTTCTTTGGGTCTCACGCAGATTCTCAGCCTTATCTAAACCCAGATGAACTCTTTTCCCCCCCAGCCTGTGGGAAGCCAGAAAAGGCTTTTCCTCTACAGTGAAGGCGGATGGCCTGGTTCCGGGGATTAGCAAGTGTAGCGCAGCAGCTTCGGCTTCTGTGGTTTTGATCCAGGTGAGATAGGAGCATCTCAGGGCCACCTGTCCACTGCCCAGTGACTTATGAGAACTGAATGTGGGTAGCGCTGTGTTCTTTTGGATAAAACTTTTTATAAGCCTCCAGAAAAGCCTACCTTCAGTTCTTGACTATGCTATCATTTCATGTGTTTACTCTTAATTCCTGAAAACATTGACAAGGGAGATTTGCCCAAATGTAAACTATTATAGTAAAATCTGTATTCAGAAACAATTTATATTTTAATTTTATCTTTTTTTTTTGAGAGAGAGAGAGAGAGAGTGTGTGCATATGTAAGCGGTTGGGGGGGGTGGAGGGACAAGAGGGAGAGAGAGACATGGGGCTTGATTTCATGAGCCTGAGGTCATGACCTCAGCTGAAATCAAGAGTCGGACACTTAACTGACTGAGTCACTCAGATGTCACAGAGCAATTTATATTTTAGATAGGTATCTTAGTCCATTCAAACTGCTACATAGCAAAAAACCATAGCCTGGTGGGCTTAAATAACAAACCTTTATTTCTCACAGTTCTGGAGGCTGGCAAGTCCAAGATCAAGGCACCAGCAGATTTGAACTCTGCCCTTAAAAGAACTTGAGCCCTTGGGGCACCTGGGTGGCTCAGTCAGTTAAGCATCTGCCTTTGGCTTAGGTCATGATCTTGGGGTCCTGGGATTAAGCCCCACATCAGGCTCCTTGTTCAGCGGGGAGCCAGCTTCTCCCTCTCGCTCTGCCTGCCACTCCCGTTGCTTGTGTTCTCTCTCTGTCAAACAAATAAATAAAATCTTAAAAAAAAAGGGGAATTTTAAAAAATTTCAGCCCTTTAAAGGGCACCAATTCCATTCCTGAGGCCTCCACCTTCATGACATGACAAGACCCCACCTTCTAATGCCATCTCGGGGCAGAGGGCTGGGATTTCAACATGAATAGGGGGCCAAACCTAAACATTCAGTTCCTAATGGATAGCTTTATCCAAATTATCAGAAATGGGGCAATTATAAATGTTAGGATAAACATGCTGATAAACAAGATTGATGGCACTGGCCTTTACTCAGATGGAAAGACTCGTGTGGTTTTCCTGATTCATCCAGCCTGCCCGCCACCCAAGGCGTGGAGGTTGTTTTCTGTTGTTTGTACTGATCACAGCAGGTCTAGACCTCCGTGTTGGGGCAGAGTCACAGGTCCTTGTGCAGATAAATATGCACTTCTGCTAAGATGGTATGCTGCTCATACTAGAGAAACAGAATAACATACCATGTTGGCTCATCCGATGAGTGGGAGCTCTTTCGTGAGACCTCTTTTATATGCAGAATGACTTTAAATAAGACTTCAGAATAAGTCTCCGTACCTAAGATCTTTTTGAAATCCTGGATTTTAAGATATAGAATTTATTTTAACAATTTTATATTTAACGTGGGTTTTAGAATCACTTCTTTTTTAAAAAAGACTTTATTTGACAGAGAGAGATAGGGAGAGAGGGAACACAAGCAGGGGGAGTGGGAGAGGGCAAAGCGGGCTTCCTGCTAAGCAGGGAGTTTAACGAGGTGCTTGATCCTGGGACCCTGGGATCATGACCTGAGCCGAAGGCAGACGCTTAACGACTGAGGCACTCAGGCGCCCCTAGAATCAGTTCTACCGCTGTACTGGTGTGCCGTTTTGCACCTCTCTACATGTAATTTTCTCAGTGTGGCAATGGGGTGGAATCAGGACTGTATTGGATAATTAATAAATTTCCTTCCTGCTCTAAAACTTTTTGAAAAAGATTCTTTGGTTATAAACAGATTCATACCAAAGAGAATTTACCCCTAAATAATTCATAGACACCAATAGATAGTGATCCACTCATTGGATCCCGGTATATTGTACATTCCAAACTATTTTTTTATGTAGGAGAAGAGAGAATGTTTTGCCAGATGTTTTTGAATCAGAGTCACAGTCTCAATAAGGAAATAGCTGGTACACTCAAACCGACACATTTAAGAGAATTTAGGTGAAAAAACTATGTAGGTAGGTATCAATGGGATTGAACTATACTAACAAAGTATAGTGAATACCCCAAGTAAACAGCAGTAGGAACTATATCCCTTCCTCTAGGCCTGAAGAGATAAGAGAACAGAATGGTTACCAGGACACACACACAGAGAGAGAGAGACCTAGAACATTAGGATAGGAAAGACAGATGCCACAATCTTAAGTAGGAAGAATATAGTTCTTGCCCACCTGTGGCCCTATAAGAAAGGAGCCAGGGAATACCTTATTCTCCTTCTTCCCCCTGATCTCCTGTCTATGTCTCCTATTGATCAAATCAAATCCAAAGCCCGACAATAGGGGTTCCATGAATATATTAGTTAGAATGTATATATATATATGGGCAGGCAGGAGGAGAAGGAGGGAGAGAGGAAGAGAAAAGGAGGGAGAAAAGGAAAGAAAATTGTGTTTTAAAGAATTGTTTGCTGTAATTGATAGTAGAGGTTGGCAAATCCAAAATCTATTGAGTAACCTGGCAGGCCAGAGACCAGGGAAAAGTTGATATTTTAGTTTTGAGTCTGAAGGCAGTCTGAAGGCACAATTCTTTCCTTCCCAGAGAACCTTAGTCTTTGCTAGTAGGCCTTCAACTGATTGCATAAGGCCCACCCACATTACAGAGGATAATCTGCTTTACTCATAGTCAACCAAATTAAATGGTTTTTTTTTAAAGATTTTATTTATTTATTTGTCAGAGAGAGAGAGAGAGAGAGAGAGCACAAGCAGTCAGAGTGGCAGGCAGAGGCAGAGGGAAAAGCAGGCTCCCTGCCGAGCAAGGAGCCCGATGCGGGACTCGATCCCAGGACCCTGGGATCATGACCTGAGCCAAAGGCAGCTGCTTAACCAACTAAGCCACCCAGGCGTCCCCCAAATGAAATGTTAATCATCTCTAAAAACATCTTCAAAATAAATATAAAAATAAATTGAAAAATCTTTACAGCAACATCTAGACTGGCATGTGAACAGACAATGGGCCAATCCAAGTGGATACATACAATTAATGATGATACCCTTATATGTCAGCCTTTGGGGGTATAGAGGATTGAGAAAGGAGTAGAGAGGATCTGAGGGGAAAGGGACACAAACAGAGACTATTTGGCATCCCATGTGTATAGAAATGCCTACCAGGCTTCCTGAGAGTAGGGGGTAGAAGCATTTTGAACATTGGGGGGTTCCTAGTGCCTAGCACAGTACCTGGCACATACTGTAGTAGTTTCCCCAAGAGTGTTGACTGAATTGACTTGAATGTTACAAAAGCAAATCCAAAGAAACGAATGTTTAGTGAGGTGGCTCTAGGGAGTAGCAATATCTCAAGAGCAACTTTGCAAGAAAAAGGTAAATATCACCACAGTTTTCTATCATCTTTTGAGTATAGAACAAAGCACCACATCAAATCAATCAGATGTAATGATATCTTCTAAGGTTCAAGACCAGATCACATTTCCAAGCTTCACTCTCTGCCTTATGAATAAAATAAATTTAGTCATTGAAGTGGATGATCACCTATACTGGCAAAGGCTTTAAATTGCTCCCTCTTTAACCATGCAATTATATAAAGGATTGGTTATATTGCTGGGCTATGGATGGAAGTCATTTATCAGGTAAATAATCTCAAAAACAATCTAGCCTTAATGGTCCACACTTGCAAGGAATGTGACACAAGATTTACTCCTAACAAAGAAATGGGCTGGGAATCAGAAAGCATCTTATGTATTTCAGGACATTGAAGACAGAATGCAAATGAGTAAAGTTGGAAAGACCTGTAAGTAAAGTGCACCCTGGCTTATATGACACATTATTTTTGAAGTCATGAAAATGGTTGTTCAAAAGCTACTGAAATATTACCCTTTGAGAAATCAGTTTTTGGCCAGTTCATTTTCATCTTCTGAAAACCAGGAACAGGGCAGCTATAAAGGGAGAATGGAATGATGAAGGTCATGGAGATGCAGAATGGCACCTCCAAGGCCATTGTGTCACCAAGGAGTGTAGCAGCTATTGATCAAAATGCCAGTTTGGCTTTGTGTATCAGTTGGTTCTGATAAGAATCTTTCTCTTCTTTCTGTTGCTTTCCTGGTTTGCTGTCTTGATGAGGAGGTCTTTGAAATGGAAAATTAGTCATTGGGCATCAGAGAACAAAATTAAAGGAAATATGTAAATATATCATACAGGCATGTAAGGCACAGTGGTGCTGCTTCTAGCGATGTTATAAAAAGAAATTGTCTTACAGGGACAGCTTGAGGCTGAAAGTTGTCACTGGAACACATGCTTTCTGCACCTGTTTCTGCCCCTTGTCTAAAGTCCTTACCATTCCCCCAGCACACATGCACGCGTGCATATGCACGCATGCGCACACATATATCTCCTACAGCTATCCTGGGTCTTATTCCTACAGAGTCTGATTTAGCTATTTCTCAACTAAGTTGGAGCCACTGGATTTAACTCTGTGTCCCCAGAGCTTAACACACCTGCTGGAATAGTGAAGGTGCCCAATAAATCTTTTAGGAGTGAATGAAGCTTCGGTAAGACATTAGATGAGAGTGGCTCAGCCGCTTCTGGGGTTGAGCATGTTTACAATTTAATAAGATATTCTTAAAGCTAGGAACTCTAATGACAGAATTTCTGGTGATGCGACAGGCAGCAGCCACAAACATGAGAAGCTAGTCTTGCCTAGCAGTGATGAGGTCATGCCCTTTTCTGCTGGTTTGTAAGCAGAGGTGATTCCTGGCATTTCTCAGAGTTCTGGGTTCTGTCTCCATCAGGAGTACTGAGTCACAGAAGGCTGCCAGAGTTGAAGTCATTTCTCTTCTCGCATGTAAACAGGGTGCCTCCTTTTCCAGTCCTCCAAGGGAAGCATAGGCTAAGATGGTCCAGCCATAGTTTGTCTCATTGCAGAGATCACCCTGTGTGGTCAGCTGCCTCTCTTCTCTAGAGGAATCTGTTCTACCAAGTTAACTCAAATTCCATAATGTCAGACCTATGTCTTTGCTTTCCACCAGAACCTAGTAAAACATTGTGCAGATAAAAGCTGTTAAACAAATGCTTTTTCTTTGCTTCATGGATTTCAACTTGCTTGTAAGAACTATAAACCCTTGAACCTCTGGTTTCCCTAAGGAAGTTACTTTTGAATTTTCCAATATCTTCTTTTTTCTGGTTTAATATTACCTTTGTAAATTCTTACTCAGAATACTTTCTAGTGACTTTTCCTTCCAAAGGTCAGTTTTTCCCAACCCATGGCTAAGAATAGGTCCCAGCATGCTGAAATACTGACCATCCTTCCAACTCGAGACCATTCACAGAGGGCTCTGAGTAGCTCAGGGCTCTGGCCCAACTGTTGCTGGCCAGGAGCATTCTCTCTGTCCAACCTAACTTACTGTTCAAATGTTGTAATTTTCTTTGTACACCGTGATGTGGGGGGAAAGAGTTGAAAGCACTGTTCTATTGTAGAGGTCAGCAAGCTTTTTCTGTAAAGGGCCAGCTGGTAAATAATTGGGCTTTGGGAGCTATATGGTCTCTGTCTCAACGGAGCTCTCCCATGTAGCATGAGAGCAGTCACAGACAATACTGAACAAATAGGTGTGACTGTGTTCCAACTAACCTTTTTAAAGACAGGTTGCAGGATGGTGATTTGGCCTGGGGGCCATGTTTGCCCACCTCTAGTGCTCGGGATGAACTTTACTCTCCTTGCTGCGGGTGATCTCCCGTGGTCCCGCCCCTGACAACCTTTTCCTCCACCTCTTCCACTGGTTCAAATGTCCCACACCCTGGGAAGCAGCCCCCCCCTTGTCGCCAGGCAGAGTTACGTGGCCTGTGTCAGCTCCCACAGCCATATATTCACACACCTTCCCACTTCGATGTAATAATATGTCGTGAGGTCAGTCTTGTCCATCAAAGTATAAAATCTTTTATGGTAGAGACTGTGGCACAATTATATCCATACCCGTTAGATAGAGCATAGTTGGTTCTCTGTACTTCTTGCATGAAGAAGGAAAGAAGAAAGGAAGGAAGGAGAGGAGGAAGATTCTCTCTAGCTGAACATTTTTATATATAAAGTTTCATTGCCTCTAGAGGGGGTCAGGGGTAAGTGTTGGTGATAAAGAAAGATGAGAGAGGGCAGGAAAGAGAAGGAGTAGATAGTAGGTTTAAGAAGGAAGTGGGGCTAAAGGAGTAGGAAGTTGTCTGATTTCTACAAAGTTCATTGGCTGCCATTGAACCTGCATTATGTCTGAATTACTTGGTATTATCCCCAGATAAACCAGCATCATAAAAATATATGCCTCAAGCAGTGAAATAAAAGGTTACTGTGGCAAAAAGCAATTCAGGAATGCATTTGCAGTGCCTTTGGGGTGCTAGAATTTATGACAAGCAAATGAACCAGAAGTAAATGAATCAGAAATCATAATAAGGAACAACGGCAAGCTACAATTTAGTTCATAATATACATCAATTATAAAGTACATCTAAAAACTTTATGGATTAATTTCTTTTTCTTCCTCTTTCTTATGATTCGTCTCCAGGTTTCCACCGTGGTATAAATACTCATATAATGGTATTTTCAGTGTAATTTCATTTCATCCCAGCCGAGACCCAGAGTAAAAATTTCCCCAGCCTAAAAAAATAAATAGTGCGAAGTTTCATTAACTAGTCTGAAGTGTATCTCTCTGAGCCATGTTTCTCTAACTGCTAGGGCTTACCCTCTAAGTATGTTAGTGATGGGTAATATATAGTGAAATATAAGAAATAAAATTCAGAAAATGCCACAAATTAAAATAATAGTCCTATATTCATTCCATAATTTGTAAGCTATAAATAACTTCTATATACATCATTTTAACTTGTCCTTAAGATCTGAATGTTATAGGATGCCTTGAGTGGCTCAGTCAGTTAATCATCTGCTTTTAGCTCAGGTCATGATCCCAGGGTCCTGGGATCGAATCCTACATCAAGCTTTCTACTCAGCAGGGAACCTGTTTCTCCCTTGCCCGCTGCTGCTCCCCCTGCTTGCTCTCTCTCTCTCTCAAATAAATAAATAAATAAATAAATAAAATCTTAAAAAGAGAAAGATCTGAATGTTACAGGAACCTAGACTATAGGTACTAAGGCTTTCAATCTTTCGATTTTTCAGTATTGCCTTATATGACCTACTTCGAGGCATTGAAGAGACAGGCAAAGCCAAAGTTTGGTATTTCCCTCCCAAACACCAGTCTCCTCCCAGCATGCAATACCGTCACGGGCCTGGCAAAAATTAGTTTATTTTTTCTACTGATTTTTTTAGTTTATACCAAATGTTCTATTCATAGTGCTATGACTTAATAACAAACAAGTTGTAATAGGTACAAAGTTTCACCTGACAGCAAGTTACTTTTGAAACTCATTTCCCAGGCTAGTATCACTGAACTTTTTCAGTTCTTCCAAAGTGGTCAAAGTTTTACCATCTAGAAAGTAAAATAAATGAGCTAGAAGAGGCCAATTATTTAAATAAAGAGGACAGCATAAGGATAAAATAAAATATGTGTGTTCATTCTTGCACAGAAGTTATGATGTATTAAGATATGGTGGTTCAGTTGAGGTTCATAAAGATAAGGTTATTCCCCTTTGTAGAGAGAGTTTACGGCTTCCTTTAAGGGAATGGTCATGCCCGATGTCCATTACCAGTAAGGAGGAAGTTCTCAATGAAAACATGAAGACTATGAAGGTAGGTCTATGGGTGGAGGGGAGAGAACACTATCTTTGTCTCTCTGTGTCTTATTCTCTTTTTTCTAAAGAGAAGAGTATAAATGTCTAGCTCTCTGTTCTCAGGAGACCTGGAGGATGTGATGGTACCTCCTATGTGGAGATGGACCCAGAAGAAGGATGAGTAGTTACTGTGAGCCCCAACTGGTATCTGTTAAGTAGAAGTATCTACAACCATAGTTCTCTAGAAAATTTTTTTAGATTTTTTTTTCCCTTTTTTCATGACTGAGACAGGGAAAGTCCTACCCAAATATTTCAGCCTTGCATCAGCTATCCCACCAGCTGCACAAGTTCAAGTCTAGAGCTTCTACTAGGTACTTGAAGAAGTGGCAAGGTTCTCTGAGACCAGAGTGGAAGCACTAGAAGGAAATAAGGAGAGTTTCCTAAGAGTAAGTGGAGCTTAGGATATAGTTGGGACTCCATAGTTTAGTGGCCACCATCCATGTAGAGATCTTCTTCAGGTTCTGACCTTGGTCCATCATAAAAAGGGCCATGGGTGCCTAGGCCAGGTAGGGATCTTCCAAAATCATATAGCCGATTCCCCAAGGTCTAGATAGGATTGAAGCAAATGCAGTACCAAACCTACAAAGCAGTGAAACAACATACTGGCTTATAACCCTGCTTAGAATCATTTCAACTTATGGTAATAATGCTCTGATAGCATTAAGCATGTGATTTGAAAACACAAAAGATAATAGTTTAAATTATACTTTTAATGAGATTAGTTTCTCAGCTTTTAATGAGATTAGTTTTTCCTTCTTAGCTTGACTTGATTCTTCTGTTTATAGCTTCTCACAACATACCAGCAGACAATATATTTTTTTAAGTCCTAAATGTATACTATGGTGATGGAAATAAGCTGAATTAGTACACGAAAAACTTTTCCCTAGTTGTCCTAAACCAGTTAACCTAGGACATGTTGATCATTGCCAAAAGAGGAAAATATTTTTGGCTTTCAGTCATGCTTAACTATACCTTGTCATACCCACAATAAAGCTTTCTCTCTCATGTTTCTCAAAAATTGGGAGACTAGTTAAATTATTCATCACAAGGTAGAGTACACGTTAAGCTCAGCTTTTGCTAAAATGTATTTTTATTTTTTTCTGCTGTCAGTTTTGCCCCTAGGACACATTGGATTTATGCAGAGGCAACATTCTGGGTCATTTGAGTAATAAATCTTGCCCAAGTTCTCTGAGGAAGCATATTTCACCGGCCAAGGGAAACGCTCTTTTTATTTAACTAGCAACATAAAGGAAGCAAATATTCTCAGCATCAACATTTCCCTTGGCCTAATATATGTTTTAACGTTCTATAAGCTTAAATGATTTTAATGGCCTTATGTTCAGGAAATAAACACATAAACAAAATGTAGAGGAATTTTTCCTTCAGTGTTTTCCTTTCTAATGCCTATTTGGGGAGAAAAAAAACGCCAATTTCTATACCTTGAAGAAAATATTCAAATCCCTGAAGTTACCCCTGGAGCACATCAAGGGGTATGTATTATTAATTGTTAGGATCTAATAGCTAGCATTTATTTAACGTTTACTATGTGACACAATTTTTTAAAAATGTTTTGAATGCTTAAAAATGTTTTGAATCCTTGTAACAAAGGCTCCGTAGTCTAGATGCTTTTATTGTATCAATCTTCATTTTACAGCTGAAGACACGGAGGTGCAAAGAGGTTATTACCTAACTTACTCAAGGGGCACCTGCATGGCTCAGTCGGCCGAGAGACAGACTCTTGGTTTCAGCTCAGGTCATGATCTCAGGGTCGTGAGATCGAGTCCCCCTCTGCCCCCAGCCCCCACCAAGCTCCACTTTCAGTGGGGTGTCTGCTTGAGATTTTCTCTCTCCTGCCCCTCCCCCTGCATGCTCTCTCTCTAAAATAAATCAATCTATCTTTAAAAATCACAACTTCCTCAAGGCGCCACCACCATTAAGCAGCAGACAGAGTGTTCAACTTGAAGTTGCTTCAGAACCTGTGCTCTTAGTCACCAGGCGACATCGCGCCCTATTGTCTATTGTCTGTCTTGTGCCAGATGCCTGACATGCAATATTGCTAATACCCGCCACAGTGGGAAAGTAGATATTTTTTACATTCCATTTTCTAGGTGAGACACAAGAGGTTCACCACACCCGAAGAACTTGCCGTGGCTCCCATGAGCAGTAGCTCTGGAATATGAACTGTGATCTTCTGATGTTACAAGCTTCATTCTTTCCATGACCGTAAGTTTTTGCTCAGTTGAGTTGCAACAAAAATGTTTCAAGTTTTCACTGTGCACTCTAAGATCTACTTTGGGAGACGAATAACCTAAGAGCTAATTCTAGAGCTTCCAAAGAAACCTTCCAAGGGAATTTACATATTCAGAGAGGAAATTACATTAACTGGAGACTAGGTTTCCAGGATGCTGGTGACTGGGGCTTGTAACTCAGAGGCAAGCTGTGAGTTGGGGATCAGGCTGGATTGGTTTTCTAAGGAGGTCCCCTGGGAATTTAAAAGTGGGTGGTGAAGTGTTAGGAAAAAAGAAAAAGACGAGGCAACACAAAAGACACTTGTGTATAGTATCTAGAATCCAGATTTGGGGTCGTTGGAAGCCCTATAATGCTTTTATAAAATCAGCTGAAAATGGGCCAAAAGCCACAAATACAACTAGATAAAATGTTTCCAAGTAGATTCAACCATTTTGGGGTTAGGCTTTAGGATGGTGAGTTATAAAGCCTACTAGTATATCTCAATATATTCATTTACAACTGCCATTCAAATAAAGTATGACTTCAAAATAAAGAAATACCCTGGAATAATCTTTTCTTTTCTAGAACACCCAAAAAAGAACTTTTAAATTACCTTAGGGAACACTGACTGTATGAGTGAAAACCAAGGGTTGTTTTAAAAAACAGATGGTTACTCTATTCAGGGGTTCATTACTTATTTAGTTATTTTATAAGTGTCCCTCTATAAACTGTTTCAAGGCACAAATAGGAGAGATTAAAAAGACAATTAGTTAAGAGATTTAAAAGACCTCATAGGAATGCTAAGAACAGCAGGATAAAGCCACAATTACTTAATTGACATTATGAAAAATAGCTGATACCACCTGTCCCAGCAGGGACCTCGGTCTGTGATGACAGTACCCTCAGAGACAGCAGAGAGGAGGCAGGGCTGAAATTCACCTGGCAGGATGGTGACAAGCCACCTCAGTAGAAGCAGCCTTCGTGTTTTCCACAGTGACTCACTTGTGGCTCTGAAGAGTGGCAGAGATTCTCCAAAGGGCAGGGTGGGGCCAGCCTTAGGCTACCGGTAGAGTAGGTGACCTTAATTTCTCTTACCATCTTCTTTTTTTCATATTTCTTCCTCTGTCTCTAGGCAGGTCCTCCCAGACTTTCCTTTTCCTTACAGAGTGCGCTGTCTAAAAGGCCCTTCACCCTGAGTCCACGGGGATTTAAGGGTCATTCACCCAAGGAACATGTCTAAAAGCAGGATTAGAGGTGGAGGTGGGTGCGATGAGGAATGGAGATGTCCTCACACAGGGCCTGTCACAGTGTTTTTTGTGTAGTTGGTCATAATCCATTAGGGCACATGGATTGTTTTGTGAAGCTTTTACTTTAATTGTACATTGTGTGTATGTGTGTGTGTGTGTGTGTGTGTGTGTGTGTGTGCACCCGCCTGCTGAGAGGCAATGAGAACTACATTTCAGACCATAAGTTACTGTAAAGAACATTTGTACTCCAGCAGCAGCGTGCTTAATAATCTAGACTTGTGAGCCAGCATGTAATAGTTCAAAGCCCAGCTATGCAACTAAGTAGTTTTGTGACTTCGGGCAAGTTTTTAACCCACTTGTGACTTAATTTCTTAATGGTGAATAGGCATAATAACAGGGCCTTTCTCACAGGGTTGTTGTGGCCATTAAAATAACTTGCAAAATGATGTGGGAGACAAAGGCAAAAGAAAAATTATTAAATTTCCTTACTACCTACAGCCCATTGACAAGTCCTTGAGACAGGCAGCAGGACATTCCTCTAGGGACTCAACTGCCTCAAAGTTAATCCTTTGCTAAGGGCAAAAGACAATCCTAGTCTGACCCTCACTGCCCCCCACCCTCCAGGATCCTGTAAGTCTACTTTAACATATAAAAATTCCTTTAGAAATTTCCTTTATTTCTAAACCCCTCAAGATACATGTTGGCAATCATCTCCCAAGCATATGGCCCACCGATATACATCTGAAGGTTCTCACGACTAAGATTTTACTGGACAGTAATAAATGACCTTTTCCCAATGATAGCTAGTCCCCTCAAGGTCCTGGAAGGCTTGCTTCCAAATCTCTTAGAGACTGATGCTATCCTTAACACCCTCCCAAGTTGAAAGAGTATAATGGGCTACTCCTCATGACCCCAGTGCAGCTTTTTCTGCCCAAAGGTCCTGTCCCATGCTTTAATAAAACTACCATTTTGCACCAAAGATGTCTCAAGAATTCTTTCTTGGCCATTGGCTTCAAACCCTTTCCTACATCACAAAGCACTTGAAAAGTGCCTGGCATAAAATAAATGCTCAATCATTTATATTGGCTATTCTGATTGTTGTTATTCCAGTTATTTACTATCACTGGCTGTCTTGCTGCCACTGTCCTTGTTGGAGAAATTGAGGAAGAACATCACTCCGGATGTCCACAAAACAACTGGGTTTCCCAAGGACCCTCCCAAGGATGGCTGGGTGATAGATGATGGGTGTCTCATTGCATCTGATTGTTTTCCAAAGCCAGTTACCTTTAGTTTGACTTCTCTCTGGAGCGAGGACAGGGATTTGCTCACCCATGCATACATATGCATTGTGTTCACAGAGTCCTCCTAGATGCCCAGAGCTCTTCTGAATGTTGATGATACAGCAGTGAGCAAAATGACTGAAGTTCTTGCCCTTACAAATTTTTCAGTGGGAGAAAGACAATAAACAAGTCTATGTTTAATATGATATGTGGTGATAGGTGCTGTAAAACAATGAGGCAGGGTAAGAAGGATAGAAGTTGAAATGGTGGTGGGAGATTTTGGAATTATGCTGTTTTAGTTGGGATGGGCAGAGAAGACCTCTCTGATAAGATGACATCTGAGCAGAGACCTAAGTGAAAAGTGGAGGGGGGAGAGGACTGCATGCAGCTATCTGGGAGAAGAGCTTACCCGGCAGAGGTAGCTTAAGCTCTGATATGGGAGGGTATTTGGCATGTTCCAGAAACATCAAAGAGGCTGGTGTGGATAAAGTGCAGTGGGTATGGGACTGAGAGTGATGGAAATGAGGTCAGAAGGATCAGAAGTGAAATTATGGAGAGCGTTAGAGGTCATGATAAGGACTTTGTATTTTATTCTGAGTGAGATGAAGAGTCATTGGTGCATTTTGATTGGAGAAGTGATGATAGTAATTAGAAATATGATTGGATTGCATTTTGACTGACAAAATTGATTACATTTTGATTGGATGATAGTGATTAGAAATATGAGGTAGTTCTCAAAGTAGAGAGAAGTGGTGGGATCCTAGACATCCACTGAGAAAGAGTTAATGAAATTTGCTGATGGATTGCATCTGGATTGTGAGTAAAAGAGAGGGGTCAGTTAACTCTCCCATTCTTAAGTATTGCAAACTTAAATGTTGTTCCACCAGCCAGGCTTCTTAGCTGCAAGTGACAGAAACCCAATTCCCAATTCAAACCAGCTTTTTTTTTTTTTTAAGAGTGAAACTAAAAAAGCAGGAGTAATGCTGCTCTCAGGACACTCTTGTTGTCAGTCTGTCCCATTCACTCTCTCTGTAGTCAGCTTCTTTCTCTCAGAATATCTTCAGACAGTGGAGACATTTCTATGCACATTTATTAGCCAAGATCCCTAACCACTTGTACTTGGAGAGGAAAGAAGTCACGTGGTCCTGGTTTTGTCGAAAGCATCCTTGAAGCAAGTCTTTCTGTTACCACAAAAGTATTGGTCCAAATGTGCAGGCGAGTTTCTGCCCACCACCCTCGATCGAGAGCTATCTGCAGTGCCCCAAGGTAGGTCACTTCTCCCCAGTCCCACTTCAGTCCCCAAATAAGAACATCGATCAGTTCTGAAGCTACAGACCTTCTGCCTGACACTGTGAATTTGGGAGGAATTTCAGCTATTTGTATAGGCCAAGAATCAAAATGATGGATCCAATAGGCACCAACACTGGGAAGGATATGTCAGGGAATAAGTAAGGCCTGGTGACTTATAACAATCCCACTAAGATTGGGAGGGCCTTTTTTTTGTTTTCAAAATCCTTTCTCAGAAAAAAAAAACAACCACCTTTCTCAGTTTAGTTGATCCCCACAATAGTCCCCGAAAATGGGTAAGGCAGGGAAGGAGCCGCTACCTTCTCTTCGCTCTCCTCCTCTCTCCTCCCCTCCCCCAACCACTCAGAGTGAAGGAGATTCGGTGTTTAAGCCATCAGTCACAGCTAAAAGCTATTAGGTAGCAGCTTCAGGTATGGATTCCTCAATCTTCTCAGTGCTGCTCCCAACTGTATAGAAAACTATATTCAATCAATCACTGATATGTTCCCTTAAAAGAAAATGCTGATGATTCTGTGGCTTTTCTAAAGAGACTTCCCAGACTGGGCAGGTGCTATTTGACAATAAAACAAAGAAACCCAAAACATCAAACGAAGAAAAATAAATCAGACAAATCTCAGGCTGAAAAATGCAAATTGCCGCACAGAAGCATTATGGGAGACTATTATAAAATATTCTGGACCAAAATATCAGCACCATATCTGATGATGAAGCAGCCTACCCAAGGAGTAAAAGACTGTAAAACAAACAAACAAACAAACAGCAAACAAACAAACAAACCCAGAACAAACTTGAATGGGAATGTAGGGAAAAGGTATTTTGGTCATTCTCTGATCTGGGTAGCCTCCCCACTACCCATTTAGAGCTTAGTACACATGGCATCTCCTTCAGAAGTCAAGGGCAGTGATCTGATCAGGTGAGACAAGTTAGTCATGCAAACAACATTTTTCATGATGGGAGTTCGTGAAAATTCTTATTCTATCTGGCTCCAGGTACTGTCTGAACTGACAGCAATGATAGACACAGCTTTCTAAGCTTTGTGTAGACACAATATATGTACTTTTTGTATATCATGTGCAATTAATCTCCACTATAAATGGCTGTACAGTCCACGGATTCTTATAATGAAGCCCCTATACTTGTTGATGTGAATGATTTTTCTTAAGCCATTGTATTACGTATCAGTTCAGCATTTATTTCCTCATTCACTCCCATCTTCTCACCTTCCATAATTTCTCTAAACATGTCCTGAGGGCCTATTCTGCACAAGGCTCCAGGCTAACAGGACAAGGTCCTGTGAATGGGGTATGAACATCTCCAAAGGGGTGAAGTTTGTGGTCAAGGCTATAGATGTGATAAGTCATGAAAATCAAGCCTTTACCTTGAGCTTGAGTTTTAAATAAAATAGAGACTATTTTGTTAAGGAAGTCAGCCACTCAGCCCACCCCTGGAGTCTTGCTTTTTTTAGTAGTTCTCATTTCCTCTCCAATAATGGGGACGATTAACTTGGGGTAGAGATTTATCCAGGGCAAGCAATTCTAAATAGACTTTGGTCTGTATATTCTCTCACTGGACGCTGACAAAGTCTGCCATTCAGAGGTAGATGGCTTCTGATGCATGTTTTAGAATTTCAAATTTATCTCTTTGAGTGAGGTGATAATTGTTCTTGAGGATTCATTTTGGAAAAGCAAATAATGACTTCACTTATATCTTACCTTTTGTGCTTCCCCAAGATATTCAGACTAATTTCCTAATCTCATTGCTTATCCTTATAAATCAAAAATAGTATCTATGATTTGGAAGCTCTTTAAAAAAAGAAGGGGCATAGGGAGGTAGGGAGTGTTTTGATCTTAGACATTATGACTGAAGAAGTAGGGAAGAAAACTTAAATGACAATATTCTATGGCTTTCTCTTAATTACTGCCCATAACCTGACTTACTGAGTCTTCAATAAGAGTGATATTCTGTGATTCTAACATCTATGTTGACTTTGAAGAAGCCACATATTTTCTTTGGCTTATTTGAATTAGCTCTGGGCCCCCAAAACATTATGCTTTATTCTTCCCACAGTGGTGCTGGTAAATGAGTAGGAGTTCAGATGGCATCTCTGGTCATTATTCTATCTACCTAGATCCAAACAATGAACACTTAGATCTTACCTAGATAATTTCAGGATATTTAGAACAAATCCACCAACCTCATATTTAAGACAAAAGATTATTTCATTTGTCTTAAGAAGAAGTAAATTGCCTTGAAATGTTCTCATTATTTCAGCCCAGACAGGATACACATCACTGACCACATCATCAACATAAGGTTTGCCATTAACATTTTTGCTTATTTCACATTTGGAGCATGAACAGGAACTGCAAAGTTACACAATGCCACTGACATTTTTTATTGTGGTGATAGTTTCATGTTATGACTCTGGCCCCATTTGCCCATGCTGCAATCATACCATGAGACGGGGCAGAATTTGTCTTTCCAATATATTGGCTCCCTTGACATATTTAAGTAACCTATCAGTTGTGACCTTATTAGATACGCTCAGGGCTTTCACTGCACACTCAGTTCCACTTACAACTCCTCTGCTATTGCTCCTCTTCCTCCAACAACAATTCATTTTGACCTCCTGTATAAATGCTGTTGGGTAGCCCTGTGCCAACTGTTAACTCAGAAGAAAAGTGGTGTCTCCTGAAAAGCCCCGGAATCTAAAAAAAGAACCGAAAGTTAGAACTAGAGTAGGGGAGAATCCATTTACCAAGTCAGGCAAGTGAAGTGCCTTCTGAACAGGAGAACCAAATTCAAATTCGGAGCCTAGGTAGGACTGCCTAGCTTTTTATATAAGGCGGAAGCTTGGGAACCAGAGACCTGTATTATCTTCTTTTTTAAGTGCGTGTGTGTGTGTGTGTGTGTGTGTGTGTGTGTCTGTCTGTGTCTGTGTGTGTTTTAAGAGAGAAAGAAGGGGGTGGGGAGCAGGGAAGGGGCAGAGAGAGAACCCTAAGCAGGTTCCGCACTCAGTGTGGAGCCCAATGTGGAGCTCCATCTCACAACCTTGAGATCATGACCTGAGCTGAAATCAAGAGTGGGACGCTTAACCCATTGAGCCACCCAGGTGCACTTGTTTTATCTTTAACAACTTGAGTGAGGTCTGAGCTACCTGGGCAGTGGGCCCTCCTCTAATAGAATGATTGACATTTCTCTTTTCAAGTGGATACACCAACATGTACGGATTGCTTTGAAGGACACTGGAAAAAATCCTCTTTTTCTCAGAGCTATAAGACTTCCACATACACTTCAAGATTCATACCAAAGTCACAGTATCTAAACCCCATGTGGAATATCTGTCAGCAGTTGGCAACAACATATATTATGATGCCAGGCATAGCGATATTCCCCTTGGTAATTCTCTACTGTCATCTGTAAATGTGTCCATCTTCCAAGGTTACATTGCTCTGTATTTCTGAGAAGCGATGAGGGACATGTGTTGGAGATTCCTTTGGATCTGGTGTGTATATATTTTCCTTTGTGTCATATAAGGTGACAAATCCTCAAAAGACTTTAAAACAGAGGTGTAACTAAAAGAAATGTTTATTTTGAACTACATGGTTATAATGTGTACTTTGGGTAGATTCATGTGTGACATGTATAATGTTTTCCTGGGAAAAATATTTAACACAAATTTTTCTTGTATTTGGGAAATCAGATGAAGTGATTGGGGCTGCATTGAGGCCTGTGATAAAATTTAGTAAAAAAATAGAAAAATATAATCGTGTATGAACATCTAAATAAATTTGCTGATGACAAATTTAGCTTCTCAGTGAAAAAAATTAGGTTTTTTGTCTTTGCTCTTTCACTCTTCCCAAATATTGGAGCCATCTTTCAATATCTATTTTTAAAAGATTTTCCTCTGATGGTCTATTTTGAAAAATGTCAAACCTACAGAAAATTTGCAAGAATAGTACAATCAACACCCATATGTCATTTACTCTGATTCAGTAATTGTTAGCATTTTGTCACATTCATTTTCTCTCTCACTCTCTGATTATTTGATGATCCATTTTAATGTCAGTTGCAGATAATCATGAACTTTCAGTCCTCTATATTTCAACAAGTATCCTCTAAGAACGAGGGCTCCCTCCTGTAAAATTACACAATATGGGCACCTGGGTGGCTCAATTGGTTAAGTGTCTGCCTTTGGCTCAGTAATGATCCCCAGCCCGTGGGGATCCCCAGCTTCTGACCTTCCCCCTGCTTGTGCTCCCTCTGTTCCTCTCTCTGTCAAATAAATAAATAAAATCTTAAAAAAACAAAAACAAAACAAAAAAACCCTACACAACAATTATCAACTTGGTAAATTTAACATTGATATTATTATATAGTTTGTAGCTCATATTAATATTTCCACATTCATCTCAACAACATCCTTTACCTGTTTTTTTTTTTTTAATCCAAGATTCAAGTAAGGATCATACATTGCACTTAGTTGTCATGTTCAATATACCATTTAGGGCAAGAAGAAAACCATACTCTTTGAAACCCTTATATTCAATAGGACTTCTTCTTCTTCTTCTTTTTTTTAATCTACAAAGGATTTATAAGGATTTTTTAGAATCTACAAATCTACAAATCTACACCATTTTTCCAAATCAAGAATGGTTGCTGGGTTTGCTTGCTCACCACAAGTGCAGAGCTTGATGCTATGCTGTTTGCTCTGTCTAGATTTTTCTGATAGTTCTCCATGTCAAATTAATTGATGCTGGCATTAAAAAAAAAGTTCATATTTTGAATTTTATTCTCATGGGACTATTCTTTCTCCTGTGATAAAAAGGTAATACATAAATAAAGGCCAATGGTTGGCAAATCTGTTCTGTAGAGGACCAGAGAGTAATTATTTTAGGCTCTGTGGGTTTAAAATGGTCTCTGTCTCAACTATTCAATGCTACCACTGTACCTTGAAAGTACCACAGATGATTTGCAAACAAATAGGCATGGTTGTTTTTCAATAAAACTTTATTTACAAAAACTGACACTGGCCAGAATTTGTTCCTTAGACAGTATTTTGCTGACCCTTCACCTAGGCTAACATGATAATAGGTGATAATAATTAAGGAAATAGTATTTTGGGGTAGCTTAATTTTATGTTAGCTGCAGCATTCCGGAAACAGTCCTTTTATAGATGAAAAAAAATTTCTTCTGGTCCTGGGAGAATATGAAGCCTGATCTCAAGAGACCCACAAACACCATTTTAAGAAATTAGTAAGTCTTACTCCCTGAAAGCATTTTTTTACTTATGGATTATCTTTGCAAAAAAGAACTGAGTCTTTACAATGACAGAGTGTTCAAAGATTTTTATGCAAATAAAACAACACGCAAAATTAGAATATTCTACTGGAAACTTCAGAACCACAGTTTTTTAGGTTTTTATTTAAATTTCAGCTAGTTAACATACAGTGTAATATTACTTCAGATGGGCAATATCAACACTTCCATACATCACGCACTGCTCATCAGAAGTATGCTCCCATCACCTATTTCACCACACCCCCTGTTCCTCTCCTGGCTGGTAACCAGCAATTTGTTCTCTAGAGTTAAGAGTCCTCAGACCCATATTTTATAACTATCTTAACCTCCTAGTATGAACTTTTAGGGACTGTAACTGGTTGTTGGGAAGTAAGTTTACTGAGGTGAGAGGGGTGGTTAGTGAAACTCTCATGACCTCAAAATACAGCCTTATACTCTGTCTACACTGGGTGGTCTGCCTGGCTGCTCCCTCTCCACTTGTTCAAATACACAATTGGCATAAATTATGCAAATCCTGAACTGCCAGGTGATCAGGCCTAGAGCCTTCTGGTGCTTTCAAAAACTGAATACCAATTTGCTTCCCTCATCCTTCTGTTCCCAACTTCTTGAGTTTGGTTGTGTATACTACTAAATTGAAAAACAATATGAAATCGTTCTTGAAAATCGTTTTTTAAAAGTGATATTTAAAGGATGCCTGGGTGGCTCAATCAGTTAAGTGTCCGATTCTTGATGGCGTATCAGATCTTGATCTCGGGATTGTGAGTTCAAGCCCTGAGTTGTGTTCCACACTGGGTATAGAGCCTACTTTAAAAAAAAGGGGGGGAGAGTGTGAAATTTAACACTGGTATGAAAAACATACACAATCTTAAGTTTACTACATCAACTAAATTAGTGAAGTATTAAATTAATACAATAAAACAATAAATAAAAAATAATAAATAAAGCATCACAGACTGCTACTAGCGTCCCTCATCATCCGTCCCAGTAATCCCCCCCTCCCCAGCGAAGGAAACCACTACCTTTTATTCCATGCATTAATTTTGCCTATTTTGGAATGTGATAATAAGAATTACATACTGTGTCCTTTATGGTGTCTTGTTTTGCTTGAGGTTATGTTGGTAAGATTTGGTAAGATTTAAGCAGCTTGTATGGCAGTAATTTATTCATTATCATTGCTGTAGAATATTCCATTATATAAACATTTCACACTTTATTTTGTTTTGATGGAAATGAAATTGTTTCTAGATGTTGGCCAATACAACTAATGTTGCTATGAACCTGATCGCTCATGTCTCTTTGGTCTTTTGGAGCTCTTAGTATAAGGAGTAGAGTTGCTGAGTCATAGGTTATGTATATAAATTCAGCTTTAATAGATAGTGACAGTTTCCCAAAGTAATTACACCAATATTCTTACCTACCAACTATGTGAGAAATCTAGCAGGTCTTTTGAAATTCAATTTTCTAATTATTCTTTTTTTTTTTTTAAAGATTTTATCCATTCGTTTGACACAGAGAGAGAGAGAGAGAGAGAAAGCACACAAGCAAGGGAGCGGCAGGCAGAAGGAGAAGGAGAAGCAGGCTCCCCGCTGAGGAAGGAACCCAATGCGGGGCTCGATCCCAAGACCCCGGAACCATGACCTGAGCCAAAGGCAGACGCTCAGCTGACTGAACTACCAAGGCGCCCCTCTATTTATTCTTATTGATCTGTAGGAGTTCTTTTATATTTCAGATACAAAGGGTATACGTATTGCAAATACCTTCTCCCATTCTATGACTTGCCATTTCATTCTCTTATGTCTTTTTTTTATTTGTACATTTTATTTGTTTTTTATTTAAATTCAATATAATTTATATACTATATAATTCATATAATTTATTACTAGTTTCAGAAGTATAGGTCAATGATTCATCAGTCTTATAAAATACCCAGTGTTGGGGCACCTGGGTGGCTCAGTGGATTAAGGCCTCTGCCTTCGGTTCAGGTCATGGTCTCAGGGTACTGGGATTGAGCCCCACATCAGGCTCTCTGCTCAGCAGGGAGCCTGCTTCCCCTTCTCTTTCCACCTGCCTCTCTGTCTACTTGTGATCTCTCTCTCTGTCAGATAAATAAATAAAATCTTAAAAAATAAAATAAAATAAAATAAAATACCCAGTACTCATTATATCAAGTGCCCTCCTTAATGTCCATCACCCAGTTACCCCATCCTCCCATCCCTGTCCTCTCCAGCAACCCTCAGCTTGTTTTCTATGATTAAGGGTCTTTGGTCTTTTATGGTTTGTCTCCCTCTCCTGATTTCATATTGTTTTATTTTTTCCCCTCTTCCCCCATGACCCACTGTTTTGTTTCTTAAATTACACATATGAATGTGATCATATGATAATTGTCTTTCTCTGATTGACTTATTTTGCTTAGCATAATACCCCTAGTTCCATCCACATCATTGCAAATGGCACCTTTTTTTTTTTTTTAATGCCTGAGTAGTATTCTTCTCTATCCGTTCATCTGTTGATGGACATCTTGGCTCTTTCCACAGTTTGGCAAGTGTGGACATTGCAGCTATAAACATCACTTAGAATCACTACATTGTGTCTTTCGGGTAAATCCCTAGTAGTGCAATTATTGGGTTATAGGGTGGCTCTATTTTCAACTTTTTGAGGAACCTCCATACTGTTTTTCAGAGTGGCTATACCAGCTTGCATTCCCACCAACAGTATAAGAGGGTTTCCCTTCCTCTGCATCCTCGCCAACATCTGTCATTTCCTGACTTGTTAATTTTAGCCATTCTGACTGGTATGAGGTGGTATCTCACCGTGGTTTTGATTTGTATTTCTCTGATGCTGAGTGATGTTGAGCATTTTTTCATGTATCTGTTGGCCATTTGTATGTCTTCTTTGGAGAAATGTCTGTTCATGTCTTCTGCCCATATCTTGACCATATTTTGTTGTTGTTTTTTGGATGTTGAGTTTGATAAGTTCTTTATAGATTTTGGGTACTAGCCCTTTATCTGATAAGACATTTGCAAATATCTTCTCCTATCCTGTAGGTTGTCTTTTGGTTTTGCTGACTATTTTCTTTGTTGTGCAAAAGCTTTTTAACTTGAAGTCTCAATAGTTAATTTTTGTCCTTGCTTCCCTTGCTTATGGCGATGTTTCTAGGAAGAAGTTGCTGTGGCCGAGGCTGAAGAGGTTGCTGCCTATATTTTCCTCTAGGATTTGGATGGATTCCTGTTTCACATTTAGATCTTTCATCCACTTTTAGTCTATTTTTGTGTATGGTGTAAGGAAATGGTCAAATTTCATTCTTGTGCATGAGGCTGTGCAATTTTCCCAACACTATTTGTTGAGAAGACTGTCTTTTTTTCCATGGACATTCTTTCCTGCTTTGTTGAAGATTAGTTGACCACAGAGTTGAGAATCTATTCGAGGCTCTCTATTCTGTTCCATTGATGTATGTGTCTGTTTTTGTGCCAGTACCATACTGTCCTGATGATTACAGCTTTGTAAAGAGTTTAAGACAGGGATTGTGATGCCACCAGTTTTGGTTTTCTTTTTCAACATTTCTTTGGTTATTTGGGGTCTTTTCTGGATCCATACAAATTTTTGGATTATTTGGTCCAGCTCTGTAAAAAGGTTGATGTTATTCTGATAGGAATTGCATTGAATGTATAGATTGTTCTAGGTAACATAGACATTTTAACAATATTTGTTCTTCCCATCCATGAGCATGGAATGTCTTTCCATTTCTTTGTGTCTGCTCAATTTCTTTCACGAGTGTTCTATAGTTCCAGAGTACAGATTCTTTACTTCTTTCCTTAGGTTAATTCTTAGGTATCTTATGGTTTGGGGCACAAATGTAAATGGGATTGACTCTCTAATTTCTCTTTCTTCTGATCATTCTTGGTGTAGAGAAATGCAACTGATTTCTTTGCCACTTTGATTTTATATCCTGCCACTTTGCTGAATTCCTATATGAGTTTCCTAGCAATTTTAGGGTGGAGTCTTTCGGGTTTCCCACATAGAGTATCATGTTTTTCTGCAAAGAGTGAGAGTTGAACTTCTTTGCTGATTCAGATGCCTTTTATTCCTTTTTGTTGTCTGATTGTTGAGGCTAGGACTTCTAGTACTATATTGAATAGCAGTGGTGATAGTGGATATTCTTGCCATGTTCCTGACCTTAGAGGAAAAGCTCTCAGTTTTTCCCCATTGAGAATGATCTTACTGTGACCTTTTCATATATGGCTTTAATGATATTGAAATATCTCTGTCTCTACAATGTGAAGAGGTTTTTTTTTTTTAAGATTTTATTTATTTATTTGCCAGAGGGAGAGAGATCACAGGTAGGCAGAGAGGCAGGCAGAGAGAGAGGGGGAAGCAGGCTCCCTGCTGAGCAGAGAGCCCCATGTGGGGCTCGATCCCAGGACCCTGAGATCATGACCTGAGCTGAAGGCAGAGGCTTTAACCCACTGAGCCACCCAGGCGCCCATTGTGAAGAGTTTTAATCAAGAAAGGATGCTGTACTTTGTCAAATGCTTTTTATGCATCTATTAAAAGGATCATATGGTTCTTGTCCTTTCTTTTATTTATGTAGTGTATCACATTGATTGATTTGCAGATGTTGAACTCCCTTGTAGCCCAAGAATAAATCCCACTTAGTTGTGGTGATTAATCTTTTTAACATACTGTTGGATTCTATTGACTAGTATTTTGGTGAGAAATTTTGCATCTCTGTTCATTGGGGATATTGGTCTGTAATTCTCCTTTTTGGTTGGGGTCTTTGTCTGGTTATGGGATCAAGGTAACGTTGGCCTCATTGAAAGAGTTTGGAAGTTTTCCTTCCATTTCTATGTTTTGAAACAGCTTCAGAAGAATAGGTATTAATTCTTCTTTAAAAGTTTGGTAGAATTCCGCTGAGGAGCCATCTGGTGCTGGACTCTTGTTTGTTGGGGGATTTTTGATTAATACTTCAATTTCTTTGTTGGTTATGTGTCTGTTCAGGTTTTCTATTTCTTCCTAGTTCAGTTTTGGTAGTTTATACATCTGAATGAATCCATTTCTTCCAGATTGCCTAATTTGTTTGCATATAGTTGCTCATAATATGTTCTTAAAATTGTTCGTATTTCTTTGGTGTTGATTGTGATAGCTCCTCTTTCAATTTTGGGTCCTTTTCTTTTTGATAAGTCTGGCCAGGGTTTATCAGTCTTATTAATTCTTTCAAAGAACAAGCTCCTGCTTTTATTGATTTGTTCTGTTGTTCTTTTGGTTGCTCTTTCATTGATTTCTGCTCTAATCCTTATTAATTTTTTTCTCCTTCTGGGTTTAGGCTTTATTTGCTGTTCTTTCTCCAACTGCTTTCGGTGTAAGGTTAGGTTGTGTATTTGAGATCTTTCTTATTTCTTAAGAAAGGCTTGTATTGCTGTATATTTCCCTCTTAGGACCAAATTTGCTTCATCCAAAAGGTTTCGAACAATTGTGTTTTCATTTTCATTTCCATGAATTTAAAAAAAAATTCTTCTTTAATTTTATGGCTGATCCATTTGTTCTTTAGTAGGATGTTCTTTAGCTGCCGGGTATTTGAGTTCTTTCCAAATTTCCTCTTGTGATTGACTCCCAGTTTCAAAACATTGCAGTCCAAAAATATGCAGGGAATGTTCCTAGTCTTTTGGTACTGGTTGAGACCTTATTTGTGACCTGGTATGTGATCTATTCTGGAGAATGTTCCATGTGCACTTGAGAAGAATGTGTATTTTGTTGTTTTAGGATGGAATGCTCTGTATATATCCGTGAAGTCCATCTGGTCTAGTGTGTCATTCAAAGCCCTTGTTTCCTTATTGATCTTCTGCTTAGGTGATCTGTCCATTGCAGTGAGTGCGGTATTAATGTCCCCTACTATTATCATATTATTATTGATGTGTTTCCTTAATTTTTTTTTGCTTTATATAATTGGCTGCTCCCATGTTAGGGACATAAATATTTATAATTGTTAGATCTTCTTGTTGGATAAACCCTTTAATTATGATATTGTGTCTTTCCTCATCTCTTATTACAGTCTTTGATTTAAAATTTAATTTGTCTGATATAAGGATTTCCACCCCAGCTTTCTTTTGACATCCATTATCATGATAAATTGTTTTCCACCTCTTCACCTTAAATCTGGAGGTGTCTTTGGGTCTAAAATGGGCCTCTTGTGGACAGCATATCAATGGATCTTGGTTTTTTATCCAATCTGATACCCTATGTCTTTTGATTTGGGCATTTAAGCAATTAAATTCAGAGTAACCATTGAAAGATATGAATTTAGTACCATTGTATTACCTGTAAAGTCACTATTTCTCTATATTGTCTCTCTGTATATATATATTCCTTTCTCATCTATGTTACTTTTGGGCTCTATCTTTTCTTGAAGGATCCTTTTTAATATTTCTGTAGGGCTGGTTTAGTGGTCACAAATTCTTTTAGTTTCTGTTTGTCCTAAAAGCCTTTTATCTCTCCTTCTATTTTGAATTACATCCTAGCTGGATAAAGTATTCTTGGCTGCATATTTTTCTCATTTAACACCTTGAATATACTACGCCAGTCCTTTCTGGCCTGCTAGGTCTCTGAGGATATGTCTGCTTCCAGGCTTATGTTTCTACATCTGTAGGTTACATACCTCTTGTCCTGAGCTGCTTTCAGGATTTTCTCTTTGTTTCTGATATTTGCAAGCTTCACTATTATATGTCTGATTATATGTCTGAATGTTGACCTATTTTTACTGATTTTGAGGGGGGTTTGATGTGCTTCCTGGACTTGAATGCCTGTTTCCTTCCCCAGATTAGGGAAATTCTCCACTATAATTTGCTCTAGTATACCTTCTGCCCCCCATCCTCTCTCTCTTTCTTCTTCTTCTGGGATCCCAATTATTCTAATATTGTTTTGCTTTATGCTATTTATCTCTTTATGGTATCTCTTTATGGTATTTATCTCATTTATCTCTTGAATTCTCCCCCATGATCCAGTAGTTGTTTATCTCTCTTTTTTTCCTCAGCTTCTTTATTCTCCATCATTTTGTCTTCTATATCACTAATTCTCTCTACTGCCTCATTTATCCTAGTCATTAGAGCCTCCATTTTTTTATTGCATCTCATTAATAGCCTTTTTTATTTTGACTTGTTTAGATTTTAGTTCTTTTATTTCTCCCAGAAGGGATTCTTTAGTGTCTTCTATGCCTCTTTCAATCTCAGCTAGTATCTTTATAATCATTTTCTGAACTCCAGTTCCAATATCTTACTTATATCCATATTGATTAGATCAGTACTGCCTCTTGGTCTCTTTTTTTAGGTCAATTTTTCTGTCTTGTCATTCTTGCAGAAAGTGGTCATTTTTCTATTTGTAGAGTTGCAGCTATTCTTTTCAGATCTCTGGTTGAGTTTGCAGGTGTTCAGAATGATTTGATAACTATCTGGCTGAATTCCTGGGACCAGACAAAACTAAGGTCTCCTACTCCTCTACCATCTTGGACTCCCTCTATGTTTTTTGATGAACAGATAAACTTGATTAAATAACATTAAACTTGTCAATCTTTTCCTTAGAGTTAATACTTTTTATGCTCAAAGAAAACTTGGCATATCTCAAAATAAAGAAGACATTCTTCTGTCTTTTTTCTAGAAATTTTATTTCTTTACCATTCACATTTTATTCTTTTCAAGGACCAGCTCTGGGTTTGGTTAATTTTTTTCTATTATATACATGTTTTTCTTTCAGTTAATTCTATTTTTATCTGTATTGTTTTCTTCTACTTTCTTCATATTTAATTTGCCATTCTTTTTGTAACTGCTTAAGATGGACATTTACATAATTTTCAGATTTTCCTCATTTCTAACATATGCATTTAAGCATATAAATTTTCCTCTAAGTATAGCTTTAGGCACATCATATAAATGATGTTATATTTTTTATTATTATTCATTTGTAATATCTAATATCCATTCTAGCCCCCTATAGCTCAAAATTAGGCAAATACCTTGAGGAAAATGTAATACAGAATGTCAAGTTTGTGTCTTTGAGGTTATCTTTTCTTAGGGATCATGACCTCTCAAGTCCTAAATGCTTTTTTAACCTCTGAATTTATGGCCGCCAAAAACTTAATGGTGCCAAGACCACCAGTTTCTGATCAGTCTGATTGTTGCACTAATCATGAACCAGCATATACCTAGGAAGGGAAAATGGAGACTATCAGGTAACTCAACATGCCTGCCTTCCTTCCAGGACCTTTTACCTTCATATTCTGACTGTCTTCATTGCTGTCTCATTTTTTTTTTCTTTCAAACAGCTATTTCTTAAAAGTTTTATTCAGTCTTTATAGATCTCCTCAGTGGGAAAGCTGGCCTGAATCAGATATACCATCATAGCAGAAGCACAAACTGCCTCAGCAAATAACTTGGAAGCTGGGGAAAACCTTAGAGATTAAGGTTTCATGACTGATCAAGTTTCATTACCTAGGTTTCATTACCTAATGACAGAGGCAGCACTAGAATTTGTAATTTTTGATTCCTTATAAAGCACAAAGAGCATGGGGATGTGGCTCTGGGGTCACAGATAATGCACACATGGCAGCTGGACTTCTCATTCTTCTCCACAGCCTCAAATTTAGGAACAATGATTTTCTAATCCTGTAAGAACTCCTAAATGCCCCAACTATATGAGTTATAATTTTGAATACAAGAAAAAATAGACCTTTCAACTGTGTTCCCAAACCATGAACCTCTGTTGACAGTTGATATTATATGACATTTGGTTCCTGCATTTACCATGTACTAAGACTAAGACTGTACAAAGATGAAAATCACAAGTTTTTCCTCACTGAGAAAGAGAGAGGCAAACAAACAATAAGAAAATCATTTTCATGTCGGGATGTCTGAGTGGCTCAGTTGGTTAAGTGTTGGGTCATGATCTCAGGATCCTCGGATTGAGTCCCGATTCTGGCTTCTCAGGGGGAGTCTACTTCTCCCTCTCTGTCTGCCCCTACCCATATCTGTGCTGCCTTCCCCCAATAAATACAATAAAAACAAAGTAAAAAGAAAAGAAAATGATTTTTCATGTAGTTTAGACAAAGTGCAAAGGAAACGCTGCCAAGGAGCAAAGAATTGCCTGGGGAGTTTAGGAAAGCCTTCACGAAGGAATGTTGAAATAACTTTCTAGGCCCACAGTGGAGATGCTCCTGCCTGGAATGCAAGCAGAAACTCAGATAACTATGGTGTCCCTGAAGATATCTGCACTGTTTGGCCAGAAACACAGTATAGCCAGTTAGTCAGTCCCCAAATGCCAAACCAACTCTGGCTCTATGCTCCTTGTTCCTTATTTATTTTCTACTTTTCTCTTCCTTGTTCTTTATTCTATAAAAGCTTCTTGCCTCCCACCCCCTTTTGCAGTTATTTGGACCCTTGGGAATAGAGACTGCCCACTTCCCGAAGTGTTAAATAAAGTCTCCTTTTATCACCTAATTGTCTTTTCAAATTATTTTTAACATGTATACTAGCGTATATACTTATATACCTACATATATATATATATGTATATATACACATATATGTGTGTGTATTTAGATATATATATATCTAACATATATACTCGTACATATATATAAAAGCCTGCCCCCGAACACAAACAGACCAACACACAAACCAATTACTGTGCATCTAACTTTGTGCACTTTCATGTTCCAAATTATTCTCTTCCATGTAACACAGGCTGGCAATCTGCTTTTGACCTCTTGTTTTATCCCCTGCTGCAGCTCTGCATGCACCCCTCAGATCTGAGGCTAGATACTGACTACCTAGTCCAGCTCCCTCACTAGACATGAGCCACATGTCTCCACATAAATTTGTCTCCACATAAATAACACCCGTAACTCTGCAGAAGCACCAGGAACCACCTAGGGGTGTCCATGTGGTTCTGGGTTTGCCCTGAAAATTTTGGAAGTAAGCTAAGCACATGGTGAGCCTCCTGATGAGTCTTAACCCTGAAATTTTAATAACCAGGTGAAGCTTTTCCCACTCCCTCCATTTCATGCTTTCCTCTGAACTCTATAATATTTTTTTGTATTCCCAGGAAAAAGCAATGGGCAGCCAGTGAATAAAAAACTCTACCCCATCTGTTATGAAGAAATAATTTATACATAGAGACTTTCTGCCTTCCTCTCCTGAACCACCCCCTCCAGCTCCTTCTACCCTACCACTGGTAGAACCAAGGGATTTTCCTTCCCTGATGTACAATTACAACAGCAAATGCCATGTGAACTGAACACTGGAAAAGCCTTCAGTGTGCTATTTATTACGGGCTGCATCACTGGGCTTCCCCTTCTGTCTGCTATGATGCTTCTTAGAAATACAATAGAAATTAGAACAAAAATATTGAAAGTGTATATAGGGGTGCCTGGGTGGTTCAGTTGGTTAAGCACCTGCCTTAGGCTCAGGTCATAATCCCAGGGTCCTGGGATTGAGCCCCATGTCAGGCTCTCTGCTCAGTGGGGATTCTGCTTCTCCCTCTTCCTCTACTGGTCCCCCTGATTGTGCTCTTTCCCTGTCAAATAAATAAAGAAAATCTTTAAAAATAAATAAATTAAAGTGATATAAACATTTTTTCTCTTAGGGTGTATTAATGTCATACTTATGCCAAGAAATTACTAAGAACTAGGGATTCAAATATGAATAAAAATCATCTACATTCAAAAAAACCTGATAAATACACAGATAATGAAAATAAATATGATACAATTATGGGATTATGGAGGACAGAATAATTAATTTGGGTATTTTGGAGAAAATAGAATAATTGTTTGATGTTTGAACTGTGCCTTGGAGTTAAGATAGAAATTGTATAAAATTTCATACATGTAACTAATTTGTAAAATGAGATCTGCCTGTCTTTATTTCCTTAAATGCCATATATATATATATATATGTAAGAAGCAAAAACCTTAAGACTGAAGTACTCCTGAGAATGGGTTGACAAGGAGATTTTAAGTAAATTCAAGTAAACGGCCAAGGCCCCAGGATTCACATTTGTTATATTTAAGAGGTTTGTCTACTGCCCTTCATGGTAAAATAATAAATATTGACCAGAGGGATGTATTGCACAGGACTCTGGCCAAGGATTTAGGTGGTATTCTATTCTCAGTTTTACAGCAAATGTGCTTCCTGATCTTGAGTAAATATATTAACTTCCTTTTGTTTTCAGAATTCCTCTATTCCATCGACATTTGGATTATTATGTTATTCATAGGCAACCATCACCATGGGCCTACCTCCAACATGCTCTCATTTCCCAATGACAATGGAAATATGCAAATGTTTTTGGTCAGATTTGCCTACCAAGCTAAGAGGCTGTAAATCCAAGTCTTTAAAATGAAAATAGTCCCACTAATCAGGATTAGCGATTACACTAGTGCACTGTGACTAGTGCAATCATAATCGATTCTTAAACTCCATGATGAATTCCATGGAAAGAGCCACATGTTGGAGTGATGAATGTGGATGATCCTTGTTTTAACAGACAGTTTCAAAGCGAACAAACTGTTAAGGAAAAGGGAAAGAGATGGATACATAGTGACTAGAGCAACAAAGGCAGGTATATATGAAAACCAAATGGAATATATTGGGGTCCCCTCTAGTTTACACAGGAACCAAATAGAGGAGAAGAAAATATGATGCTGGCCACACCAAGTGTCTTGGAGCTAAAATGACCCATTGGAGTTGTCCCACGCTGAGCCGACATGTCCTTGACATACAGACACCCTTAGAGTATGAAGGTAAATTACAACAGGCTATCTTGGCTAGGTGCAAATATTTTTATGGTAAATACTCTTCTGATGGTTTCCTCACCATGCACCTTCATGTGTCACTCATTGGCCCTCAACTTGTGGCCACTCCACCCTGTTTCCAAGGTTTATCTAGTTACAGTAATATGTTAACAGTATAATAGTAAGCCCAGTTTCTTATTAGTATAGAGAGCTTTTGGGCTACACAAATGAAGTTTCTGTGCCTACATTTAGAGAACTACCCCAGCACCATGTTGAAAGGGCCACTATGGCCCTCACTTGATCCACACAGCCTTCTTCACTCTGACCAGCCTGTAACTGGCAAGGCAGAAAACGATTTAAACTCTTTCTTTGGCCATAACTGTATTTAGGATCTACAGCCGTATATCCACATCTGTACAGTTCTAGAACTAGCTCTAGAACTATTTACTCTATCTCCCTTGCTACCTACCTATTATCTTTCCTAAAATTCATACATTAAGGGAAATCTTAGGTGCACATTCAAGACAGCAAGTTATCTTGGAGAACAATTTCTTTCTTTAGAAGGGGCTCAGAATCACCCATAGTCAAAAGAGTGAGGAGAGACTATTCACTTAGTAATGTTGGTAAGCTGGGAGAGGGGTGAAGTAATCCAAATGCAATGTCTCTGACATATCATTAAGTATTTCTTTCATCATGTGAAGTCCTTGAAGGACAGAGTGGAGGTCAAGGTGGCTCTTCCTCTCCCACTGGAAGCCTTGGGGAGTGAGGCAGTGTCCAAGAAGGTGCATGAAAGGATCCTGCCAGTAACCCCATTGTGTATAAGTCAGTGTACAAGCTACAGTCATCCTGCAGGAGGCAAGAAGGCAGACTGGATGATATCCCTGTGAGAAGTGGAGAGCCTGAGCCCTGGGGAACGGGAAGGACAGCTGGCAGCGGGACGCACGGCCACATTGACAGGGAAGACCCAGAACACCAAGGACTCGCTGCTTTGTAGGTGGACACTTCAAGGGACTAGATGTGTGGACTTGCTCACTTTGCTCTCCTTTTTATTCTGCTGTGATTTGCTCTGACAGGTTGGAGAAAAGGGCCTGAAAGCAGAATAGGACTATTTGATCTCCTTAAATATAAAATTATTTCTATACTGCTTGATTTAATCTATTTTAAGAACAGAGTTAAATAGAATAGAGTTACTGCCTCTATATTTGAAAGCAATGTAATCATTATTGCGCTGATAACAGGACTCTGCACCGCCAAGGTGCAGAGGGCTTTGCAGAGCTCCGCCTCACTACTAAAAAGTAGCTTTCATGGACAAGAGCACTAGCGCAGTACATACATAGTAACAACTAAGGAGAATACATAGTAACAACTGATCCTCCACATTTTACAGGTGAGGAGATACAGAGGTTATGTAGCCTGTCCTGAGTTTCACTTGAGACAAGACAAATTCTGCTCGGCTTGATTCCAAACCTCAGGCTCTGAACCACGGTGCTCAAAAATTGCTCAATAAATGTAGCACAAGGGAAACATGCTTCCAATGCTGCTATTGTAGAAATGCAGGGGTCCTGGAAGGTAGGAATAGCCACACAGTCTGGTCTTCAGCATCTTTTCTTGTTCCCATTTCCATGGGGCCATGAGTTAAAGACAGAACAGAGGAATGGAATCTATTAGAAAGCTGCTAATAAAACTCTCTGTCTTTCACTACTGCTTATGCTTAATGCAAAGAGAATCACTAATTAAAAATAATCCTCTTTATCTATGTGGCTGTTTACAATTTACAAAATGTTTTCATAGACATTATCTCTTCTTTCATTTGATTATGTTTCAGTCTTATGGAATTTATCAGTGCAGACCTATCTGCATGATTTCAGATATTGAGTAAAACATTTAAGGGGAAAGAGCTGTGAAAATTGGTCATTCAGCCATGGCCAGATGCTTTGTATCCTGGAGACATGGCATCCATATGATTGATTGATTTTTTCCTATTCCATCAGGAAGTTTTCTTATAAGATTCAAACTAACCTTTAAAAAAAGAAAGAAAAAACTTGAAAATATATTCAGTATTTTTTATTTGGCTGGTTTCCCAGATATTTCAAGTATATTTTATTTACTAGCATCAGAAGTTAAAGTAGGCCATTATGCGGTAGATTTCATTCAGTCATTTCTTTTTTCTCATCTACACCTACCTGTCTTTTGAAAAATTCATTTATCCATCTCTCAAGATTCACACCAATATAAATAAACACACCCCAGCATCAAAATATATAAAACAATGTTTGGGTTAGTGACATTCCCTATGACTTATTAACAAATACTCATACAGGCGCGCCTGGGTGGCTCAGTTGGTTGAGCAGCTGCCTTCGGCTCAGGTCATGATCCTTGAGTTCCGGGATCGAGTCCCACATCGGGCTCCCAGCTCCATGGGGAGTCTGCTTCTTCCTCTGACCTTCTCTCCTCTCATGCTGTCTCTCACTTTCTCTGTGTCTCAAATAAATAAATAAATAAAAATCTTAAAAAAAAAACAAAACCAAATACTCATACAGAAATCATAGGCTCTGAATTATTAAAACTTAGGTCTCTAATTGATTAATCAGAATAAAATTAATTTTATAATTATGTCATGAAGCATATATAAATTGTATTTGGTTATCAGAATTTCAAACTGAAGTAGCTGGAAATTATATGAAGGACATAGATTCTCCTCTAATTTTCACCAGACAACTCTAAATTCCTTTGTTCCCACCAGTTGCATCCTCTCAAAAATAAGTTGTTTCTCTCGTATCTTAGAAGGCCATTCACAAAAGTCAAAGCTCCTCATTTGCCCTGCATCAAAGCACACTTGGAATTAAGTGTTAGAGAAACATGCCTATTTGCTAAAGTGTTATGCTTTCTTTGTTATTGTCCTTACTTTGTGGTTAACATAAAGCTTATGACACCCTACATGTATCTTTTTTCTCCCCTAATTTTTAATTCCCAAGAGAATTAAAGCTAAGTATTGCCTTTGTTTCCAACAACTGCTGTCCTTGACAGACCTTAGACTAAGTTCTTTAACTATCTTTTACTCTTCTTTGCTTAGTGTGTATTTTTCAAGTTGTAAAAGCATGTGGTCCGAAAATTTCTAACAGATTCTAGTGTCTTATGAACAAATCCTTGTCCCAATTAATTCCTGATACATTTAAAGCCCCTAAATACCCACAGCAATTGCAAAATCCTTGATGAATCATCTTTCCAATTTGAATGGAAGATCTATTCATCCTGGGTGTTGCCCTTACAGGTGTGGTCATGGCCTCCATGATGGCCTCCAGTACAGTCACTGGGAGTTGATCACACGGTGCTTCCTGTGCAGCTATCCTCACAGAGCTCTTGGAGACAAGGCCCCTACCTCAACACAATCGGTGGCATCTGATGCTCTTACAGTAAGATCCTGATTTAAGATACACTCGCATGAGAAAGATGACCAGAATGTTCATTATTCAGTTACTTCTGTGTATCCTCAAGTTTACCTCAAGGTGTGCTAACTGTTGACTCACGTCATATCGCCTTTGAAGCTGCACTGTTCTGGGTTGTAGGTGAGTTCAACCATTCACTGTATCGGAATTGCAACCCCAGAGCTAGTGTCCCTCCTTCCCAGGCATGGTGAAGTCAAGAGTTCCATCCCCAAATATCTCCCACCCTCATTGTTTGGAGGTTGATAGGAGGTCTTGCTTACCCCGCCACCCTCCCAGTTTCCACAGATCAGGCACTAAAAAACCCTTGATATAATTACCTAAGACTTTCAGAGAGCAGTAATAGCACAAGCATTTTCTCAGTCGAAGCTGAAATCTAAACGATCTCTTAAGGACACACACCTAGCAAACCCTGTACTCAGTATTCCCAGGAACACTGGGGAGGAGATCTCTTAAATTCAATCCATCCAAGAAGAGACACAGAGAGGTTTGATTTAGGCTGCAAAACCCTGTCCCAGAAGTCTTCTTGATAATTCCTATTTTCCGAAGACCTGGTCAGTTATTCTAGCAAATAAGTAAAAGGGCTTTCTTAAAGTATGAAATTCTTAGTCTGGGAAACAGGAAGCTAAATTTCTATTTCTGGGTTGTTGTTTTTTTTCCTCTCTCCAGAAACTGCATAATCACAACTAGTCAAACTACAGCTTTGAGTTATTATAATGTTGAAGATCAAGACTTTTGCTTGTCTGCAAGAAAATTACATTTTGAATGGAAAAACGAAAAAATATACAATAGAAGGCAGACATTGTATACCAATGCAGGGATCTTGGCAATAACCCACAATCAATGCAGGGATCTTGGCAATAGCCCACAATCAAATAATTGTTCTATGGAGATGCTCTGGAAGATGTCAGAGAGTTGTTTTTTGTTTGTTGTTGTTGTTGTTGTTGTTGAAAGTTAAGAGCTCTCTTATTAACAAAGATTACAAAGCAAACACTTACTAGGCCAACAACTCAAAAATTCAGAAGTCTTAACTGACATAATGTCATTGCCAAGGGAAGGGAGTTCCTAATTTTAAAGAAATTCACTGCAAGCCTGAGATTACTAGTTATTTCACTAGCCAATTAAAGAAAACCAGCAATTAGAAAGTGATTATAAAATCAATGTAAGATCATAAGATAGGGAACAGAAGGAAAAACGGTATGATTTTTACATTTACATGACTACTCATAAAGAATGTGCTACAATCAGTAGAATGTTAAATATATTTTTTCTTTTGCTTATTGCAGAAGCTTGGTTTTAAAAAACCTGCCACTTTGTTTTATTTTTTATAGATTTTCACATGCTAGTGTTAAATGAAATCCATCTCTTTTTTTAATTGTTTACAGATTTTATCATTCCAATCTCATTAATTCTATGTTATAGCAGCAACAGTTTTTATAATACTAAATATATACCCAGAAATGCACACACACAAGAGGGCAGAAATGAAGCAATTTAGGGGTTGTTGTCAATCTTTCCTCTGATGCAGGTGAATTTTTTTTTCTGACTTTTTTCCTGGGTATCCCTAATTGTTTTTATCCTACATAATCTTGCCTTTAGCAACTTTTGTATACCCACAATCTATTGCTAAATTAGGAGGGAAATGATAGGTAGTGGAATCAGACAACCTGGGTTCATGCTCCAGTTCTGGCACTGAGAGTCAGTTTAGATAAATCCTATAATTCTCAGGGACCCAGCATCCTCGTCTGTCAGAGTGGTTAATAAAGTTTGGTTGGCAAGATGTTGTGGAACTGAGTTGATGTTCTCAATGCATCTAGCTTAGTGGCTCACAGAGTGGGCACCCAATAAATGGGAGATTGCTCAGGACAGATGGAAACAGTTTGTTTCCCCAGAAATATTTACCTTTTTTTTCTTTCTAACTAGTCTCTTCTTGGCCTGATCTCTCTTTCTTTTAAAATGAATGCTGTTCTTTATGGGGGCACACATACTTTTCACATTACTAAAAATGTTCTAGCTATTATATTATCCAGAGTTGTCAGCTACCCCTTTCTCAAATTCTTTGTTTCCAGATTTCTCTATCCCTCTACCCACCTTCTTCATTTGTTCAAATAACCAACATATCTTCTTATGTGGATCACTCAATACTAAATTGCTTAAGCATAGTCCATATGAGTGCATGAAAATGTTTTTCTTAAGGCCTTAACTGTTTTAAAAATAGCTATTATTGAGATACCACCTTACACCAGTTAAAATGGCCAAAATCAACAAGACAGTAAACAACGAATGTTGGAGAGGGGTGGAGAAAGGGGAACCCTCTTACACTGTTGGTAGGAATGCAAGTTGGTGGAGCCACTTTGGAAAACGGTGTGGAGATTCCTCAAAAAATTAAAACTAGAGCTACCCTATGATCCTGCAATTGCACTACTGGGTATTTACCCCAAAGATACAGATGTAGTGAAAAGAAGGGCCACGTGTACCCCAATGTTGATAGCAGCAATGGCCACAACTGCCAAACTGTGTAAAGAGCCAAGATGTTCTTCAACAGATGAATGGATAAAGAAGATATGGTCCATATATACAATGGAATATTATGCCTCCATCAGAAAGGATGAATATCCAACTTTTGTATCAACATGGACAGGACTGGAAGAGATTATGCTGGGTGAAGTAAGTTAAGCAGAGAGAATCAATTATCATACGGTTTCATTTATGGGTGGAGCATAAGGAAGAACATGGAGGACATTGGGAGAAATAAGGAAAGGTGAATTGGGGGAAATCGAAACATGAGAGACTGTGGACTCTGAGAAACAAACTGAGGGTTTCAGAGGGGAGGGGGGTTGGGTGAGCCTGGTGGTGGGTATTGAGGAGGGCACATATTGCATGGAACCCTGGGTGTGGTGCATAAACAATGAATCTTGGAACACTAAACAAACAAATAAATAAATAAATAAAGCTATTATTATCCACAATAATTCCTTAATATGTTAGGGTCTTTTAACAGTGAGGTAATATATGTAAAATACTCAGGAGATCACGACACAAGATAGAAACTCAGGTGAAATTTGTTTAAGGTCCCTTCTCAGTGTTCCCACCTTTACTCTACCATAGTAGTTATTACTCTATAACACATTTTCTGGCTTGGGCATCCTCCAATAGATTGTGATTTCTTTTTAGTCACAGTCTTTTCATTTCTTTTCACAAGTGTTTTCAGAAGTTTTTTCATTTAAAGAAACTAGCACGCAGTCTAGCTCATGATAAGCCTTCAATACAGATTTGCTGAATGAATAGAATGGTTTGCCAATATTTTAATATTTCTTTACTAATTTTACTAATAAAAATTTTACGATAAGTGGAATATAATTTTACAACAAATAAAATAACTTCTCCCTCTCATCAGATTTTTAAAAATCAGAGATCTGGAACATTTGGCTGTTTGAATTAAACTGATGAATCCCACTCATACAAAAAGGCGAAATGAGGCATTCATTCTACACCTAAAATGATTCAAATAAATAAAGAAAAGAAGTGGTCATCTGGCAATGCTGTCTGAAAGCTCACTTATTGTTGTTTTAGTCAAATTCAAAGCCCTAGGACCAAAGACTCCCCATATTCCGTCTGCAGACGTCCCTGCTCATGGAAGAGAACATGTTTTTAAATCACTCTCTCAAGACTATGGGAGTAAAGACAGGGGAGTTGGTAGTTTCCAAATGAACTAGTCCAGAGAACTCAGGTAGAAAATTAGGTGAGAGAATCCCTAGTGCCCTGAAGTAAACTAGGCAGTGTTAGGAGACCTAACTCCTTAGAAAGGGAGTAGAGCCTCTGCCTTCTCACCCAGGTCCACGACCTTCAACAGATAGAATTTCTGTCTAGGAAATCAAATTTTGACAGAATGCGTCAAATTTTATAACATTGGAGCCAATTAGCTGGTTATAGTGTCCACTGACAAATAAAATAATGAACAGTTTGCTGTGGTGCTCCCTTCCTACTTATAATGCCATGTAACATATTAAAGTGCATATAAATAAAGGTTATTTTAGATAAGTTGAAGTACTGTAGAAAGAGGCTATTTCCGTTATAACTGGCAGATGACCAATTGTAACTGTGCTTTACAAATTTGTTTCCTTGCTTTCCGTCCATTTTGTTCAATGACAATTCCTGATGAACCAGTTTCATAGTCACTTCCTGACAGTGGGGGAATCACTCTGTAGTAAAAACAACATTTTTTTCCTTTTGATTTTATTTATTGCAAATACAGTATTGTTGCAACAGAAAAAAAATGCTATCCAAGTTACATTGGTAGTAAGTCTGTATTTGGGTTTTTAAAAGTCATGATGTGCATTTTGTGGGTGACTTGAAGATCAACTGTTGAGAGCTAGAGGGGAAGTAATTCGTCATTTCAGTGGAAGAAGGAGTTAGATGAGAAATGTCTCAGAGGACATACCTTCTCTCTCTTGCTTTGTGAAAAAAGTTGCATTAAAATCGTTGGCAAGAAAGGTTATCAAATATAAAACTGAACTTTATAGGTAGGGATGAAGTAACATCATTTTTATGAATGCTCATGCCAGGAAGGCAGTGGATTCTACCAACAAACATTTATTAATCATCTGCTGTGTGCTAAGCATTTTAGTCCCTGTGAACACATAACCTTGAGGGAAGCATGTAAACAAATATTGAGAGTGAACTACAATATTGGCCATGAAAGACGTCTATCCAAGATGCAATAAAATCACAGAAAATTAACACTTAAGTTGGCCCAAAAGTATCAGAAAAGATGCCACTGGAGTTTTCGACTCAGTGTTTCTTTTTTCCTTAGACATCCTAACAAACAATTGAGACTGAGCTAAACTCATATTTTTTTCCATCACCACCAAAATCAGCTCCCCACATCCACACTGCTTCACCTTCCCTACCCACAACATCTGCACAGTTCTGTGCAAGGCACCTGGGTAGATAGTTCACCGTGCCTTTTCTTTCCCTTGGGCTCACCAATCCTTAACTTCAGGATGACAAGATACCTAACTCTTTGATTTACTTTTGAGTCTAAAGGGAAGAAGGGTCATGGAGGTCACTAAGCCTGCTTTAATGAAGGCCATAAGCCAGAGAGAGTCAATAAGTCTTTCCAGTTCATCTATGGCCTAGCCCAGACCCTAGCCATTTGAAATCAAACCGTTTTATCCATTCATTTGAGAGATATTTATTAAGCTCTGCCGGTACTAGGCTCTATTCTAGGAGCTGAGGATGAAATGATAAAAGTAACAGGAAGTTTCCACCTTCGTAGGAAATTGAGGTGGGGAGAGGTGAATTTATGTGTTGAATCAAATGGAAATTCACTGGCAGAATCAGGCTTAGCCCCTCAGATCTCTTAACTGCCAGAAGTCATGGAGGTATTTTTCTACTGTTTTGCTACTTGAATGTGCAGGATTCTGAAAGTGTGTGTGAGTGTGTGTGTGTGTGTGTGTGTGTGTGTGTGTGTGTGTGTGTGCGCGCGTGAGAGAGAGAGAGAGAGAAAGTGGGGGAGAGTACAAGCATATGTGGTATAGGCCAAGATTATTGGATTCTGCTATTCATCTCTTAGCCCACTGCTTACCATGATCTTATATATGACATAGTCCCTGTCCACAATAATCTTATTCTCAAGTAGGTAAATTTTAGATAGTTACTTAAGCCAAATACCTCCCCAGCAAATATTTATAGAATGAATGAATGAACATATGACAAGTAAAACGCCTGGTGGACAGTTTACTAGGACTATGTTAATCGCGCAGATACATACAGTAAAATAAATGATTCACAAATGGAAAAAAAAACCCTGAACGAGGATGCTATGAGAAAGTCAACCTTCTAATTTAAAAATGTTCTCGTTCCAAAACAGGTTTCCTTCTAATGTTTTTTCACCAGGGTCAATTATTGAATTGGTTTGGCCTACATTGGTATTGTTTCCAGATCCAATTCCAAATTTAGCTAGAATTTCTGAAAGTCTGCCAGTGGTCCTTACACAGAGCAAATGCACTCTCATGCCAAAGGCCTGGACTATCCCACACCAGCTAATGAAATCACTTCAGCTACTTACCGGTCGGTGTGATTTTCTCTCTGCCATTAGGGCTGATGGGGAAAGTGGCTGAAATGACCAGGACACACATGTGTGTGATCAGCCCAAGTTTGCATCTGTTTTTCCTTCTCAACCTGCCTTCCAGAGCTTCTCTGTTATTCATAATTACCCATTATTATAACTTGAGAGATTTCATGTGTGTAAAAGAATTAATTCCCTTTGCTGAAATTTCAGAGCACATTTTTTTGAGGTTCTATTATCCCCTCGATGGCATCTTTCCTCCCTTTGCCAGAGTTATGTGGCTAAATTATTTCTGTGGTTGTCTTTCATTTCTCTGGGGCCTGCTTTCCCGGTGAGGAGGCGAGCTTTAGTTCTGACATCCACAGAGTATATTCAAGCCGCAGTGAAAATTGTATTTAATTTATTCTCTGAATTGTGGAAAACAATATTGGAGAAGAAGCTAGAAATCAAACAGTAATAAGGTTTGAGGAACAATTCTGCCATGGCTGTCAGAATGTTGATAAAAGATAGTCTCTCTTCATTTAGCCAGCCGTTTCAAAGCTGGGAGAATGAGAAAGACAAGGAAATGGTACTTTGCTTCCCGGTGACTGAAACGAAACTCCAGGAAAGAGACAGATTGAGGTTCCAGAGCTGAAGGTGTAAGTACCTGTGTCACTTGTGATCAGTCTCATGCTTGAGTCTGAAGGACTGGCATCCTCTTGAAGATATGAGCCTGCGCCCCACCGTCCCAACCCTCCCAGGGAGCAGCACATTAAGCTAACACCCAGTGGCCCCCCTGGAGGTAGAGGAGGGATGCTCCCAAAATAATTTCCTACGATGGAAAGTCCCTGGAGTAGGGTGGGATGCATATTAATTACTTGGTAAAACAACTTTGTGCTAAAGGATCTTTATGAATCTGAAAAATGTCTATTTGTGCAGGTTTCAGTAGTAATTTTATATCGTTTTATTTATTTGATATGTTTTATTTTGTATATGTTTATTTTACATATTTTATACTTATTTGTAATTATAATTCAATAAATCTATATTTGCTAATACACTTTATATTAATATATAAGAAGGATTTTGTGAAGGGTGGGTTATGTTACACCAGGTTTTCCAGAGGCAGAGCCAGAGACAAGGATTTGAGTACAGACATTTCTTTGCCAGGGGAGCCTAGGAAATGGTGACAAAAGCATGGGGAAAGGGAACAGGGTTTATGTTACACCGGTTATGTTATAGGTTATGTTACATGGGGTTTTCCAGAGGCAGAGCCAGAGACAAGGACTTGGGTACCGACATTTCTTTGCCAGGGGAGTCTAGGAAATGGTGACAAAAGCGTGGGGAAAGGAAACAGGGATGGGAAGGAAGTCAATACACATACCATGTGTAATGAGAGGAGACTGTATGGACACCTAGGGCTGTCCCCCAGGAGGCCTCTAAGCTACTTTGTAAAAGCCATGGTTCAGAGTTCTCCTTTCCAAAAGGTGAGGAAGCTGGGGTGTCCATCCACCAACATCTACTCCAGTACTTGTTGAGGTCTACTGCCAAAGAGGCATTAGCACTGGGAACTTCAGGCCTGAGTTTTAACCAAACTGAACACACTCTTGTAGCCAGACAAAACCCTTGAGGAGAAAGGTAGAAGTTGGCAGCAAGAAGCTGTGGGTATACTTGGGAGCAGCGAGTGTTGGGGAGAGAAGGGCAGAGCGTCCACAGCACCTGCTACAATGTGCTGATCACCTCCTGGGAGGGGAGAATCATTTTCAGAAGGCCACTGACTGTACAGCATGGGACACAAAGGATGAGAATTTGGCCAAAGGATTCTGGGAACTGGGAAACTGCTTCTCCTCTTGTCCTCTGTCTACCCCAGGGATTTTTAAAAGCACTTTCCAAAAAGAAAGGAAAGCCTTTGAGAATTGCATGTAAATAAGAGAAATACAAAAGCATTCTCCTCATATTTTCTGCAGACAACATCCAGTTCTGTTGCTTTCTGCGACCAATTCTGACCCCAGCTCATAAAAAAAAAAATTATTGTTTTATTTCCCTTTAGTTTATGAAGTGTTCTCACGCTTATTAACTCCTTTGATCTTGAGGATGCATACAGTCTGTTCTCATCTACATTTTCACAAGAAGCAGCCAAAAGTACACAGTTATTAAATGAATTGCTTAATAGAGCCAGGGATAGAACATGCGTCTCAATTCGTCTTTATTGAGTATCTATATTCCAGAAACCATGCTCAGTTTTAAGGATATGAGATTAATGAGACAAGCCTCATCCTTGACATAGTCAACCAACTCTCCTCCTACTGCTTCTATTAGATCCTTTATCTAACTCACCTCTTATTGTCTGAACCACCTTCTCATGACCCTGCCACTGCCTACCCATCAGCCTCTTTTCCCAATCTTGCACTTTAAATTCAGCAAAGGGGAAAGAAAAAAAGAAAAAAACCCGTAAATTGCCCAAAATGCATCACCATCAGACCTTTGTCTTTTACACATGCTGTTGCCTCTTACTGGAAATCCCTTGTCTTGTTCGTTTAATTTGAAACCTCATTTCAATCTTATCTCCTGTTGAACTAACTTTCTAGTCCCAAGATGGAGCCACTCTTGCTCTGGTGCCACATCCACAAACTGAAATTTAAGTAATTTTGGGGGGTCCCTGTAGCTGCTCTGCTTGACCAGAAACACACCATGTCCAGTCAGCCAATCCCCAAACACCACGCCAGCTCTGGGCTCTACACTTGCTTCCTTGTTCTGTATTCATTTCCTATTTTTCTCTTTCTTGTTCCTTATTCTTTATCCTAAGAAAGCTTCCTGCCTCCCACCCTATGTCGTGGCTCTCTGGAACTTTGGGAGTGGAGACTGCCTGCTTCATGAAGTGTTAA
>CM052802.1:17953954-17977655 GCA_028533885.1 Nasua narica | reverse complement strand
GGGGTCAAGTACTCCGAAGTTGTGTCCTGGAAATTTTTCAAAGATCTTGTATCAATTCAAACCAGGTATAGACTGATGAAGCTGACATATCATCCCTATAAGGACACCTGGCTGTGTTTTCGGTGGAAGTTGGGGGATCTGAAGGCTGGCCAAGCTGGAATGAAATCTCACTCTGGGAACACACATGGTCTTCTGCAATTCCATAGCCCAGTAGCTCAATAGTGACTATTTCCTTTTTCAACAAGACTTTGCTGTATTCCTTTTTAAAGTTGTGGAACCCAACAATATATAAAATGATCGATCGATCAATTGATAAAACGGTTTGCAAGTCAACATGTCAATAGTCTATCTTCTTGTTTTCTTAGCACACTTGAGATAAAAATTCCTCCCATAGGAATTTTAGTTGAAAAATGAAAGGACCCATACATAAATGTACCCCAAAAAAAACCCAAACCTAAAACACCATGCTTTTCAGAGTACAATTTCCTAGTCCTGCGTTAGTTAATGTCTGTTAAAAATGATTTAGAAAGACAATTTAGGTGATACAAATTAACTTTATTAACACTTCATGAAGCAGGCACTCTCCACTCCCAAAGTTCCAGAGAGCCACGACATAGGGTGGGAGGCAGGAAGCTTTCTTAGGATAAAGAATAAGGAACAAGAAAGAGAAAAATAGGAAATGAATACAGAACAAGGAAGCAAGTGTAGAGCCCAGAGCTGGCGTGGTGTTTGGGGATTGGCTGACTGGACATGGTGTGTTTCTGGTCAAGCAGAGCAGCTACAGGGACCCCCCAAAATCACTTAAATTTCAGTTTGTGGATGTGGCACCAGAGCAAGAGTGGCTCCATCTTGGGACTAGAAAGTTAGTTCATCACATTTAAAAATTAGTCTTAAATTTCAACAAAAAGTTGGCCAAGTTTTTAAGACAATTCACCAAAAACCAACTTGCTGAAAGATCAATTTGTTGAATAACAATTCTTTGAATAGACAAAAATACAAAATGAAAGGTTTATTTTTAAGTAATTTCTACATCCAACATGGGGTTTGAACTCATAGCCCCCAGGTCAAGTGTCACATGCTCCACTGACTGAGCCAGCCAGGCACCCCAAGGTATATAAAATCTTTTGAAAGAAAAAAGTTCCTTGAATGTATATGATGATGAGAATATATTCCTTTTATGACTATTTTAATAACTGTATTCTTCCTTAATATAGTCAATGAAAATAGTATATTGAGTGCATTCAATTTAGCTAAATTTTAAGGAATGTTTAATTTGATTAAAGTCAAGAATAATTTAGCATCCTTATGAATTTATTCTTTAAAAATTATATATATAATTTAAGAATTTACCTCAGCTTTATTGAGATATAATTGACAAAAAATTATAAGATAGATAAAATATACATCATAGTGATTTGACATACATTGTGCATACATTCTAAAAGGATTTTCACCAACTACTTAATTGACATAGTGACATATCCATCACCTCAAGTATTTACCTTTTTTTTTTTTTGGTGAGATCCTTTAAGTTCTACTCTCTTAGTAAATTTCAATTATATAATACAATATTAATAACTTTAGTCATCATGCTATATATAAGATCCTCAGGCCTTATTTATCTTATAGCTAGAAGTTCGTACTCTTTACCAACCTCTCCCTATTTCTCTCACCCCAGCCTCTGGCAACCACTTCACTACTCTCTGTTTCCATGAGTTTGGCTTTTTTTTTCTTCCTTTCATTTAGATTTCACATATAAGTGACACCATGCTGTATTTATCACACACAGACACACACGCACACACACACAACTTTATCTGTTCATCTGTGGACGGACACTTAGATTGTTCCCATGTATTGGCTATTGTGAATAATGCAACAATGAACATGGAAGTGCATATATGTCTTTGATATCTGTTTTTCATTTCCTTTGGACATATACCCAGAAATGGGATTGTTGGATCATATGGTGGTTCTAATTTTAATTTTTTTGTGGAATCTCCAAACTGTTTTCCAATGTATATTTGAATATATTAAATACATTACACTTATGAATACATCCCGAGTTTCGGCATTTCACTTTGAAATTATAAATTTTAACCTATTCTTTTTTGCCAATCCCTTTGAAGTCACTTCCTGTCTTATAAACATTTTGACGTTTTTAGGTTTAGGATTTGCTGTGTGAATAATGACTAAATTTACCACATTAACAAAAGATAACTCTTTCAACTATGTAGAAAGTTTATAACAATTAGCGGAATTGGGCCTGGAATATTTATAACAGTTTTCATGGATTTTGGTGTTTTTACTCTATACTGAGGTATAACAAGGACACAGCAAAATGCATGAACGCTGACAATGTACAGCCCTGCGAATTTTAATATATGCATATGCCTGTGTAACCAGGTCAAGATATAGAACATAGCTATCATCTGGAAAGCCCTCTTTCTGCAATGCTTTTCCAGTTCATGACCCTCCATATCTACTATGACCTCTATTGCCATAGATTAATTTTGTCTTTTCATACAGGTCTTAAAAGAATGTGGAAAAAAAAAACCAAACCAAAACAAACAAACAAAATGTGCAATTTGCATCTGTCCCTACTCCCTACTGCCTCAGTGGCTGGAGGCTGGGCAAAGTAAAAGAACTTTCTACTAGAGGAAGAGAAATAGAGGCTGCCAGTCCCAGGAAATGCATAGACTAAAGGCAGAGGAAGACACTGAGGCAGGAAGTGTGTGAAGGAGCCTTGCTTCCCACAACCCTCAGAGACCCTGCCAATTCCGCTGCTATTAAGTATTAGAAAAACAATATTTAAATTTAAAAACAATTTTTAAAAATCTATTTTTGGTCAATATGTAAACATGGAGAATCAATCACTTGATGAATTCATCTTTCAGTGTGTCATCTCTCAGTGAGTTAGTCACTGGCTGTAGATTCAAGGTGAAGACACTCAGTCCACTGTCCTTTTAACAGCCAAGCTATGATACTGATTAAAGGCCAGCTTTGGAACTGGAAGGAAGGAATGGGTGAAATGCATAGGCTTGGAGAAATGTATGTCACTAAGTCCTTAGCTGAGCCTTTTCATCCACCCCGAGACAATGAAAGTAGAAACCTACTCAGGGGGCTCATGGAGAGAGGAAAATGCCGACTGACCTATGAATTACTTGGCCTGCCCTGAAAGGCTGTGTAAACAGCTGTCCCAACACAGTGAAGAGAGGTGGCCTTGAGTACCTCCAGCTAAAAAGTCATGACTTGACATCAGATCCCAGTTTTCACAATGATCCTGATTATGGTCTCAAACTCTGTAGACTTGACCGGACCTGATCATAGATCTTATTTTGTGTATCAGTGGGGGGAACCAAGGAGAGGAGAAAACAAGGTCAACCCAGAGTTTTCACGTTTGATCCACTAGGTTCAAAGTAGTGTCATTTGCTAATTGGGAAAAGTAAAGATTTGTGGGAAAAGTAAGGACCTCAATTTTCATGAGGTCATATTTGATTTTCTTACAAGGTGGGCAAATAGAAACGGCAGGTAGTTGGTTTTACAAACCTGGAAGTGAGAGGAAAGAGATAAATTTAGGAATCTTTAGCATATAAATGGTATTTAAAGTCACAGGAAAAGCAGTGCTTTAGAACTGTGAGTCACAATTCATTAGTGTTTTACATTAATTTAGTGGGCTATGACAAACATTATTTTTTAGAAAATGAGATAAAATAGGCTATAGTGTAGGGAAAGAGAAAATATTAGAAAGAATCGGATAGATTCCTAATCTATTATTTTTTGAAACTGTTCATTTCAATATATGTATCATATAAACTAACACATACGTTTACATACGTGTCGCTAAGGAGAGAGTGAAGAGGACTCAAAACTAAGTTCTTAGTGACAACAACACCTAGAAGTCTTGCAAATAAGAAACTGGGAAATAAATACTGAGACGGAATAGCTGGTGTTGGTATAAGGGAAACTGGAAATAAAGGGGCCATAGAATTCAAGAAACAGTGTTTCCGGTTGTAGAGAAGGAGCAGCTATGTCTAGCACTACCAGGAGTTGGGAGAGATGAGGGAAGAACGCCTTCCATGAGATTTGTTTCCTGGAGAGTGTTGGTGATCTTGGCAAAAGTCTCTGCGTGGGAAAGACTTAGTGGGACATCGTGGGACATAGTGGGAAAGAAGCCAGATGGGTGTCGGTTGATGGGAGATTTTAGGACGTGAGAAAGTGCAGAGAGCATGTATATGTAATTCTTTAGCAGGTTTGACTATGCAGGGGGTGAAACTGCGGGGGGCGAAATGCGGCAAGATAGTTTCATTTTAAATAAAATGATAATGTAAATAAAATTATTTCTAGACATGAGAGAATGTAGAATATACTTGTATCTCTACTCCATTAAGTCTAGCCTTGTTGTTGGTTTCTTGGCATAGACCAAAGAGGGCAGCATAGATGGACTAGGAGTGGCTGCCTGAAGCACAGTGTTGAGAAGGGCTAGGAGGCTGTGTTCAGTGGTACATTGCTATCCCTGACTTAGATGGAGATGTTGGAAGACAGGTAAGTGAAAAATGATTTTAAAGGAAGATGACAGTGTTCAGTGGTTAGACTTTTTTTAAAGAATTTATTTATTCACTTTATTTTAGAAAGAGAGAGAGCCTGTGCACGTGAGCAGGGGGAGGGAGGCGGAAGGAGGAAGAATGAATCTTAAGCAGACTGTGCTGAGCGTGAAACCTAACATGGGGCTCCATCTCACAACTCTGAGATCATGACCTGGGCTGAAATCAAGAGTCAGACTCTTAACCAACTGAGCCACCCAGGTAACCCTCAGCAGTTAGATTTCACTCAGTTGAGTTAGGAAACCCAGAATGATCTCATTCATTGAGCAAAAATATGTTGAATAACTATGAAACAAAACAGAAGATGGTATTATACTATCAAAGAACTTATAAAGATAGGGAAGTAAGGCATATAAGGCATATATGCATATACCCAAAGGCATATACCCAAAACTAAATAGTAGTATTTAGTTGTATGCCTAAGTAGCAGAGAAAGTAAATGCTAAAAAACAGGGTAATTAAAGTGTGCTGCAGGAGTTGAGACAAGGCTCACAGAACAATGTTTTTTGAACTGTGAATCTCAACCCATTAAGGCCTTAGATTCACTTGCTAGGGCTGCTGTAACAAAGAACAGTAGGTGGTTGGCTGAAACAACAGAAATTTATTTTCTCACAGTTCTGGAGGCTAGCAGTCCAAAATCAAGGATTTAGCAGGTTGCTTCCTTCTGAAGTCTCTCTCTTTGGCTTATAGGCAGTCATTTTCCTTTGGTATCATCACATGATCTTCCCTCTGTGTGTGTCTGTGTCCTAATGTTGTCTTCTTATAGGGACAGCAGTCATATTGGATTAGAGCCCATGCCAATGACCTCATTTAACCTTAATCAGCTCATTAAAAACAGTCGTATTTTTTGTGGTACTAAGGGTTAGGACTTCAACATGTGAATTTTGGGTGGGCACGGTTCATCCCATGACAGGCATCATTATGAAATCAATTTAGTGATTTAAGGCTGGAATTATAAAAGAAATAGAATATAATATGATATTACAGAAAATATCAATGTGTATCATATAGAATCATGCTAAATAATTTCTTTTTATAGGTTATACTAAAAACAATAGTTTAAAAATCACTATCATTGAGGACTCTGGAATACAGTAATATGTGAAAAATGGAAGGACAGAGGGAAGATTATAGATTAATAGAATAAACAGGAGATAAGAGGATACCAAACATGACATTTTCTTGGAAGACTAATTAGACCATAATTAGACCTTAAAGCTGTATTATTCTATAGTCCTGATGCCCAAGCTGAGAACATGGATTTTCATCCTACTGGCAAAAGATGATTTTAAAGAGTAATGAATTTGATAATTTATAAAGATACTCTGGCAGTTGAATTGTAAAGGGGAAAGTCTAGAAGTAAGCAGATTGTTTGGAGACTGTTGAGTTTCTCTGGCATAGATTGAAGAGGGCCTAGACTAGCTGGTGACAATGGAAATAGAAAAGGAGATATAGCTACCAGTTATATATAAAAAAAAAATGGTAGGACTTGTTAATAAATATAGAAGAAAGAAGAAGACAACTTGTGTAGGTGGGAGGGGTTTTGGTTTTGGGAAAGTAAATAAGACTGTGTTGTCCAGTACAGTAGCAAGTAGCCACATACTGATATTTGAACTAAAATTAATTAAAATTAAATAAAAAATTCAGTTGTTCAATAACACTAGGCACATTTTAAGTGCTCAACAGTCATGATGTGGTTGATAATTATAGTATTGGATAGTGCAGGCATGAAACATCTATTATCCAACAAGTTTTAGTGAATAGTGCTGTGAAGACAGTTTCCTCATGGAGAACTTTCCGTTAGATGCTAAATAGGCATCCATGCCTTTCATGCTCAGAGGCATTTTCAGCTATAACTTTGATAAAATTGTTTTATGGTCATTAGAAAAGCCCATCTGTTCTCAAATCATTTACTCATTGGCTTATTATATTCCTACCATTATTCCTACCATTATGCTTGGGCTTAAGCCCTATATGGATCTAATTAAATCTCAACACTCTAAAAGAGGCATGAGTAATCCATCAAACACGTTCTTTAAAAATTATTTTTTTTTAATGTGTAAGAGGTAGGGAAAGAATGAGGTCCTTTTTAGAGTTAAACCCAACTTTTAAGCATCTGTCAGAAGTCAAACAAGTTAATAAAATATGAAACATAATTTAAAAAATTATTTTCAAGTTAATTAGCTATTCTACGGAAAGAAAATAAAGCCCAGAAAGTCAACACCTTGGAGGGAAAACAAGTGTCTTCAGGCCTGATGTTCTGGTCAAGGGCAGGTTTAGAATAGAGGGAAATGTTTGCATGCATTCTCTAATTTCATCCTGTGAGGTAATTATTATTTTTTCTATTTTATAGTGGGAGGAAAGGGTGTATGGAGAAGTTCACTAACTTGCTCAAGGTCATTTAGCTAGTCAGGTCCAGGTATTTGTATTGATAAGTCCAGGACAGGCACTCATATTTGGCCAATACCAATGTTCTCACATGATTTAGCCACCTCTCCATAGGAATACAAGTATCTCTGGTTGCTTGCTGGTTGAATGATGGGCTGGACCAAGTAATTTAATTTTTATTGAGAAACTAGTGTAGTATGGCGTAAGGGTTAGAATAGTATGGCATAAAGTTATCCCCTTTAACCTGGCTTGAAGGTGGATGGTACCCGAAAGTTTGGGATCTGATCACCCCTTGGGAAAACAGATAGCATTCAAACATTTCACTCTGTTATACCAACTTAGTATCTAATATCCACCATAGAACAGCTATCTGATTGAGTTCATTATTATCACCTACCAAACTTTATTTTATCAGTGGAATTTACTCCACCTTTACTGGCTGACCAAACACCCCAAACTTAATCCTTAATCCACTAAACTTAATCCACTAAACACAACCCCAAATATAGACAATTCACATCATTGGGCACTCAGGCTTCTTTGTAGCATATAAAAATATTACCATACTGTACAGTGTCACAGGGGATGTGAGTAAAGTGGGAACTAATGAAGTTGACCTGTGTGCCAACTCCTTGGATTTTTTTATTTTTCGGTTTTCAAGCAACACAATTTAGGATTCTTAATGAGTTAGATTGCTGCCAGAAAAATATTTGGTTTTATTTTATAGGGGTATACACTTCAGCTCATATGTAGATGATGTCATCCCATATGAGATTTCTCTAATTATTAATACATATGTTCTCCCCACTTGCAGGCATTAATGATGTGGTAGTAAAAATCCTGCCAACATTTCGTTGAGGCCATGAGTAACTTGCTTTTCCAGATGTATTATACATGACAATATGTTGGGAATTAATTTTTCTGTAGGTTTCAGTAATAAGAAGGCTGGATTTTATTCCTGGTAAAAAATATTGTATAACTAGAATGTGTTGGGGGAAATGTGGTCTGCCTCTGAAAAAAAACTAGATGAAGCAAGGAGGTGAAAACAATTTTAAATTCTTTCCACAGTCCCTGCAAGTGGAGAACAGTATTAATAGGTTGCTAACTTTTGTGTAAAAAAGGGAGACTATAAATGTATATGCATAATTGCTTAATGTTATACATTTTATTAATATTATATTAAATGTTAATTATATTTATGTATGGTGTGTGTCATATTAAAATTTTGTATTTTATAAAAAGAGTATTAATATATAACATTTCCATATAATATATATACATGGTATATTCTTCATATCATGTTGTCCTGCTGTATCTTTGACATAGACTCCTAGGAATGGGAGTGCTAGGTCAATGGGAAACCAATATGCATGTAATCTGGTTATATTTTGTTAAATTTTGCTCCATGTGGGTTATATAATTTTGCATTGCCACCAAGAATGCATTACAGTACTTATTTTCCCACAGTTTTATCAAAAGAGACTATGGATTTTGCCAATCTCATAGGTGGAATGTGGTTTCTTAGTTAAAATTTGTATCTCTATTATTGTGAGTGAAGCTGATTATTGTTTACTGTGTTTAAAGGTCAGTTGAATTAATTTTTCTATGACCTTTCTATTCATATTTTTTCGAATTTTTTTGTGTTGCTGGTTTTTTTTTTTAATTCTCAATTTTTAGAATCCCTTCATGTATTGAGGATATTGGCTCTTTTCTATAAGTTGCCAAAAATGTTAAATACAATGTGTCACTTGTCTTTAAACTTTGCTTATGGTATTTCTTGTCATTCTAAAGTTTTCATAGTTATATTATCAGATTTACTAATATTTCAAGTTACTCCTGGATTTTGAAAAACCTAAGCATCATTTAGCTGTACTCATTTCATTTTTTATTTTAGATCTCTGATTCTTTTCACTTTGGCATTATGAATTCAAAATCAATATATCAAAAATATAATTTCTCTTCTTCCTCTCCTCTCTAGGCTCACTTTCTTCTCTTGACTTCCATATTTCTGCTAATAACTCCTATTAATCTCCTTGTCATCTGAGCCTCAAATCTCTGAGTCATTTTTGACTACCTGCCTACCCTTCTTACTCTGAATAGATTTCTTAAAATTCTGTTTGTTATTTCTTACCTGGTAGGAGAGAACTTCACAGAATATTGTTAAGATTGTAGAAAAAAGACATAAAATTTAGACTGAATTAGAAGTAAATATTGAGTCTATTTTGGTTTAAAAAGTATAATAAATGAAATTTAATATTTGTTGGTATTATTATAAATTACTAGTCAGTAATACTTAACTGGAAGGATATGTTTATTATCTTAAGTATGATAAATCAATTGAACCAATAAATAATAGGCTCCCAATTCTCTGAATAGGTCTTAGAAAAAAAATTAATGAGAAATAATATTTTTTTTTGGACAGCTTAGGTAAGATGACCCCTTGTGACCATGCGTGCTTCTGATGAATAGTTAACTCAGGAATAGGGTAACTGAGTGGTTTATCTTCTTTAGTCTAAGATCAAACATTCCTGAGAAATAGTGTCCAACAGTTACTAAATCACAATTTAGTAGGAGTTGTCAGCATCAAATCTGTTTACAGTTACATCCAATTTGTAGAAAAACACCACAAGAATGAAATGTCTTGGACCAAGATTATGTGAATAAGGGCTTGATGATTGTTTTCACTTCTGTGTTTTTCTTTTTTTGCCTGTAACACCCAATAAATAGGCTCATTTTATTTTTGAAACTGTTTGATGTTTTAAGATTCTGTGTAGGAAGTCTGTGGTCATTCACATAAGCTATTGCTTAATTTCTAAAAGGAATCCAGATGTCCAATGTCATTTGGTAACTGATTTTTAAGGCAAAATAAAGCTTGTAGAGAGCAGATATTGGAATGTTGTTAGTGGTTTGTATAGATGACAAAATTTGTGGTCAACGAGACCAGAATTTTATTTTTATGACTATTTAGCATAGTACACACAATTCTAGGGCTACTGATGCAACCAATAATTATGAGCATATCTACAAGAAAGCAATAAAGAGAGTATTAATTTTTGTGTTGTTAAAAAAGCAACAGTTTTTTTAATTTTAGTTTGTCATCTTTATATTTGACAGAAAGCTTTTAATAATTGTCAACAGCTGCGTAAAGTAAGGTTAGCTTTAAAGATTGAAAAAAGTTCAATCTTTCTTGTGACAAGAAACAGCAATCTTCTTAACCCATGATATTTAGAAGTAAACTTAGAAAATGTTAGAGTTAAAATTTTATAATTCAAACTGATCATTGATTCAGAAAAACTATAAAACTAAAAGATAAATTTATTTAAGTGACTTCATAAATAATGATCAAAACTAAAATGTCCAAAGATATAAGGATATAATGTACACCAAAGCATATAAACACACGATTGATAGTTAGCTTTCTACTCAGCATTGCCTGACATTCCATTTCTGTCCCTTATTCTGCTCAGATCATTTTGTGCCAGTCAGTGCTGTAGCAATCTGTATGCGATTTGTGGTTGACAAGTGATGTGCATGGAATCAGGATTGGTCCAGGTCTTACACTATGATTGATGAAGAATTAGTTACATAGTGTCCCCCAATTGTCCAAACTAAATATTGCACTTCTAGATGCATTTTAGGTAAGTTGGCTATATTTTACTTTGTGTGTTATCCTTTGTCAAGTGTCAATTAGTGTACCTTATCCAATACAAATAAAACAAGAGTAGGGACATTCATAAATTGTATTATTCCAAACTGCATAACAGAGCTTGTGGAACTTCTTTATGAAGTAATAACAGTCTAAAAATAAATCTAAAGCTTTTTGCTCCCCAGGGATTTCTATTTCTGTCAATGTAGTAAAATAAGTAAACTGAATGACTCCTATGACTAAACCAAGTAAAATTCTGGATAAAATATATTTTGAAAATCTTTTAAAACCTTGATAATAAGGAAATGATATGCAGAGGCAAAACCACAGTTATACAGGAATGCTGAAGGGCAAGCAAGTCTTGATTCTAGCTTTTATTCTGAAATTATCTGCATTGAGACTTTGAGCTTTCCATCTGAAGACTGTACCAGCAAAGAGGCTGGATACAGAGCTTCAGAACTATGTCAGATGGAGAACCTCACAAGATTTACTAATAAATATGAAACCCTAGAGAATTACATTCTTTACAATCTTAGTATAAGAAAGAAAGCTCAGTGTGAAGGAGAGGTAAGAAAACTTAACTATCTTTAACTTGATGTGAGGTAGAGGAAAAAATAATCTCATTCTAGAATTTGTAACTAAATTCAGTCCTCATCAAGATGTGTGATTTTGATTTATTCTCTCTGTGTGATTGGAAAAACCTTAAGAAGTCATACGTAAAGTGGCCCATGTTTGGAAGTGACTCCCAGATAGTGACACAAGCAAATATAAATTACCTCCGGAAAAATTTAATACCCAATCTTCAAAGTATTCTCACAGAAATATTCCAAGGAAAGTATCAGTCCACAGTCAAAACTCATAGAGAATGAAAGGTTCTATGAGAATAGGTGAGAAAAGAGATACCAGAACAGAACCATAAGGGCTTCTGGTATTATCATAAATTGAATGTAAAATGACTATGGAATATATCTAAGTACATTGAATATAAGCTTAAAAATTGGTGCAGACAACACTATAAAAACCTAACAAATTGGAAGAAGACTCAAATAGAACTTCTAGAAACTAAAAATATACAAAATAAATTTAAAATCCTATGGATGCATAAAACAGATGAAACATAGCTAAAGATAAACTGAGTAAACTGGAAGATAGACCTAAAGAATCCACGATACAGATCTAAAAAGGCAAGGTAAAGGAAATTATGAGAGTAAATTATGAAAGTTATAATTATGAAATTATGCTTATGAAGGAAAAGGGTGATAGTTAAGATATATATACACATACATGTATGTATATGTGTACATAATATGTATGTGTATATATATTGCAAACAGGAAAAAATCCACAAGTAGACACATTATTATAAAGTAGCTGAATATAAAAGAAAAACATATCTTCAAAAAAGATAGAGGAAAAAAATAGACCACCTATCAAAGAACAGAAATTGCACTAATTTCCAACATCTCAAAATCATCAATAGATGCCAGAAGACGGCAGAATAATATCTTCAAGCATGCTAAGAAAAAAATCACTGCTGACTTAATATTTATTCCTAGGAAAACTACCTTTCACTAATATAAGAATAAAATAAAGACATTCAGAGACAAACAAAGACTCATTAATTTATTACCCAAAGTTCAGGAAATTCTACAGGATTCCTTCAAGAAGAGGGTAAATATCTCTCTAGGTAGAGTTTAACATGAGTGTATGAAAGGTGAATAAATATATTGGTGAATGTGTCGGTAAATCAAAACAAACATGAAATGTATCTAATAGTTGTGATAATGATGATTATAATAGGGATTAGTTTGTAGGCATAATAAAAGCTAGAACTAAAATATGGAACCATAATAACAGTTAAGTGGAATAGAGAGCAACATCAGTTAAAATATTCAAATTCCTTTAGGTTATTTGAGAGATGGATATGGATATTGATAAAGTTTAAAGTTTTTTAAGTATACATGCTAAGAGCCAAGGTCTAAATACAATGTGCAACCTTAACTCGATACTGGAACAATAAAGGGTTTTAGTAAAAGCAAAGTAAAATCTGAAGTTTATTTAATAGTAATGTACCAATGTTGCTTTCTTAGTTTGATAAAAGTACTATGGTAATGTAAAATGTTTGACTATAGGAGAAATTGGGTGAGGGTTATATGGGAACTTTCTGTAATACCTATGCAACTTCTTTGTAAATCTAAAATTATCCCTAAATGAAAACTTCACTTAAAAAAATATCTAGGGTAACTACAAAAAATAGCAAACAGTACAGTACAGTCAACAAATAGAGGGGAGAAATGGATTGAAAAAAAAAATACTCAGTTAATCCAGAGGAAGACTTGAAAAGAATATAACACACACGCACATGTATGCATGCATATGCACTTGCACACACATAGAAAAGAAAAAAATTAATCAATACCACAAGATTAAGTGGTAGAAATAAAGCCAAGCATATAGTAATCACAATAAATATAAATGGTCTAACCTCTCCAGTTACAATGACAAAGAATGTCAAGTAGCTATAAAATATACCTAACAACATAGATGTAAAATATTCATTTAAAACACTAGAAATCAGGTAATTTGGCAGTTAAATTTTGAAAAAGATGCTGAGCAAATACTAACCATAGTAAGGTTGTAGAACTATTTTAATATCAGACAAAATAGACTTCAAAGAAAATGTTCATTAGAGATAGTAATAAAAAATGAAAGATTCAATACAGTATATAAAAAAAATTCTATGGAAAGGCACAAGAACTCCATATTTATGAGCCTAATATAAAAGCTGAAAAGAGGCAAGAAATTGGTTTCTGCCCTAGAGCCTTCAAAAGGAACACAGATCTCCTGACACTTCAATTTCTGCCCCACAAGGCTCATTTCAAACGTCTGGCCCCGAGAATTCTATAATAAATTTATGCTCTTTTAAGCTACTACATTTGTGTAATTTGTTTCAGCAACAATAGGAAACTAAAAGAAAATCCTCTTAAAGGAAATAACAACCAAGAAATGTACAAAATGATGCTCAACCTCATTAATAAGCAAAATTGAAATAAAATCATAATGAAATAAGATTGTAATACCATCATATTAGACAATGAAAAGTTGACCATTCCAAGTTTATGGAGAGGATATGGAGCAGTTAGATTCTCATCCACTGCAGGTAGTGTAAATTTAGAAGAACAGACATTACCTAATAAATGTGAGTATGCACATATCCTATGATCTAATTACTCTATCCCTAGGTATATACCTTCATGAAATTCTTGCATTTAAATATCTGAAGACCTATACAAAATCTTAACAACTATGTGTGGAAGAGCAAAATCTTGGAAATGATTCAAACATTCATTGACTTAAGAATGGTTAGTGTTGGCTTTTCCCTCCCTACAACAGAATATTGTATAGCAGCAAAAATAAACAAATTAAATTTATACATATTAATGTAGGTGAAACTCAGAAGTGTAATGTGAGTAAATGAGGCTGGTCTGAGTAGATTACATACAGTGTGATTCCATTTATGTAAAATTCAAACATGAAAATAAATTACAGGGCGCCTGGGTGGCTCAGTTGGTTAAGCAACTGCCTTCGGCTCAGGTCATGATCCCAGAGTCCTGGGATCAAGTCCCCCATCAGGCTCCCAGCTCCATGGGGAGTCTGCTTCTCCCTCTGACCTTCTCACCTCTCATGTTCTGTCTCTCTCAAGTGAATAGATGAAATCTTTAAAAAAAAAAAAAAAAGAAAGAAAATAAATTGTAGTATTTTGTTTGGGATAGTGGAATCATGAAGAAAAATAATGGAATGATAAATAATATTTGGGATTGTGATCACTTGAAGAGGGGAGGTCAAGTGGGGAGAGCCACACAGGGGTTCCAAAGATATTGGTAATATTCTATTAATCTTGCTGCTGAGTTCAAGTGTCTTCAGTTTTTTTATTCCTTAAAATACACGTTTATGTTGTGTAGACTTTTATTCACATAATGTTTATTTATTTATTTTTTGAGGGAGAGAATGAGAGAGAGAGAGCATGAGAGGGGAGAGGGTCAGAGAGAGAAGCAGACTCTCCACTGAGTGGAGACCCCCATGCAGGACTCGATCCTGGGATGCCAGGATCATGACCTGAGCTGAAGGCATTCGCTTAACCAACTGAGCCACTCAGGCACCCCAATAGGGAAGAAATTAAAAAGAAATTAGTTTTAGATTAAAACAGATTAAAATATCCATGTTCCAATAGTGTAGGTAAATATATTTAGTGGTTCTAAATTTGAAAATTAGAAAGTACAAATCTTTACCAAAAGAACCCTCGTTCATTTTTTCTGTTCATTTACTCATTCATTCATTAATCCTTTCAATGTGTATTTATTGATGTCTATGTGTCAAGTGCTATAATTGTTCTATCTAGATTACTATTTGATTAAAACATATAATATCTGTTTTAGATAACCAAGGTGCAGGATTTTTAAAGACTACATGAACATATTGACCATGTTTAACGGAAAGATAAAATAAAATAGGTAGTGAGAGATTATATTGTAGGGAAATTAAATGACAAAGACAGAAAATTACTGAAACAAGCTATCTTACAATATGTAGTCATTTGGGAGAGAGGACTGTGAAGAAATGGTAGCCTAAATTTAAGAACTAACTCCTGGCCAACAGCCTCATTTTCTTATAATACTTTTATCATATTTTATAATATTTCCTATAATATTCTAGTATGATATATTATTCTATAATATTCTATATATTTTTCATTATTATAATTATTAGATGATTGTATACTAGTATAAATAATATAATATAAATAATGTATAATATAATTATAATATAAAATAAAAATAATATAATGTAATATTATTGTGATATATTATATTATTCATGTAATATTCCATTGTATGTTCATCCAGTAGAGCTGGTGCTCTGCATTCTCAAGTTCAATAGTGTGTGTGTGTGTGTGTGTGTTTAGGAAATTAACCTCAAGTCAGAATCACTCCTTAGATACAGAGAAGTTTAAGGTTATGCATCTACCCTTGTTTCCACAGCAACAGGATTTTTTCCCCCTGAGTTTAGGACCTAAATGTCAATTTGATACTTTCGTCCTAAATTCTAAAATTCTGTCTTAGCTAATGCAAATTCTGTTTATTACTTTCCAGAATTCTAACAGGCATAAATAAATCCAGACCTCACTGTAGTGAAAGAAAAAAAAAGATTATTTCTTCAGTCAATTTTAGAAGATGTAGCTAAATATATATTTATATTTTAAATAAAAATATAAATTATATTATATAAATACATAACGTATATATTTATATTTTATATTTATATGTATTTATATATATAAATAGCTGGAAAACTTTTTTTGTTTTGTTTTACGTATTTTTTTTTAAATTTTAAACCTGCTTTATTTTTCCTCAGGAGGATAATGGGGCATTTCGATAAAAAATTATAGTAGAGAAGAAATGTGTCTGAAACAGTATAATAATGGATACATTTCTTATGTGTTAGTGTTTTACCAGTTCTTAATGACAATAGGTTCAGTCACATGCTTTTCTGAGTTGGGTAATTTCTAGTGAAATCCTAATTCTAATTCTGTGCTGTGTCAGAGAACCCTAAAAATGTAAGTGTTCAAATAGTTCCCCTTAGTTTAAAAATCATATCTTAAGTTAATTTAAAACTATCAAATTTTTGCCCTAAACTTCAAAGATAACTATTTTTCAAAGCTGGCAGGGAATCTGATTATCTTTTATATGGGATATTCAAAACTTTTTAGAAGATTCTCTTCTCCACTCCACAAGATGATGGCAGGATCCTTTATATCTCTTCTCTTCAGTCTCGGAGATGAGTAATTATAGTCCTAAGAAGCTGTACAGAAATCACACACCATCCTTATGGTATAAATACTAAGCTACCAAGGATGGAGCTATGGATAGTGTATAGCTCTCCATAGGAATTTCTGTAAACAACTAAAAATGCTGGAACAGTGAAGCCTAGATCCCTGCACACAGCAAGTAGATAATGGCTCCATTCAAAGGGATTGTCACTTCTCTCTTGTCCTTTTCATTAGTCACTGCTACTCCTCTGTTTTGCCAGTTGCGTTTTTCCTCCAGGCAAACGGACCTGTAAGGCAAAAGAAAAAAGGGTGGGAGACTAATTAGTGTGTCAAGAACTAGAAAGTATGGTGAGAAATTCAGAATCTCATTTTCCTTTTCCCCCCTTAGAATTGATTTTGCTGTCACCATTTAAAAAATAACAAATGGATGTGCTTCTATTTTTTGATGGAGATAAAGTACTTTCTTCCTCTCTACATATAATTTGCTGCAAATTCTATTAACCAAATATATATTTCAGAACCAAAATGATTAAAAATTCTGCATAATTCTTAAATAGTTTAATTATTTAAGGCTATGAAATGGATTGCTTTTTATTTGTTTATACATGTCATCAAGATAAATCCAGATAGAAGTAAGGTAAAGGACATAATCAGATTAGAGTGCTTGCCAGAAAAGTAATGATTTTTTAAAAGCCATGCATTAGGGGGAAAACTGCAATCTTCTATTAAAAGCATTCTATTTATATCATTTATTTGGTTGCAGATTGAATGAGAGGTAAGGCTTTGTTGTTCTTTGTTTTAAATCCACCTCTAGATTCCTGTCCTGATAGAAAGTCTTGTTTATAGTGTCGTTTGTGATTGTTGACAGAAAGTTCTCACAGATGAACTCTTATTAATATATTTTTTTCTTACTGAGGAAAGGAATGGGCAGGCACCAGTGCTTTCTGTAATCTACTTTTATTTAATACCAAGAAGATGGTATGATTTGGTTCTTTTTTGTTGTTATCGTTTTTTGACTGATGCTCAATCCTTCCCAGTTGGGTGTTTGTGATATGGAAAAGTTAGACTCTTGCCAGGCTCTCATTAATCTGAGGTGTTAGGTATTGATTAGGTAAATGTTAACCCTACACTTGAGTTTCATTACCTTGTAAGCTTTGCTGGTTTCTGCTCTTTTCCATTATCCTGTTTCTCAAGTGATCAATTTCTGTAACAGGCCTGTTTGTTTCCAATGGGATTGTTTTCCTATATAGTTTGATTCAAAGAGATTAATTCATTTCCCCCCTCTCCTTCCTCTAGGAGGATATTTTGATCTTCTTTTACTCTATTATTTATATTTATTTATTCGCTTCATTAATTTGTTAGCAAAAAATTCAGTGTCCTCCCCCCCCCCCACCGTTTCTTGTAGGAAGTTATTTTAATGGTGATACCCTGTGGTTGGTTAACAGCAAACTTGCATGATAGGTGAATGAAGATGTTCTATTCTTTCTGTGGAGAAGGTAGTGCCTCCACCTTCCTTCCCTCCTCATTCCCTTTCCCTCTTTCTTTTTCTCCCTCTTCCTTCCTTTCTTTTTTTTTCTTTATTTTTTCTTTTCCTTGCCTATTATCTGCTTCAGGAAAGCATATTTCAGCTCTTAAATATGGAGCCAGAGAAGGTACTAGAGGACATTGGGTTAGGAATCAGGGTCTAATCTCCTTTCTCATAAATGTTAAAAAGATCAAACAAGACGAAGGAAAATTAGGCAGGAGTCCTTTAAGAAATGGGTATAATTTTCTCTAAGCCCCTTCAAGTTCTGTTTTTCATGATCATTTATGATGGCTGGACATCATATAGAAGGCTGGACAAACACCAAATCTTGCTGTTTTCATAGGGTTTTCAACAACTGGATTAAAAACTAATTAACTTTTAACAAATAAAAATGATTGTTTGACTTCTTCAAAGGGAAAAGTGAAGGGAAATGCTTAGGAGTTAGAATGGAAGACCACAAGGCAAGCAGTAAGTGAGGGATGAAGGCAGAGTGAGGAGGCGAATCCAGGAGGATGAGTCCTGGTGGAAAAGCTAAGGGGCTGCCCCTTGGCTAAGTCTCCTCTGTGCTTCACCCTGGCTGTGTGACTTTGGACACACATTTCCTACCCTTTCTGACTTCCAGTTTCTTCATTTATAAATGGGAAGATACCTCCTGAGTAGGGTAGGTACCTCCTGAGGATTTGTGAGGATTAAAGGGGATGGTGTTCATCCTGGACAGTGACTCCCTGAGCTGCAGGATATTTGTCTTCAATACCTTTCTATGCCCCAGAATCTAATATGGGGCCTGGCACGTGCTCACTAAAAAGCTGGTTAAAAGAGAGGAAAGGACAAGGAACCTCTAAGAGCAGCATGTTAAGGAAGTGGGTCAGGAAGAAAAGCAGGAAAACAAAGGAGAAAACGTGGAAAGGATAAAAAAAGGTGAAGGGTAGAGAGCGGACCAGAACCTTCAGGTTAAAACTGTGAGCTCTCCATGAGCTACCTGTCCCCTATCATATCTCCTGCAGAGGGGTTCTTCTCTTTCTTAAAAAGTCCATCAAGGTCTGAATCACAAACACAAGATAAAAGTATACAGTGTTAGTAAGAACACCTGGCATAGTCTTTTGTTTTTTTAATGAGTTGGTAAACCAAACCCCACTTCCTTACCTTGTCAAATACCCATGGTGATTGGCTCAAATATTCCCATCCTAACCTACACATGTATGAAAACTGCAAGTTCAGTGTCACTACTCACCCTGATTCACAGGGGGCAACCACTCAAATGGTCCTCTCTGTCATTGTTTTATTTAGGTGGGCTAGCAAGCACTGAGAAGTGGTGGTGAGTTGTTTTCTGTTTTCTCAGTGATTTTTATTAATCTGCATTTGACACCTTGAGAAACGTTCATGGGTTGTAGATGGTCAATTCAGAAAGGTCATCTAATGTCAACTCAGCCCATGGTGTATTGCAAATGAATCCTGAGTAGAGTGCCCTGGCATTTTGGTGCTTTATTTATCATAAGTTTTGATTTGTTCTTTCATTTCACCCTACAAAATCCATCATGTCTTGATAGATGGGGGGGGGGGCGGGGAGTGGAGTCACTCTCTGTTTACATCAAGATCAAGAACTTGAAGTTATCAAGAAATTTTTTATGTAGATCTGCTTTTGATGGTTCTTAGTGTCTCAACACTCAAAATAATAAAATCCATATATGCTAATAAAAAAGAAGGCAATGTAGTATAAGCAGTATCATATATTCTCAGTATCAAAGTAGCCACCTAATTAAAATACAATTAAACAAAACAATGAAACCTCAAAACAAACTCAATCTACATTTTTAAAAAACCTGATGTTTTAAACTAAATGAAAGACCTGAGCCTCTGTTGGGAAGAGGATAAAGGAGAAATAGAACCTTTACCCTCAGTCCAGAGACACTTGCCTCCTCTATTGTGGGGCTGTCATCCCAGCAGGTCCTCAGTCATCCCTGAGCAATGGATGGTCAGGGTCTGTAACCTCTGGGCTTTGACAAGGGATGGCTGCTACCCTGTTTCTGCATCATTCTTTTAGATAGACCCATGGGAGGGGTTCTTCCGTGTGAGGTTGAAGCATGGGAGTGATCAAGTGATCTACTTTGCAGCTCTCCTTCCCATAACACAGATAATGTCTAGTTTAGATCTATCAATTTCATGCCCTTTGTACATATTAAACTTTCAAAATATTTTTCACGTATGAAAATTTCTTTGAATAAGTAATAAAATTTGATCTTTCAGAATGAACTTTCAACGCAGGAAGAGTGTTAATGAGGAAGGTGTAAGATACTTGATTTGGTTATCAATGATTTTAATTGAAAAACTACTATGTTCCGGCACAGTCCTGGGCATTTTCAGAGAAGGGAACACGGTAGCTATAGAAGGTTGACGCATAGCTCTGTATCCTGGTTCTTGTCAAGGTAATGGTGCAAGTGTAGGTCCCACAGTAAATTATGTTGACATAGCACCTCAGAGGGTAGGATCTTTCTTATTTGTTTTACTATCTTGTGCATTTTGTAGCCTCCTGGAAATGTCAAAGCGAGTTCCATTTTGGGGAATAATTCACTTACTCTATTAGAGTGATAAGTGGTAGGCCTCTGCTAAAGCAGAGAGAGCACACAGAGCCACTGAAAATAAAACGTCCTTGGATTCTATCATTACTCACACACTTGTGACACTGTGTTTCCCCTGTGTTATAAAATGGCCTTTTCTCATGCTGTTATGGGGGCTGAAAGGTCATATAGCCTTTGGTTTATTATTCAGAGCTCTCAGAGAAGGGTTTAGTATTTTTTAACAGCATTTCTCCCCCACTATATTAGACGTATGTCAGATTGGAAAAATCAAGCTAGGATGAGCTAAGGTGCCTCCTTTGCCTGTGATAAGCCACAAATTTTTCTGTATTAAAAATATGAAAAAATTTGATGGAACATTTACTCTGAAGGACACTGTGTTCTCAAATATTTTCCTATTTGTTTCCAAAACAGCCCTGAAAGGTAAAATAATGGAGCAAATATTACTGTCCCTTTTATACAGATGTGGCAACTGAGGCTTAGAAAGATTAGGTATCTTGCTCAAGTTCATTTGCAGCCTTTTCTTTTTTTTTTTTTAAAGATTTTATTTATTTATTTATTAGGAAAGAGAGAGAGTGAGAGAGAGCATGAGAAGTGAGAAGGTCAGAGTGAGACGCAGACTCCCCATGGAGCTGGGAGCCCGATGTGGGACTCGATTCCGGGACTCCGGGATCATGACCTGAGCCGAAGGCAGTTGCCCAACCAGCTGCGCCACCCAGGCGCCCTCGTTTGCAGCCTTATTTGTTAGCTTACTAAATATTTGTTAGTCATAGAGTAATTGGCAGAGCTGAAAATACAATTTGATTTTCTAACTCTGTTTTCCCACGAAGTTAGGTTTCTACTGTCTTTTAAATAACCAGATTTAAATTTTTATTTTGTAAACACATGATTACATAGGATCTCAAACACCAAAAATGTCTATAGTGGGAGAGAATTGTCCTTGATTCAGAACTTATCTTCCCAGACATTGACAACCTACTTGGGTAGGATGTGTCTTCTTCCTTTGGAAAGCCATTGCAATAAATTTTTAAAATGAGACCTATCATCGGTCATGTGTACAAATTGACAATGAAATGGTAATATATAAATATTGCTGGCATGGTTACAAACAGGCTCAGAAAACATTTATTTTGTTCTTTCCACTATAGTAGGCCTTTATCTCATAAATCTTGGAAAGATTTTTTCACCCCAGCTTTGGAGATGTCACCTCATTTCTTGTGACATTTAGTTGGGCTAATCTCAACATTGGTTTTAACAGCAAAGCAGAACTTTCTCAAGGAGGAAGACCATCCTTGGAAAGAAGGATCTGGATCAATGAGTGTAGGTAGGGTGTACTATGTCCAATTAATGGAATGGCAGAGTGCCAAATTGAGATCCTTCTCTTTTTATCTCCTGCGCAAGCACCTGCTCATCACATCTGTTCATTTCTCCTTACTTTTGGCAGTTAACACAAGGGACCAGCAACAAAAATTCCAATATGTGTTTTTGAAGAACACTCCTGTTAAGGACAATGTTTTAAAATGTTGCTCGCCTTGCTTATGGGGTCCCAGCTGGCATGGCAAAAGATAAACAAACAAACAAACAAATAAATAAATAAAATGTTAAATGTTGCTTGCCTTAAGATTTCTTTTACTTAGCTTTAGAACGACCATTGCTTTAGTAATTACACTCTGCCGAACACTTTCATTGGCACTACCACCCTGTGTGGGCTGAGGAAAAGCCAACAAAGGGAACTGGGCAAGAAGAAGGAGGCAAAGAAGAATTCAAACACAAGAGATTTTAAGCCCTCAGTAAACATTTGTCATCTTTTCTGATAAGTGGCAACTAATATTTGTATTAAATATTGAACTTAAAATACATCTTAAATAGGACATTGTTCTTACAGGTTCTCAACACAGGAAAAAAATTACAACCATGTCTGGTGTCAGATGTCAATTAGACTTCTTGCGGTGCCCGTTTTGCAATATACCCAAATATTGAATCATTATGTCATACACCTGATACCAATACAATGTTATATGTAAATTATATCTCCTCAAAAATTTTTAAAAGAATAATGTTATTATTCTAATTATTATTCCCTTTCTACTGATATTCTCATTCATCAGCAGGTAAATTGTAGAGGAGAATCTCCTTGCAGTTCTCAGCTACACCTTGCTCCACCCTCTTTTGTCCCTTTAATGACCCTTTAATGGGAGCTCCCTCAGGGCAAGGACTTTGCCTTTAATAGTGTCACCTCTCCTCCCAGCATACAGTCTACACACAGTGGTAAATCAGTAAGAGCCGTCATCTCTCTGATGCATAGTACAATTTTGTGCATTGCTGCAATGGTGATTTTCCTTCTCCGAGTAGTGTGGCTGAGCAATCCCATCTGCTCTCTGCACTACTCGCTGTAATCATGGCAGTAGCCTGTGGCTAGAGGGCCAGTTTTTGTTCACAAAGCCATCTTCCAGTCTCTCAGATACACATGGCTCTCAACAGAATGGCTGATTTTCGAGCATTTTAGAGGAAGATGAAATTTCGTATCCAAGAAAACAAGACAGCCACTGCTCTGGTAAGCAGACATGGTAATCTAGCTAAGTTTAGTCTTTATGATGAATCATCTAGAGACTATTACTTGCTCTGGGTCATTAGCTGTTTTATTTTCAGAAAATCTGAATTTCAGTTCAGTCCATTTGGTGGTACATAATCAGAGTGGATTTAGTCCAAAGTAGGTAATTATAGGTCAGCTGGAGGTGATTATCTCCATGTCGAGTCATCCACGAGCTGGGGTAAGAGGCTCTACGTAAGGCTTTGAAAGCAACATTTTCTTCCTCAGCAGCCATTTAGTATAAATGAGGTTCTTTAAGGGCTTTACTTGGATCGTCTTAACTTGGTTTGTTGTCTTTCTGCCTGGGGCAGGGGGTGGGGCAGGGGACAGGTGAGGTTCTAGAAAGTTCTAAAGAAAGATTGGCAGTACACTTTTCTTTGTAGCCATTAACAGGAGAAAGCAAATGTAACCATCTTAAATAGTTTGTAAGTTTGCTGGGCTGGTTTGTGTCTTCAGTGGGAGGGAGAATGCTTGGTGTGGCAGTGAGAATTTTTCTCTCCTAACAGGTGCTTTTCCCTGGGCACCTGATGTTTTTCTACTGCTGAGCC
>CM052802.1:17864250-17953454 GCA_028533885.1 Nasua narica | reverse complement strand
CAGTGCCTGGCAGATAGCAAGTACTACCGAAAAGGCAAAACTCTTTTTTTTTTCCCCCAGATCAAACAGAATTCGAAGAAAGAAAGAAAAAAATATCTCATTTTGTAATAAAGAGACAGGAGGGTGACATTTGCAGGTGATACTGGATACGGTGCCTCGGCGAGTTTGTGCTGTGTTCGCTACTTTGATCCGAGGACACAGAGAGTGAGTCGGGCTCCAGGTCAGCTTACTGGTCCAGCTCTAACTGTGTAGGGTGTTAGCTTTAGGTACCTGAGCTCTTCCAAATAGGAAGCAAGCTACCCATTTTAGATCAAATTTTATAGGTGAATATTAAGAATATTTTTGGTTCATTAAACTTTCATTTACATTAGTTTAAGTACTTCCTAAAGTGATATTTAAATTCAGGGAACACTGCCTGATTCCAAATGTCCCTAACCTCAGTCCCTGGAGTAGCTATAGTTCTCATTTCTGAATTATCACTAACTGATTTCTGGAATCGTCTGGCTCAGGGTAGCACTGGCATTCGATAACGGCACAAAGAAAAGGTATAGAAAATCTATAAAAAGACTCCATTTCACTTATTAGCTGCATGGCCTGCAGATAAGATATAGTACCATGGGGGCGCCTGGGTGGCTCAGTGGGTTAAAGCCTCTGCCTTCGGCTTAGGTCATGATCCCGGGGTCTTGGGATCGAGCCCTGCGTTGGGCTCTCTGCTTGGCAGGGAGCCTGCTTTCCCCTCTCTCTCTGCCTGCCTCTTTGCCTACTTGTAATCTCTCTCTCTGTTAAATAAATAAAAAAATTTTTAAAAAGATATAATACTATGTAAAAAAAAAACTGATGAGAATGGATACTTAAGAAAAAACCAAGCTAGAGATGATGCAAACTTTTATTATCTATCCAATTTTAGTAAACTGCCTTTTTGAATTTTATTCATTTCTTTTATCTAACTCATTTTAAATTGGTAGACATCATTATATTAAAACAAAACAAAACAAAATAACCAGACTTTTTAATTAAAGAATCTAAATTCATAGTTTTCTGAAAAAAAATTGGAAATGGAGGTCTGTTTTATTCAAGCAAACTTTAATAAGAGTTATAGACTTGAGATACTTCCAAAGATGACTGAATTCTTTTAAGATTATTCTCATTTGAGAGGAAAGAAGAGTGATAACTTTGAACTAACTTTTCAAACAGCCTGAAAAAATAAGGAAATGATTTATTTCATCTGTCTCTTCCTGTCTCATGGATCCTCTTTCTCTTGTACCAGATCTCACAGTGATGAAAAATACTTATTCAGGTTTTAAATGGTTTCCCTTCAGTTTCTACTCTATTAAACTCTTGAATTCTGTTGGCTAGGGATCTTATTAAGTATTTTATTTCTATATTTAAACTTTAAAGCATAATAAATCATCCATCTATTTATTCAATAAGCATTTATCTAATGCTTATTGTTTCCCTAGGTTAGGGAAATATGAACTTGAGTAAGATCCACCTCTGTACTCAAGGAGCTCATTAACCTTTATCATCTCTCCTTGTCCGGGCCATTCCAGGGACACTTACCCAGCAGACCCAGTTAGTCACAGATTTAAGCTGTTAATTTTCTTTTGTCTTCATCACTGTGACCTTTAACTCTTACTGGTGAAATTTTGTTTCCTTCTTTCTACTTTTTTGACTGAAAATTAACTACTGAATCAACCAGATTTTTTTCCACAAAGGTGAGACATCACTTTTCAAGGATATGGTAGGCAGTTTTTCTCCAGAAACAAGGCTCTAGAATCTTATTTTTTTTCCTTTTTCTGCTACTAATTCTTTGTATAACCTCATCAATTTCTTCCACTGCAAAATTCTTTTTTTTTTTAAAGATTTTATTTATTTATTTGACAGAGAGAAAGAGATCACAAGTAGGCAGAGAGGCAGGCAGAGAGGGGGAAGCAAGCTCCCTGCTAAGCAGAGATGCCCAATGCAGGGCTCGATTCAAGGACGCCAGGATCATGACCTGAGCCCAAGGCAAAGGCTTAACCCACTGAGCCACCCAGGCGCCCCCTCTGCAAAATTCTATCAATAAGTCTGTTAAGAGCTATTTGATGATTTGCCAAAATTAAGATCAGCCATAAAACTTTGAGCTTTTGAACAAAGTAGCACAACTAAGTTTATCATGATAGAATGACTTTTATCTTCTTTCATATTGCCTGATACAAAAACTCTGCTTTGCAAAAATCTAATCAATCACTAATTCTTTAATAAATAATAGGCAAAACGATCTCAATAGCAGACCTTCTTCTTTTTACATTAGGGGATAACTCTGATTTTTATGTAGATTTCCTATAGCAAATTACTTATTCCCAGTGGGTGTGGTACATGAACAATGAATCTTGTAACACTGAAAAAATAAAGTAAAAGTATTTGGGGAAAAAAAAAATAATTACTTATTCCCATTGTCATACACAAGAATATGCCCCCAGAAAGAACGACAAAGTCTGACAGTGCCTCCCCCACCACATGATACATAATCTATTAACATTCTATTTTCCTTGTTTTTAAAATAGACAATTTAAATAGTTTACCTTTTCCCATTTACAAGCTTGTTCATGTAATTCCCCTGTCATGCCTTTTCAATACGTTAGTCAAATGGCTAAACTATTGAAACTTGCAAACTCATGTGAGAATAGGGCCTGTGTTTAAGTGGAGCACACAATTTCCTCATCCTCAGGGGTCCTCACTGGCTCTGACTTTGAATATTTAAACAGTCATACTGCTTATATCATTGCTTCAGTTATTTGCTAGGCCACACTAATTACATTACAGCCATTGGAGGCGTGATTTAATCAGCTTACCCACAGCAAATGCTCTGCAAAGAATGTAACAATTTTCTTCAAGAAGACTAGACTTCTAGAATTACATCATCTAGCCCAACCTTCTACAAGAATCTTTTAAGGAAACTTTGAAGGTTGGTCATCCAGCCATCACTTGATTATGTCAAGAATTGGGTGACACTACCAGTTTGTGGGGCTTTCCAGTCCAATGGTGGTTAGTACAAAGTCCCTTTACAAAAGTTCTGGTGATGACCCTTGAGAAAAACAGAGGACAAGTCTTCCTTTTCTCAGAACTGTTTCTTAAATATTTGAAGAGAGAACTGTTTCTTAAATATTTAAAGACAATATGGGTAGAATCAAGCTCCTGACCTATTATTGTCTCCATTTAGATTTTTCTGATATTTGAACTAGCTATTTAGAAATGCTGGCCAAGAAGTCTTCAAGACCTTGGAGGTTTCCAATCCAGTTTATAGCCAGCTAAGGGCAATGTGGAAGGCAAGAGTCTGGCAGACCTGATTGGTCATTGTCAAAGCAGGTAACTGGGCAAGGGTAGAAAAGTATAAAAACCTAGTAGAAGAGAAGGCTTAGGAAGCAAAGAATTTACACAGCAGAAAGCCAGAATGTCCTGACAGTGGTTATTCCTATAGCTCCCTGAATATATGTGCTTGACCTTGATAAGTGTGGAATGAAGAGGTGCTACAAGAGAGAAGTTAGTGGGAAACTAGGTTGGGGAAATCCTGGATTAATTAAGATGACCAGGTTTCTTTATTGCAGGACCTATCAGTCTTCAATATCTTGCAGTAGATTGTCATTCTCCAATAAAGGCATAAAATATAGTGTCTAGAAACTCTGGTAAGCTTGAAATCCTGGTTTTTTTGCAAGAAGCTTGGGTCTATCAGCTCATCCTCAGTTTGGATGGCCAGCTTCTCTGGGTTTAAGAGTTCTTAGTAATTTCTCAAGTAATTAAAATAATAATAATCTCAAATTGAAAGGAGACAGTAAGTCTACGTCAACTCATGGGAACTATGAATTCATGTTACTTGCAATAGTTATCAAAGGCTGTTGTACATCAGAATCACCAAGGGAGATGGTCAATAAAATAAGATATTTGGGACGCATGTCAGAATCAGAATTTCCAGCATGGAGACCTAGAATCTGCATGCTTAACAAGTTTCCAGGTGTCTTCTATTTAGCCATTCCTCACTGACATCAAGTCTACAACACCTCTGGTGGGTCTTTGACTTGTCTCCAAGTACAGTGAGCAATAGAATAGGACGAGGAGCTGGGACTTTGTAGTAGACCCAATCTTACATTGCCTGTTACTTGCTCTGTGGCCTTGGACAAACTTTTTAACCTTCCTAAACTTTAACTTCTTCATCTGCTTCATAAAATCTTCCTCATAGTGTTTTTCTGAGGCTAAAAAAATTTTTTTAAGTAAAATACATAATATGTTTCCTGGCTCATACTTTGTTCTTACACAATACTTGGAAGCTATTATTATGTTCATAAGTATGTTGGAATTAATTAAATATAGCTGAAGAGGAGAAACTGTTCAACATAACTTCCAAGAGTTTTTAGTCAAAAGGACATGGACTTCCTAAAATCTAGGTACCTTCTCTCTCCTTTTACAAAGAACCACACTTGGTGCTCAAAATAGTAGGCGATCGAATGTTCCAGTTGACTTGAGGCTTTGTTTCCTTTTCTCTAAAGGTTATGCTTTGACTCCAACAATGGCATAGGTTCACTACAGTTTGAGAAACTTCTGTATATTATGGGATATGTCATTTAACAAAAGCTAAAAACTGTATTTATGAATGTGTTTCAAGGATCCCACCAAAAGAGCCTCTTAGCCAGATGCTAACTAAAGTTTTATGATTCTGCCAAAGTTAGTGTTCATTTGATTATTTCCATGATATAAATGGTGAGGCATTGACCACTCTTGAAGCAGTAAATCCCATTTCTGAGAAGCATCATCTGAGGGAATATTCTCTTACAGTAGGAAGCCTAGATAGGCTGAGCTCTGGGAAGTTTCCTTCCATTAGAGCAGAGATAAACTTCTCTCTGAATTGGTGGGCAGTGTTCTCCAGGGCATATCAATTTTTTTTTTTAAATGAGGCCATATACTTCCAAGTTTCTGCTTTATGCATGGGTTTCTTTTCCAACTCCCTTCTCCTTCCTCTCTGGGATCCAAAATCGTAAATTCCATCCTGGTCTCAGTGTTAAACCCATTGGTCATTAGGGCCAATTTCTGGTTTAATAACAGTCTTTTTCCTCATCCCATCTTAATCCCATCTGAGTTTGAATTCCTTTCTCCTTCATTTCTGTCCCATGGAGATTTTCCTTTCCACCTGTTGATCTTTTTGTTATCTTCCAATGTCACTCAAAAGGTCTTATTCCTTTTCCACACAACAGTCATTTGCATATTTGCAGATAGTTATGTCATTCTATTTCCTTTCCATGGATGTAACATTCACAATTGCTCAGTATAAACTGATTGTGTCTGTGCTCTTTAAATGCTCTTTACTTTTTCAATTTACCTTAAAGTTGCAGGCCCAAAGTAATGCCTCGGGTGCATTTCAACCTGTGTAAATAGACTACACTATCCCCTCTTTTGCTCTAAATGTTATCCTTCTGTTAATTGGCAATCTATGATTGTATTGTTCCACTTTGACAATTCTGGAATGTGTTGACACAGATTAAGTTTGGCCAAAGAAAGCTCTTCTATGTGCTGCTGTAAACCTGGGTAGAATTGAAGTTTAATTTTGTTGACTGATTTCAGTCAATTAAAGGAGATTGAGCATATGTGTTAATTGCAATGGTTTTTGGAGGACTCAGTGATCTCTATTATCTATCCAAAGTTTTTTGGTTGGGCTAAGGGGAAACAAAAATTTTCACAAGTGAAATCTGTGAAGTTAATTCAGACACCATAATTTACCAAGTATAAAAAGGCAACACTTTACTAAAATGTATTCGACATGTGACAGATTTGGGCTTTTTACTTTTTAAAAAAAATTTTTTTTGAATTCAGTTTACTTAACCTGTCGTGTATTATTAGTTTCTGGGGATAGAATTTAGTGATTCATCAGTTGGTATAACACCCAGTGCTCATTACATAACATGGCCTCCTTAATGTCCATCACCCAGTTACCCCATTCCCCCACCTACTTCCCCTCCAGCAACCCTCAGTTTGGCCTTTTCACTTCTATTGGCTCAATTTATAGATTTTTTTTCCTTACAAAGGTCAGTGTTTTCTATTTTCTGGTTTTTTTATTTTTATCTTTTGTCATTTTTCTTTGTCATTGTCATTTCTTTTTTATTTTTTCTTTCCTTGTGACTGTATCATTAATTTACCATACAAAATATTCAATCTACTTTTTTTTCTGCCATTTTTTCCCCGCCAATGAAAATTTAACTCTACGAAACATTTGGAGATAAATTTAGTTTGATTCAGCGGGTTGTTTCCATTTTTAAAAGAATAGGTGGTGCATTTACTGCCATCTGGTGGAACATTTTAGGGGAAAGAGAAATAGCAACTAGATTCATTAAAACATTAAAAATACCTAACCAGATAAAACTTCTTCATTGAATCATGTTACCTGTTTAACCGGAGCCATGTAAAACTAATTCAGGCCCACATGAAGCCTGAATTAACTGAAAACAAAGAAAAAAATGGCATTTAATGTTACCTCTTCTAGCTCTTAATTTATTGTCCCAACTGTGTAACGAGAATTCTGACTATAATTCCACGTTAGTTGCTTAAACATGGAAGTGAAACTTGGACTAAAAGATTTTTATCTTAAATTTTCTTAAGTTTTGACTCTATGTATCAATGTTTGATGTCCTTGGTGGATTAACCTCATTGGGCTTTTTTTTTTCTTCTTCTTAAAGTCTCATCTGAGTTTTACAAGTTGTTCTATTTAACATTCAAACAAGTCAAAATCAGGTAAATTTCATATTAGTGCTTCTTCACACCGTATTCCCTTTCTTCCCAAGGATTCTTTATTAATCATCTCCTTTGTTCATGAATACATAGTGAAAATTCTAGTCCCATCTTCTTGCTAAACATCTCAGGCAAGCAACTGTGCCTTTCATTCTCAGATTACATGTCTGTGTAATGACAGGGATTGACTTGTTTATATTAAATGGTCTCTTACAATTCTGAGACTCCATGAAGTCATGGACAAATCATTTAAATTGGTTTGACCAGTTAGATTCAGTAGAGTCGTTAGCATTTTACTCAAAGCAGTAAAAGCTGGTAGAATTGCCTAGACTTCAACACAAGACTGAAAGTAACCTTCCCTTAACTTATACCACATGGGTAACCACCTGGTTTATTATTTAAAATGTATATGACATTTATTATTTCTTTTATATATCAACATAATGAGTCTGTGTTAGGTTTGGTGACATAGTCCTAAACAAAGAAGCAAGCAACATTAGGGGAAAATAGACAACTCAACAAATGATTATAATATGCCTCAGTGTTTCATCAACTTTAATATCCATAAAAATCAACTTTAGTGCCAAATTAATGAACTTGAAGTTTCCTGGGCCCTAGAATTAGAATTCTAATTGAATAGGTTTGGAGTAAAACCACAAACCTGTATAGTTCAAAAGCCCTTCAGGTAGTCCTGATCTGAGTGATAGGACACAGTAGAAGAGAAGTTGATATGGGAGATCGATGTTATAGGAAAGGTAAACACATAGTATAAGGGATGGAAGGAGTGTTTAACTTAATTAAAAGGATTCAGGGAGGCTTTTTAGGAGTAAAGAAAGAAAAGAATGGATCCAGGAAGAGATTTTTAATTCCAAGCATAGGAATGAGAATTCCAGGTAGGAGAACCTGGCACTTTGAGGGGATAGCAAGTAGTTCATTCAGTATTTCTCAAAGGTACAATTTGGGAAGGAAATTGACCACATATTCAGATATAAAGCAGGTGGCAAATTTCAGAGAATTAGTCTAATTTGGACAATGCTTTCTGAGCACAATGCAATTCATTTAGAAACCAGTAAGCTATTTTACAACTGCTTATGTCTGGAAATGTAAAACCCAGATGTTTAAATAATATATAGGTCAAAGAAGAAATCATAAGAAAAATAAAAAATGACAAAACTGAACTTTCACAAAAATGCCACACATTGGAACTAGAGGGAAATAGCTAAAATATCATTCAGAGGAAAAATTAGAACCTTAATATATACATTAAAAAAGTAGAAAAGTATGGTGTCTGAGCGGCTCAGTCAGTTGAGCTTCCTACTCTTGCTTTGGGCTCAGGTCACGATCTCAGTGTCATGAGATCGAGCCTCACATCGAGCTCCATGCTGGATGTGAAGCCTGCTGAGATTCTCTCTCCCTCTCCTTCAACCCCCTCCCCACTCTCTCTCAAATAAGTAAATCTTTAAGAAAAAAGCAGAAAGCTTAAAAATTAAAGTAGAAGGAAGGAAATAATTAAAATATAAGCTACTTAAAGCAGAATCCAAATAGAACAATAGGAATATTGTGTCTACTTGCACTGTTTTTAGAAATTAAAAAGTGCATGTACATGTGTGTCTATTTTTGACTTATGAATTATTTAAACATGTGAGTTGTTAATTATTTGACCTTTGAATTGAATCTATGAACTGTTCAAACATGGAGGTTTTAAACCCCAGACATAGTAATAAGGTTTGTAATAGTATTCGATTTCTACATCCAGACCAATGTTGGTTACCCATGGTAATCTGCTATAATATGATTCCAGTTGTATCCAAGAATAAATATATATATTGAAATGCATTGTCATGGAATCAGTTACCAGACAAATGAGCACAATGTTAAATCATAGATCTTAATGTGATGCATGAGAAAACCCTTAAGAGTTTTCCCACATGGTGATCAGAAAGAGAATGTATTGCTATCAGAGTTATGGACAAAGATCCGATCCTATATGTATGTGTCATAAATATCTTTCTTCATTGTATGTCAGTAGGGTAAAGGAAAAAACTTATTTCCAAGTAGTTGATATTCACAAATAAATGAATGAAAGTATTATTTTTGTCATAAATCTTCAACCTCAGGTGATTAGCACAATACCATTATTTCTAATAGAAATTATAAAAACAAACAAGTTTTGATAATTAATGATGAGATAGAAAGAGATTGCCCCCAAAAATGTATTTCTGAATACCTAGTGTAATGCTAATGTAGTAACCCTTATCTTTCTTTAAATTCTGCCTCTAACATGTGACACGTGAAGAAAAATATCTGCAATAATTTATGATTCATAAACATGTTGTCGAGGTCAGAATTATAATAAAAAAGTATTGATAATCCTAGATACATTCATCTCCCTTTCCCTTTTTTTAATTTTTATTTTTTTGAAAATGCAATGTATTTGGGGTTTTTTTTTTGTTACTGTGTAACAAATGATTAAAAACTCAATGACTTAAGACAACGCACTATCTCACAGTTTCCAATTTCTAGACAAAGAATAATCGTATCCTTTTGCCCCTCCCCTTTTACAGCCTGCTTTAGGAATCTTGCTGGCAAGGCAGGTGTTGGGAATTTTGGAGGATCTTTGATGAACCAGAAAGCCTTAAAAAGCTGGCTTAAGAGTTTGCAGAAGGTGACTATGCAAAAAAGACTTAATGTAGTAGGTCTGCTATTGTTATTCTCAGAACGGTCTACTTGCAGGGTTGAGTCTTGACTGGTGTTTGGTAACTTAGCTGGTAAATAGTTCTTTAGACTGATATAAAACTTTCTCTAAGTGAAAACAGTGCCTCACTATACTTAAAACTACTTGTACAAATAATATGATTTATGCTGAATGCCTGCTTTCCTTATAGGAATTTGGACTTTTGGTACATGGTAGACGGAGAGTGCCTATGTTACCAGAATCCAATAAAAACTTTGGGCACTGAGTCTCTGACAAGCTTCCCTGATAGACAAGATTTGTCACAGTTCAAAGCTGGGGGTGCAAAGAGTATCCCATGTGACTCTAGTGCTGGAAGCTTACACCTGGTTTCATATGCACTGTGCCTGTCTGCCTTTTCCCTTTGCTGATTTTTTTTCTTGATTCTTTTTTAAAAAAAAAAAATTTAAATTCAATTTCATTAACATACACTATATTATTAGTTTCAGGGGTAGAATACAGGGATTCATTAGTTGCATGCAACACCTAGTGCTCATTACATCATGTGTCCTCCTTAATGCTTGTCACCCAGTTACCCCATCTCTCCACCCACCGCCCCTCCAGCAACCCTTAGTTTATTCCCTATAGTTAAGAGTCTCTTCTGGTTTGCCTCCCTCTCTGTTTTCTTCTCATTTTATTTTTCCCTCCCCTCCCCTATGATCCTCTGTTTTGTTTCTAAAAATCCACATATGAGTGAAACCATATGATAATGTCTTTCTCTGATTGACTTGTTTTGCTTAACATAATACCCTCCCTCAAGTTCCATCCATGTTGCTGCAAATGGCAAGATCCCATTCTTTTTGATGACTGAGTAATATTCTACTACACACATGCACACACACACACACACACACACACACACACACACACACACAAACTACATTTTCTTTATCCATTCTTCGGGACATCTGAACTCTTTCCACAGTTTGGCAATCGTGGACATTGCTGCTATAAACATTGGGTTGCCAGTGCCCCTTTGAATCACTATGCTTATATCCTTTGGATAAATACCTAGTAGTGTAATTACTGTGTTGTAGGGTAGCTCTATCTTTAACTTTCTGAGGAACCTCCATACTGTTTTCCAGAGTGGCTATACCAGCTTTCATTCTCACCAACAGTGTAGGAGGGTTTCTCTTTCTCTGCATCCTCTCCAGCTTCTGTTGTTTACTGGGTTGTTTATTTTAGCCATTCTGACCAGTGTGAGGTGGTATCTCATTGTGGTTTGATTTGTATTTCCCTAACGCTGAGCTATGTTGAGCATTTTTTCATGTGTCTGTTGGTCATTTGTATGTCTTCATTGGAGAAATGTCTGTTCATGTCTTCTGCCCGTTTCTCTACCATTTTATTTCTTGTTTTTTGGGTGTTGAGTTTAATAAGTTCTTATAGATTCTGGATATTAGCAATTTATCTGATAAGACATTTGCAAATATCTTCTTCCATTACATAGGTTGCCTTTTAGTTTCCTTTGATAAATTTTCTATGTATCCTTTCACTATAAAAAGTCACAGACACAAGTAGGACTATACAGTGAGTCCTACTGGTCCTCCTAGCAAATCATCAAATCCGAGGGTAGTCTTAAAGACCCCCAACACAGTGACACACAGGAATAATGGAATAATACTTTTTCCATCAGGAAAGATGGAACTGCCATGTTCCCTATTCATGCTAGCTGAAAGTGGAATAGTACAAAGGAAAAAGAGACATACATTTGATCAAGTTGAGGTTCATCTGGATTAATAAACATCCTTTAAAAGTGTAAATGTGTCTTCTAAAATTGCTGAGGAGTTATCAGTTACATACTACATGAGTATTAACATTAACATCCGATACCACTGTAACACTTACACTAGTCATAGTCCTAAATTCTTCACATGGATTATGTTATTCAATCTTTGCATTGCCTTTTGACAGCACCTATAATTATTTCTACTTTACATATGCAGATTGAGGCTCAGAGTGATTAAGTAACTTGTCCTAGCCACACCTCTGTGAGTAACAGAATCAGGATGTCAACATAGGGAGTCTGACTCCAAAGCCATCCTCTTTTTAACCACTGATCTTTTTTTCTTAAAGATTTTATTTATTTATTTGAGAGAGAGAGAGAACACAAGCAGGGGGTGTGGCATAGAGGGGGGAGAAGCAGACACCCACTGAGCAGGGAGCCCAATGCAGGGCTGGATCCCAGGACTCTGGGGTCATGACCTGTGCCAAAGGCAGATGCTTAACAGAATGAGCCCCCCAGGCACCTCTTAACAAACTATCTACTGACATCTTGAATTTGAACTGGATTTTTTTTCTAATTCCCACAGAAAGAAGGGTAATTTTGATCAGAGAAAAGAGAGATGGGTCATTTTGGAATATGGAACACTTGATTCCTGGCATGTTTATGTTGCAACTCCACTCTATTCCATCATACTGTATTCCCAGATATATTAAACATACACACACACAGCACTGAAGACAAAAGAGAAGAGTATTAAAATAACCCTTGTATTGGCCCAGAGGCCTCAAAGGATTTGGAAATGTCAGGAGATGAAAAAATAAATTAGGAAAGTAACAGAGATAAACATTAACCTATACTTCTATGCCTAGATATATGCCTAGAACCTAGTGGTCTTACTGAAGGGAAAAGAAGATGCTCAGAGTTTGGAAATCCAAGGAAGCTAGAATGTGAGGCAGGTCTGCAAAGGCATCTTCTCAAATGCTTGGTAGAATTCTGACCTAGGTTTGCATGTAAGAGACTATGGGAATCAAGGGGGAAAAAATCATAGGCAGGAACAAGCAGAACAATTCCCAGGGCTCACATAGGGTGAGGGACAGTCACTGTTTCCAACAGCCAAAGTAGAAAAATATCTTCATACACATGGCACTGGGTAGGTTTCTTAGGGACCACTATTGTCTCAGTAGTGGTCCAGATTAGCCCCCAAACTACCCCAAGCAGAACAAGTGTGAAGAAACCACAAGATATGTCATAATAAAATTGCTTAAATCAGTGCTGAAGAGAAAATATTAAAATCAGCCAGGCAGAAGAAAAAACAAACAAACAGGCATGTGAAGTACAGAGGAATGCCAGCAAACCTGTCATCAGAATCCACTCAAGCCAGAAGAAAATAGTGGAACATCTTTAAAATAGTGAAAGAGAAAAGAAAATCAAGCTAGGGTTCTATATCCAGCCAACATATATTTTTAAAGTAATATAAAAATAAAGACTTTTTTAGATATAAAAAAGCTAAGAGAATTTATTGCTGTCAGATCTCCACTGTGCAAAGTATTAATCTTTCAGGATAAAGGAAAATATTATCAGAAATTTGATCTACACAAAGGAATGAAAAGCATTTGAAGGAGTATACATACATTTTTAAGAAATTTAAAAGATAATAGACTTTTAGAAGCAAAAATTACTATATTTTGGAGTCTATAACACATGTAAAGGTAAAATCATAACAATATAGCACAAAACCAGAAGCAGAAAATGGAAATACACTGTTGTAAAGTTTTTATACTATATATGAACTTATATAATATTATTTGAATTTAGAAATTAGAGATGTCTATTACAGACTTTAGAGCTAACATTAAAAAAAGAGAAAAATAAATAAATAAAAATTTTAAAAAGAGGCTTAGTTAATAAGCCAACAATGAAGATGAAGTGGAATAAGCAAAAACATTCAATTCATACCAAAATGGCAGGAAAAGAGAAACAAATATTAGGTAGAATGAATAGAAATGAATAGCCAGAGGGTAACTTTAAGCCCTAGCCTATCAATTATATTAAAAATTAACAGTATAATTAGAAGGGAGAGATTGTCAAGTTTATATAAAAACGAGACCCAATCATATGCCATCTAAAAAATCCAGTTTAACTATAAGGGAACAGGTAACTTAAGGATAAAACAATGGAAAATTATGTACCGTAAAGTAGTAATCAAAAGAAAGCTAGAATGGTGATATTCATATCAAACAAGGTAGATTTTGAAACATGGAACATTGCTATGGATAAAGAAGTTCCTTTCTTACTAATAAAGTTATTAAATTATCAAAGCATATCAATCTAAATGTATAGACACAATAACTAGCTTCAAAGTGCATGAAACAAAAACAAATAGAAGAGACAAGAAAGACAAATCCACAACTATATTTAGATATACTAACACTTTACATTCAATAATTAATAGAAGTAGAAGACAGAAAATCAGTGAGACTACACTAGTCCTGAATGACACTATCAACCTATTCACTAGAATTGACGTTTATGGAACACTTCACCCTAAACAACAGAATGCACATTCTTTTCAAGTGCACATGAAACATTTTCCAAGATAGACCATTTTCTAGGACCTAAAACAAGTCTCAAGAAATATAAAATAATTGGAATCTTAAAAAGTATGTTCTCTGACCACAACAAAATTAAATCAAAAGAAGAAAGAAAGAAAGAAAGAAAGAAAGAAAGAAAGAAAGAAAGAAAGAAAGAGAAAAAACACCAACATTGGAAACATACCTGGAAAAATCCCCAGATATTTGAAAATTAAATAACACATTCCTAAATAAAACATGGGTCAAAGAAAAAGCTTACATGGAGGAAATAGAACATATATTGAACTAAGTGAAAATTAAAATACCACATCATGAAAGTTATGAGATGCAGCTAAAATAGTGGTTAAATGAAAATTCACACAATAAATTCTTACATTTGTAAGACTTCAAAATACTTGATATAAATTTCTACCTTAAGAAACCATAAAAAGAAGGAAAAATTAATCCCAAAGTACACAAAAAGAAGAAAGTAATAAATGAGAAGTGGTCAATGAAAAAAATACATAAAAACAATATAAAATATCAATGAAACAGAAAGCTAGTTGTATGAAAGATCAATAAAGTTGAAAAATCTATAGTCAGACTGAGGAGGGAAAAGAGAAGATATAGGTTATTAATAACAGATTAAGGGAAATGATACCACTACAGATCGTGCAAATATTAAAAGGATAACAAGAGAATAAAATGAGCAACTTTATGGCAATACATTTTCAACTTACATGAAATAGACAAGTTTCCTGTAAGGTGCAAATCACAAAGGTTACTAGTGACTTATAACAAACATTAAAAGGAGAAATAATATCAATTCTATACCATACTATACTATTCTATTTTATACTAACTCTTGAAAATAAAAGATTCTTCCCAAATCACTCTATGAGGCTAACATTATCTGGTAACCAACACCAACGATAACACAATCCAAAGGGAACTACTTGCCATTATTTCCCATAAATATAGACAAAAAAATTCTTTACAAATGTTTAGCAAGCCAAATTTAGCAATATATATAAAAAAAAGGATTGGGCCCCTGGGTGGCACAGTTGGTTGAGCGACTGCTTTCAGCTCAGGTCATGGTCCCGGAGTCCCGGGATTGAGTCCTACATTGGGCTCCCAGCTCCATGGGGAGTCCGCTTCTCACTCTGACCTGCTCTCTCTCACTCTCTCTCTTTCCTAATAAATAAATAAATAAAATCTTTTAAAAAAAAAAGGATTAATCACCATCAAGTGGGATTTAACCCAACAACACAAGATTGTTCAACGTTTGAAAATCAATTGTTGTAATTCACCTTATTAACAGACTAAAAAATGGAAAACATATGAGCATCTCTATAGATGCAGAAAAATCATTTGACAAAATTCAACACTCTTTCAGAAAAAAGTCTCTCAGCACATCTAGGAAAAGAATGTAGTTTCTTTAACCTGACAAAAGTAATCTAACAAAAAACTTAAAGCTAACATCATACTTCATGGTGAAAATTTGAATGTTTCCCCTCATAAGTTAGGGAATGAGGCCAAAATGTCCCCTCTTACAATTTCTATTCAACATTGTATTATAGGTCCTAGCCAGTGTGATTAAAGAAGAAAAGGAAAAAAAAAATACAGATTGTAAAGAAAGAATTAATGCTTTTATTTATAAACAACATGGTCAGTTATGAAGAAAATTTTAGATCTACAAAGTATTAAAAAAAGAGATTTAATTGATTTCTAACGAAGGTGCCTATTGATTTTCAACAAAGTTGGCAAGGTAATTCAAAGGGGGAAGGACCATTTCAGCAAATCATGTGGAAATAATCGGAAAGCTTTATATATGAAATAAAAGTGAGAGAAAGAGAGAGAAGGATTAAACTTTGGCCCTTGGCTTTTAGCTCATACCATCTATAAAAATTAACACAAGGGGTGCCTAGGAGGCTCAGTCGATTAAGCCTCTGCCTTTTGCTCAGGTCATGATCCTAGGACCCTGGGATAGAGTCCTGCATCAGGCTCCCCATTAGGTGAGGAATCTGCTTCTTCCTCTCCTCTGTCTGCTGCTCCCCCTGCTTGTGCTCTCACTCTCCGTATCAAATAAATAAATAAAATCTTAAAAAAAAAGAAAAAAATTAACACAAAATTGATCATAGACCTAAGTTAGAGAGCTAAACCTGTAGCACAACTATAAGAAAACATAGGGAAAAATCTTCATGACCTTTGGTTAGACAAAGAATGATCACTTTTTATGCTACTGATGAAAGGTCTTTTTTATCATGAAATGACTCCACAAAGATGAAGCAATGTTAATTTTCGACTTTACTCTTCGAAGGATGACTAAGGCTATCATTCAGGAGAAAAAGAAGTAATTTCAATGCCCATAACAGAAAACTCAATTTATGGTGATTTATCCAATTAGTGGTCTTTAAGTTGCTTTTTGTTTTTGTCTCCTAAAATAGGAAGCACATGAAGTAGGAAGTTCAAGACTGGTAAATTAATTCAATGATGCCACTAGAGACCCTGGCATTCTCTATCTCTTCACTCGGCCAGCATTTAGATTCCTCATGCACGTCTTCTCAGGGAAAAAATGGCAGCTGCATCTCTTGTATCACATCAGTGTTCCATGCAGGAAGAATATTAAGATCAAGGAGTCAAAGGTGTTTGTCCATCTGCTTTTAAAGAGCTTTCTGAGAAGTCACACTTAGTAAATCTTGCTTACATTTCATTAGTTGGAAGAATGTTGCTGGCCGTGTCTACCTGCAAGGAAGGCTGAGAATTAACCAACCTACCTTCCTTCCTTCCTTCCTTCCTTCCTTCCTTCCTTCCTTTCCTGGTTTTGGCTCAGGTCATGATCTTAGGGCTATGAGACTGAACCCTGCATTGGGCTCCACACTCAGTGTGGAGTCTGCTTTATACTATCTCTCTCTCTCCCTTTGTCCCTCCCCCACTCTCAAATAAATAAATAAATCTTTTAAAAAAAGATTTTATTTCTTCAGGTTCTTCTAATCTTGACTTATAAAACATTAAAGAAAAGGATTTTCTTTTTTCCAAAAAACACATGGATTAGGTTACCCTACCTAAGCTTTTTAAGTATATGTCTGAATTGTGCCTATTTGAAATATTTGAAATGCTAATTCATCAAAAAACTGCACAAAACGCCACTTATTTAATATTATTATTATTATTATTATTATTATTATTATTATTTTTACAAATATATGGGTACTTGATAAATGGCATCCTGGGATGTTCATCAATGAGGAATTTTAATCCAACATGATTGCTTACTTTGTCTCAAAAAATAATTTGTCAGTTAACGAATTGTGAAATAATTCATCTACTTTAAGAAGAATGATAAACATCTTCAAAAGCAACTGTGAATTTTGAGAAAAAACAGATACATTTAGAAACAATGAGGAATACAAAAGCATTGCTGCAAATGAGTGAAGTGATGGTAAAAGAAGGACCTAGAAAATCTGAATTGTTCTTTATTCTTCTACTCTAATTTTCTAAGACTTACAGAAATTTACTTTGACTCTACATAATGTCAAAAACATCCAGATGCAAAATGGAAAAGGTTTTGATATCTTTTAGACATAGCTTTCATCTATTTGCACTTCAATTTTCTTGACCCTGAGAAAAGCAATGCCTGTTTCTTACCCACTGTGAAGAGATTTTTTTTAAAGTTTGAATTCTTTAGCCAAATTGATTCCATTGCATGAATAATACACAATTTCACCATGAGGAAAAGGACTTTATTGCCATCATTTTGGACCCTTTCTTCTGTTCAAACACAAAGCAAAGTTCCCGACTGAAACGAGCTTGGAGCAGTTGTAATTAATAGAAGCTTAACTTGGAATAGATGAAAAGAAAAGTAAAGGATAATAAAATTACTACTTATTGAGTATGCTAAAAGTCAGAAAACCTGACCTAGTTCTATCATTAACTAGGTTTGAGAGGTTGGACAAACACAAATCCATGTCTGGGCCTCACACTTCTGTTACGACATGAAGATATAATGCAACTGATACCTCAATTTAAAAATGTGCGATCAGTTCATTTTCCAGTTACTGTTTTCTCAAAGAGAAACGTGAATATGATACTGAGCCAAAATAACTTCCTTTGTGGTTTGTTATATTTATAAAAATGATTCATATTCTTCAGGGAGAATCTCACTGGATCTCTCAAAGCAGGGCATCACCTGGCTTTGCACTCAGCCGTGGCTGAGCTCTTCAGCTTGACTTGTTGAGCTGAGCCTTGACTGACACATCTCACCTAAGGCCTAGAAAAACTAAACGAACTCTTATGAAGCTTATGTATGGTCCAAGCTTGAATAATTGACCCCCTAGAGTTAATAGTTTGCCAGTTCACCGGACAGTAATTATAGTTGGCATTTTCTTAGCATAGACTTTTTTTTTTTTTTTTTTTTTTGCTAGGCACTGGGATTTTTATATATTATCTCATGTCTGCAGAATAAAACCTCAAAAGTGGGCATTAGTAGTCCTATTAGAGGAAATCAATTCTCATAGAGGTTTAGTAATTGCCCATGGCCAACTACTCATGAAATTCCAGAGATGAGATTCAAACCCAGTTTGCTAGACTTCAAAGCCCATGCATTCTCTTCCTTTCATCCATTTAAGGCTCACTCATTTCCTAAATTCGGAGGGGTTTTAGGTTCCTTATAGGTCATTTCCAGGCATCACTGCCTTTGGCCAAATTGGAATTCCCTGGCATTTCCAAAGTGGTATGAAACTTGTGGAGAGTCCCTGGAAAGTATAATAAAATACACAAGAGTAGGAAGTTGTCTAGAAAAACCACAGAGCTCCCTTAAATGAGAATACTAGGCAAAGGATTATGGATAGGCTAACATTTGAGTTGGGCTTGAAGGAAAAGGAAGGTTGACAGATGGGGTAAGTAGAGGAAGATGGGAACATTGGATATGTTGCAGGAGACACTAAAACATTCCTACCCACAGAGGCATAGAGGGAGTTGTAGTTGATATTGCACAATAATATTCAAGGAAAGGAAGGTAAAGCAAGACTTAATGTGTGCCAGTTATATCCCAAGCCTTCTACTAGATTCTTCGTAGTTAACGTTTCAAGACCCTTTCAATAGGGATGGAGGGTGTCAAGACAAAGAGTGTGTGTTTGAATTATTTGACAATGACAATCCAGTGAAGTCTTTTGAATAGAATGTAACCAGATCAGTGCCAGGTTTTAGAGAGATTACTACTCTGTCAGTCCTCTGCCAAATATATTAATCATATAGGGGAAAAGTTGAAAGGAGAACAGTTAAAGGTAAGTGGGACACTAATCCATGGACACAAACAAATACCTGGATATACAAATGCTTTCTTCTGCCCCACCTCCCAAGCAATGATTTGCATTTTTTTTCATTTTTTAGGGCTATTCATTACTTTTTAATTCATGACAATGAGGTTAATGAATAACCGCTCATATCTTCTAAGATATGAAGATTATTATGTACCATAGTCTGTTCTAAGTGCCTCATGTACATTTTTTCGATGTATATAAAGGCACACAGTTAATCTTATTTGATAGAAATGGAAACTGAGATTTAGACAGATTAAGGCACATGCCCAAGACCACACAGCTGTTAAGTGCTGGTGCTGGCATTCGTACTTAGCTGTGAATCCAGAGATTTTGTTCTTAATCGCTGTGCTACTAAAGAACAGACCAAGGAAAGAAATGTCTTGCCATTTTGAGAAAAACTTTGTTTCTCTTCAGTGAAGTTGAAACATTGACTTTTGAGGCCTGGATAGTAAGTGGACTATCCACTTACTAGTCAGATGACTAGAGATAGCTCTTTGGGTAGAGAGCCAATAAAACAGGCCCACCTAGAAGGAAGAAAACTTCAAAGTTCTATTTAAAGGAGACCCAGGGAGAGTCACTTTGAAAATAGGAAGTGGGACCACATATATCCCTGAAGCACATCAAACACCCATTGTGCTTCCAGAATCAAGATCCAGCTGAAAGAGCTGAGGAGAGTTACGGAGGAGTCTCTGTGTGAGCAGGAGGGTGGTACCGCAGCGTGATAAGATAAGGGGAGAATGTGTTGGAAGGACTGACTCATTCGACTCCCTGCTGCAGCTATTCTGAGCTTAAAGATAAGGTTTAATCGCTGAACCCAATTTGCAGTTAAGGTGACTTGTAGAGAGCTGAAGATCTCAAGTCTCTGTTAAATAGTCCCTTAAGCAACATTATCCATGGCATCACGGATCCTCATGGAGGGCGAAGTGTTCCCAGTGTAGTTCCAATACCTGTGAAAGATCTGAGGGTCATTTCAGGTGGTTTTAGGGAGTGTCAGCATTTTAATGAATTCACCGTTGGTCCAGTTTCTGGATCTAGCAAGTTTACCATTGGGAGAAATTGCAGTGGAATTTATTCATGCTACCCAATTGTACAGTGTGCTGATTTATAAACCAGAATTCAGTTATTAATTTTAAAACCTTAAATCTTTTTTGGAATGATTCAGAATATAAATAATGGGAGGCTGGGTGACAGTGTGGAGAGAACAGATGGTCTAGATTTAGACAAAGCTGTTTCTGAGAACCTAGGTTAGCTAGATGACCTTGAGCCACATCTTAACAGCTCTGAGTTGCAGTTTCCTTTGGGAAATGGAAGTGATGTTATGGAATAAGGCTAATTTGACTAGAATACTCAGCTAAATGCAAGAGACACGGTGGGGAGAAACACTGCAGGCTTCTAAAGTTAACCCCAACAAGCATGGGTCGGTGATCCAATATTCAGGGTCCCAGGAGAAGCAGATGTCAGGTGTGGGTTAGGCTATGGGCATTATAAGGAGTCTCAGTCTGGTGGGTGGACTGTAGCAATATCAGTAGATCCTTTACATTGTAGAACATGCTGGACTGTAATATTCTTCACCCCAAAGTACAAAATTGTCAAGACATTAAATCAGGGCTTTGATCAGATGGCACTGAGTTCAGTGCCTGGCACAAGTGATAGAATGGCAACATAAGACAGAGTACCCGGGGCAAATTCAGATGGAATTCTGTACACTGAGTCATCTGTTGTTGTTGTTGTTGTTGTTGTTAATATTATTGGAGGACAGTTCTGGTGCATCTAGTCTAAACCCTAACATTTGATTCCAATTCCTTCTGTGTGATGAAAGCAAGATTGTTGTCTTTCTTGCCATCTGTATGGCTAACTTTGGGCAAATGTCAAAGATTAAGGCAGAGAATAGAGTAAAAGATACCGGATAGTAATGAGGCTTCTCGGGGGAGTTTTGGAAAGTACCCTGAGCTCATAAGGAGCATTTCTTCCCAGTGCCAGTAAAGTGTCGGCTGGGGCCGCCTGTATATTGCCATCTAAATAGCATTGGCGCTGCCTCCTCCTCCAATTTCTCAACCTATAGAAGCCATATCCCAAGATTTCTCTGAATTTTTTTTTTTCTAATTTCAAGGAAATACTTTTTTCTTTTTTCCTTCCATCTCTTTCTTTCCTTCTTCTTTTTCTCTTACTTTGGGATTTCTATTATATACCACAATGGCCAAGATATGAAATCCAGTCCATTCTTCAAGTTCAAGATACAGCTACCACCAACCCTCCCCCCACCACACACACACACACACACTCTTTCTCTCAAAGTGATCATGCCTTGGTAGATTTCAATAGTGATTTTTAGAAATGAGCAAGAGGAGAGTTTCACATAATAGCATCGGGAAAAATAAATATAATGGATAATTATCCCATCCCTGAAGATTTCATTTCTTCTCTCTTCCTCCTCTTCCTCACTCGTCCTTATTCACCTTTCCCACTTCCTTTTGAGTACAAACCCCACAAATTACTCTTTTCTCAGGCAAAGAGCTCTCTTCCACATCAATTATAATATCCTTTGTTGATGTTCTTGCCCTCTGCTAAGTTCTCATCTTTCTTAAGGAAACATAAGGTAGTTTTTTGAGGATCATTTTTTTCCTAAGAGAAATTCTTATTTGACCAGCAAACACAGTCAAATAACTTTGATCTTAAGTACTGGCAACAAGGATACTGGTACTCAAATGATTCAGAATTTTTCTTGAATTATGCTAAGTAAACACTTTAAAAAAAGCCAATTCCCTTCTCTTTTTTTTGTCATTTTAGCAAAAGGCTTTACTAGTCTAATGTTATCTAATGACTGTCTAGTTTCACATAGTCGAGTTTAACTTTCCTTGTATTTATTGCATTTTAGATGGAAGTTGGAGCATACAGATTTTACAAGGCACAGTGTTTTTGATGAAATATCTATTAGAATAGGATTTTTTTAAAGATTTTATTTATTTATTTGACAGAGAGAGACACAACGAGAGAGGGAACACAAGCAGAGGGAGAGGGAGAAGCAGGCTTCCCGCTGAGTGGGGAGCCTAAAGGGAAACTCTATCCCAGGACCCTGGGATCATGACCTGAGCCAAAGGCAGACACTTAATGACTGAGCCACACAGGTGCCCCTAGAATAAGACTTTTTTTTCCTAGAAAGAATTTCATAGGAGACCAGCATCTGTTTTATCTTGTTCTTTGTTTGGTGCAGTTTCTGAAAATGACTTTTTAACCTTCTCCCTTGATTCTGAGGATGGCATTTATATAAAATTGGTGATTCCCTGTGCTCTGGCCATTGTTTCCAAGAAGTATTGCGACAGTAACTTTTGTCAAGTTAATTGTTGCTGCCAGTATAAATGGAGGTACAATTGACAGGGATTCAAAAGCATTGCTTCTGAATTTGTTGTGCAGAAAAAGATGACTAGTTTAATCCAAATATTTACTCTGATTCTGCCAAAAATAATTTGTCTCTGTGCAACAGAAAAGTTTACTTTTGATACACCTCATCATCCTGGTGGCCAGCAGTATTTTTTAGAATAAAAGTTACATTATTTGATCATATTAACAATAAATAATTCTATATATTAATAACAAATATTCCAAGTATTGGAAACTGGGGGGTAGGAGGTGGGGATAAGGTAAGGAATAAGTAAAAGAGCCAATAGATTAGAATAAAAGAAAAGTATAATATATTGTACATCAATGTTTAAGCATAAAACTGACTTTTTGTAGACTTTTCTGACACCTCAAAATCTTTTTGGTGATTTAAAACATCACATATATTTGCACATAGTTTTACATTAGTACTGCCTGGAGTTGGGACACTAGGGTGGAGAAGGTTGAAGCAACATAACAAAAAGAAAGATAATATAAAACTAAAAACTGCTGAAGCATGTCCCAATAATTTGCTGACAGTGAACCAGGGCAAAAACAAACCTTTCTTGTCATCACTGCAGTTTAAATGGCACATTCACTGACCAAAAACTTTGTGGGTCTGTTTTTTCTAAAATTCCATCATACTAAACAGAAGAAACAATTAATTGTTTGGTGGTCCATAATTCTATTGGCAGATTAATATGCTTAATCATGCATACCTTTCCCACTTGAATTCCTAAAACAGTAAATAAATATCAGGGGTAATAAAAATAGCTTCAAAATACAGAGCATAATTTAAACAATAATTTCCATATATAAAGTAGATCCCTGCCATTTGCAGTAATGATAGAGCCCCAGATGTGCTGCATTATAAGCTATTCTCCAGAGGAGAAATGAGCAAAACAGGACCAGACCGCAGGCTGGAGTAGATGGGGGAAACCTGACGAAGACACAAGGCTGCTTGCTTCTTTCTTCCCTCTTGGGAAGGGTCCAGGAGATCAAATCAATGATTATGTGGCTACTTGGAAGCTCTCCCCTGGGCATCTCAGCTCTAGGAGATAAATATTGCCCCCAATCCTTTCGGGTAGAGTTCTCAGGGTCAAGTGGAGGTTGCCAGGTTCTTAATAAGGAAGCCTGGTGCATGCAAGCTGATGCCAAGAACTTTGGGAATTGTTCTGATAGAGATGGGCAGGAAGGAAAAAGACCCAAGAGCCTCAGCTCCCCCAGGCCAGCCAGCTGAACCCTCAGGACTGGCTTCTGATCCTGCAAAGAGGTAGTAAGCCACAGAAAACCAAGGATCTTAGTAGAAAGACTATTGAGACTTATATGAAGTTGAGTAGTTGGAGAGGTGTAGCCTGACACCCATAGAAAATTCCTCTCTGAATTTCCAGATGTATTTCCAGATCCACATTGCTCATTTAGAGGACTTCCTAATATACCAGGGGCCTGCATTCCAGTGGCTGAGAGCCCAAGTGTCAGGTATTAGTACAGGTACCTAAGTCCAGGTTGTAGCTACCAGAGAACTACAGTTTCGATACAGTTTAGGGAATGCTTTGAATATGTCACAAGTTAAATTATATAACTCTTCATAAAAGTTAAATGTTGCAAAAGTTAGCCCAGGTTACAGTATCATCTTTATATGGCCTTTTTGTACTTACTCCTTTTGATCCTAAAGAAGAGTAAAGAATACTTTCTTTCTTTTCTCCAGCATCTTTAGCTTGGATTCTTTAAGACTTGGGTATGCAATTTTTCAAGTAGGAAAGAATTTGTTATTGCAACCAATATGTCCTGCTTTATCAGCCTGGGAAACCTAAATAGATCATATTTTTTCCATATTCAAAGTAGATGATGCTGAACCTTTATTCACATGTTGCAAAGGTACCTCTTTTTTTCTGTCTGGTATCTCTCTCTTGTGATGCAACAACTTAAGGGATGCTTTTTAAGCCCAAGTTAGTCCAGAGAGGCTTATGGTCAATGTTCTGTTTTTCACTATATTGCTGCCATGTCAGATCATGAAAACTCAGCCATCTTAATATCTACCTTGTCTCCTGAAGAGCAAGCTGCCTTGAACAGAGCAGGTGCCTCAACACAGGGCTGGTAACCCAGTAAAATGGTGCAATCTTAGTCTATCTTGAGGTGCGTTCTCTGCTGAGATACTTCCTATGGGAGGATTGTGGTATAACATATACTTGTACTAGCTTCCTAGGGCTGCTGTTACATGACCACCAGGTTGGTTAGAATAAAATAGATTTACAGTCTCAGAGTTGTGCAAGCTGGAAATCTGAAATCAAGTTATTGGCAGGGCCATGCTCCCTGAAGCCTCTAGAGGATCATTCTTTGCCTCTTCCAAGCCTCTGGTATTGCTGACAATCATTGGTATTCCTTGGGCTTGTAGACACATCCAACCTCTGCCTTCATCATCATATGGTGTTCTCTTGTGTGTGTGTCTGTGTTCAAATTTGCCTTATCTCATAGGAACATTTGTCCTTGGATTAGAGCCTACTCCATCCCAGTACAAATTCATCTTACCTTGATTATCAGCAACTTGATTATTTAACTTTCCTCCTGATCTGCACCTACCTCTAATGTTCTGTCCTCTGGCTTTTGCCATGATTTCAGCTTCACAAAAAAAACTTCACTGACCTGATGTCCTCATGTTGCAGACAGACAGTCCAATTCAAATATATATATATATATATATATATATATATACATATAATATATACATATTATATAAATATATATACATATAATTTTTTGGCATACCATCTTCTCTCTACACCTGTTCATGCAGCCTAATATATACTCTTGGATGCTGAATTCACCTCCTAAGTTGGACACTAGCCTAGCTATATGCTTATTAGAACCAGGTCTATATTGTAAAAAAGTTGAGAAGATAAAAAACCTACTAAAAAAACCTTATCCCAGTTGAATTGAGGAATTAATTAATTTCTTTAATCATTTAATCTAGTAATATCCAATATAATTTTCTGTGAAGATGGAAGAGTTTTATTTCTGTACTGGCCAATTCAATAGCCACTACTCACATATGATTACTGAGTACTTGAAATGCAGCTGCTATGGCTGAAGACCTGAATTTCCAATTTTATTTAATTTTAATTAATTTTCATTTAAATTTCAGTAGAAACATGTAATTAGTGGTTACTGGATTAGACCACACAGATCTACTCCATTCCTTTAATATAAAGGAATATGTGGGGGCACCTGGGTGGCTCAGTGGGTTAAGCCTCTGTCTTCGGCTCAGGTCATGATCTCAGGGTCCTGGGATCGAACCCCACATTGGGCTCTCTGCTCAGCAAGGAGCCTGCTTCCCCCTCTTTCTCTGCCTGCCTCTATCCCTACTTGTGATCTCTCTCCCTTTGTCAAATAAATAAATAAATAAAATCTTTTTAAAAATTAAAAGAAAATAAAGGAATATGTGGCAGAACAACAGTTAATCTTTCAGGAGCCAATAATAAAATTGAATTCATTTGTTCTGATAAGAGCTTTGTAGTGTCTTAAGGGTAAAAGAAAGAAAAGGTGATGTAGTGGATATGGCAGTCTAACCAAATAATTCCAGAACAAAATGAGTGAGGTATATCATCATTTATGTGTTGTTGGAGATTGAGATCTTCATCTTTCTAGCTCCAAGCATACTTCAAGAGCTATGGAAAACCTGACAACGGTGAAAATGTTTGAAGCATATTCAGCCACATTTTCTAGAAGCCAGATGAGACCCTAGGGAAGCCAAGGACCTAGCCTTTCCTGATGAGTATCTCAGTCCCTTGTAAAACTGCTTGGCTCACATTTGAAGCTACTGTACCAGTAAGAGATAGATTAAGGTATCTTCACATTTTCAGATTAATTTCTCTGAGCCCAATTTAGTGTTTTCTTTGGATAAATTTCTTCATTAGCAATCATATGCAAAATATTATTCAGATTTTAAAAATAGAAGATGTCAAAGTTGAAGTAATATCTCTGATTGGGAGATTATCTTGCTCCTGAACTGGAAATCCAAAGAAAGCAAAGAAAGAGAAAACAGTTAAGCAGAGACAGGTTATTTATCTGGGGAGTGTGTCCATCATAAGACCTGAGGGAAATATCTTCTTATGCCACACAAAGATGAGTTACTTTATGAAGAACTTTAATCAGTTTGATTCAACTTTTAAGATGTTGGGGCTTCTAAGTTCCATATATTTCCATGGTTGTCAAGAAATCCTTGAGGAGAAAAGTTTTAATTAAAGGTAGCTGAATCTGGAATGAGTATCATTTACCTCTGATCTCATGGGATACCTCTAGAGAAGATGTAGGTGTACCGAGCAGACAGAGACAAGGAAATTGAGAAGTTGAGAAATTGAGAAGTTGAGAAATAATTTTTTAAAAGATTTATTTATTTATTATTTGAGAAAGAGAGAGAGAGAATGGTGGAGGGAAAGGGGAAAGGGAGAGAATCTCCCACAGACTCCCTGCTGAGCATGGAGCCCACTGTGGGGCTCCATCTCACAACCCTGAGATCAGAACCTGAGCTAAAACCAAGAGTTGGACTTAACTGACTGAGCCATCCAGGCACCCAAAGAAATAATTTAATAATATAAAGAACTCTAATAGTTAAATGCAATTGGAATTAAACTTCTATAGGCACAAAACTTTTGGTCTTTTTCTTTCTGAATTCTACCCCCAAAGACCAGGTAATCACTAGCAGATATGAATTTGAATGTCCATTTTTTTCTTTTTCTTTTTTTTATACTTTGAATGAGAACGAGCATCTTATCATAAATTTAAAAGTCATTTTTATTTCTTGAACAACTAGCATCAGTTTGAAAAAATATTCTTGTACCTTTTCCTTAATTAATTAAATTTTAAAAATTAATGATGCTTAACATGTATTCATATCTTAGTGATATAAACTTGTACTTGACCTCATAATTCTCTCTAGGCCTCTTCATTTTTCTCTTCTAAAAGTGGAGGCGTATATGTGTGTGTAAAATTATCATCACAGTAGCTTTTATTCAGCATATCACTCTGGGACTCCACTGGAAAGCTTATATAGCTGTCCCTTTGTTGTCTGCCTTTATTTTCTTTTTTTGTGTTATGTTAGTCACCATAAAATACATCATTAGTTTTTAATGCAGTGTTCCAAGATTCATTGTTTAAGTACAACGCCCAGTGCTCCATGCAATACGTGTCCTCATTAATATCCATGACAAGGCTCACCCATCCCTTCCCCCTGAAACCCTCAGTTTGTTTCTCAGAGTCCACAGTCTCTCATGGTTCATCTCCCCCTACAATTTCCCCCAGTTCACTTTTCCTTTCCTTCTCCTAATGTCCTCCATGTTATTCCTTATGTTCCACAAGTAAGTGAAACCATATGATAATTGACTTTCTCTGCTTGACTTATTTAACTCAGCATAATCTTCTCTAGTCCCATCCATGGTGATGCAAAAGTTAGGTATTCATCCTTTCTGATGGAGGAGTAATATTCCATTGTACATATGGACCCCATCTTCTTTATCCATTCATCTGTTGAAGGGCATCTTGGCTCTTTCCATACTTTGGCTATTGTGAACATTGCTGCTATGAACATTGGGGGTACATATGGCCCTTCTTTTCACTACATCTGTATCTTTGGGGTAAATACCCAGTAGTGCAATTGCTGGGTCATAGGGTAGCTCTAGTTTTAATTTTTTGAGGAATCTCCACACTGTTTTCCAAGGTGGCTGCACCAACTTGCATTCCTACCAAGAGTGTAAGAGGGTTCCCCTTTCTCCACATCCTCTCCAACATTTGTTGTTTCCTGCTTTGTTAATCTTTACCATTCTAACTGGTGTAAGGTGGTCTCTCAATGCTGTTTTGATTTGAATTTCCCTGATGACTAATGATGATGAACATTTTTTCATGTGTCTGTTAACCATTTGTATGTCTTCATTGGAGAAGTGTCTGTTCATGTCTTCTGCCCATTTTTTGACATGATTACCTGTTTTTTGAGTGTTGAGTTTGAGAAGTTCTTTATAGATCTTGGATATCAGCCCTTTGTCTGTAGTGTCATTTGAGAATGTTATATATTTTTAATGGCTTTCCAGTTATTACCTGAATGATTTTTTATAATACTTATAAATAAGTAAATACTTGTAAATAAAATCCTCACTTTCAGTAGATGGGAATCAGCTTCTCTGAAATGTAAATTTTGGGTAATTTGCTTTTTTAAAGCAAAATATTCAATCTATGTGTCTATGTAGCTAAGGAGACAGGGCTTCTACATCTCTCTCCCTCTTTCCTTCCTTCTTTCAGTCTTTCTTTTTATCGTATTGCTTTCGGGATGTGGGTGAAAATTATGTGGATTGACTTAGCAAATACACTATTTTAATATTTTGTCTTTCAAAATATTAGTGAAATGTTCAGTGTCCAAACCAAGCCTGAATAGGAGCGTTGCCTGATTTCCATGGTGAGGTGTGAATCGATGGGTTATGAAACCCTCCTCTATTCTCTTACCCATCCATCATACTCATTTCCCAAACACAAGAATACTTTTCTTTTTATTCTCAGATTCTCCTTTTATTTATCTTATTAAGTCCTTTATTTTGCATAAAGTTGAGGAGATGTTTTACTGTTCATATCACTGTCATTTTCCAGGGTACTGATTTATCATATGTGACACTAGAAAAAAATAAAACACTAATTTATATTCATGAAGTCCTCATTTGTGCTTTCTAAACAGATATAATACAACCTGTCTAACTTCTCCAGGATGTTCTATAGTCCTATCATTTTATGACATTTTCCATCCAGTATAAATAGGAGAAAGGTAGTACATGAAAGATAAAAATATTATAAATGTAATTGAACTGAATATTTTTTTAGACAAATGAAAATTAGAAGAAATTACTAAATGATGTTTTAGTTCATAAACTTAATTTTATAAAATGTTAGAAGATGGCATAGAAAACTTTGACTTGAAATCTGAGCATTATCATAACATTTCTCTCATGTACAGAGATATCTAGTTGACAAACAAGCAAATAAAAACCAAAAGACACTTTCAACTACAGAAACCTTATAAGAACTTCACCTGTAAACTTATGACATGTCAAATCTTTTCTTTTTTTTTTAGATAGGCTGTACATTTTTATCATAAGGCATATCTCAATCAACCAAACCAAAAATAAATAACATTTTATCATTTTTTTCAGTTAATACATCATATTCAAGATTCCTGGGGAAGGCAGATAGGATTGAACAGTTTTATGTCTCAGTTTAAAGATCATTTTCTTAGAACAAGTACTTCCAAGTTCCCAATGAACCCAAAGAACTAGGTTCTCCTGGTACGTACCTTTGCCGCCCTATTTCCCCATAGAAACATTTGTTTAATGGCTGTCATCATTCGACCAAACTCCACAATAGAGACACTGCATTGATTCCGTTCCCCCTGGACACCCAAGGCTGGAGACAAGACCTTCCATCATAGCTATACTGTGCCTGCTCAAAAACACATGTTGAATTAATGAGTTACAATTCTCATAATCATCTTTAATGTATTTAAAGCATTTAACCTTTGCATAAGGACAGAGGGATGGCTCCCTCTGACAGGAATTGGCTTTTGGAGTAAACCTACTAGACTGGCCCAGTGCATCACAACAGTGGATTCTGTCAAGGGCCTAGGGATGCATGCCTTCATATTTTCAATTATATCCTGGAAAGAAAACCAGCAAGTAATGTGTAGCTAAAGTACTTATTTATGTGATGAGGCCACAACTAGCTTTACTTGTGACTAAGCTAATTCTTCTTCCAACAGAAGTTCAAAGCTAAGGAAAAGGGATGCCTGGGTGGCTCAGTCGGTTAAGCAGCTGCCTTTGGCTCAGGTCATGATCTAAGGGTCCTGGGATCGAGTCCCGCATCGGGCTCCTTGCTCAGCGGGGAGTCTGCTTCTCTCTCTGCCTCTGCCTGCCACTCTGCCTGCTTGTGACAAATAAATAAATAAAATCTTCGAAACTAAGGAAAAGAAAATGCTGTCGAACAGGGAGATGAGAGCATCATTGACCAGCAACGGAGCAGGCACAGAAAGCTTCAGAGTTGGGATCCAATGCTAAACAATTTCCTGTCTCAGCAGGGCAGAACCAAATAAATGGAAATAGGTTAAAAAGCTTTTGTGAAGGGTGAGCTGGAATACAGCTGGTGGTGAAGATGCCAACCAAAAGGCTGGTGATGAGTCTGGTCTTTCGGAGTGTTGAATGTCGGCTTTCTTGAAGTACCGCTAAAAAACCCCGGTGATCAGAAAAGTCTGAGTTTATTTATCACAAAGTCAAGGAGAAGGGAGGGTGAAATCAGAATATTTTTGAGGCTTTAGAGTCTGATTTAAGGGTTAAGATTGGGTAAGAAACATGATATAGTAATGAATACTGCTTCAATGAACATAGAAACACAGATATTCAAGGTATGGAAACAATTGTCTGTCAATAGATAAATGGATCAAGAAAATGTGGTAAATTTATAGAAAGGAATATTAGTTAGTCTTACAAAGGTAAGAAATCCTGCCATTTGTGACATTGTGGATGAACTTTGAAGGTACTATGCTAAGTGAAAAAAGCCAGGTAGAGTCAACTCATAGAAGGTATAAAAGTAATTGCCATGCATTGAAGAAGGTGGTGAGAGAAATAGGGAGAGGTAGGTACAACGCTATAAACTTTCGGTTCTCGGATGAATAAGGTCTGAGGACCTAATGTAGAACATGATGACTGTAGTTGATAACACCATATGGCATACAGAAATTTGCTAAGAGAGTAAAGTTCTCGCCGAAGGAAAGAAAAGGGATAAATATGTGAAGTGGTGGATGTGTTAATTAAGTAGATGGTGGAAATCCTTTACAATGTATGTGTGTATCAAATCATCACATTGTTCACTTTAAATATCTCACAATTTAATTTGTCAATTATCCATTGATAAAACTGAAAAAAAAAAACACATAAAATTGGTGGGTACAGCAAGGGAAGGGTTTTATGGTGAGGTTTCCAAGAATCTCAAAGAGTAAACTGTCATTTGAGGTGATCTATTAAAAAGCTGGACAGTCTGGTATCAGGTGAAATAGGAATTTTGGAGAAATTTCCAAATTGAACAGTGAAGTTATCTGCAACTTTTGTCTTCATGGGCAAGCGTTTCCTAGAATAGGAAAGTCCTCTGGATGGACACCATGGAATAGTTAGGTCCTGTTAAAGGTGGACAATGATCTGCATGCGTGTGGATGACTTTAGCTCTCTGTCCTCTTCTTGTTCTATGACATTCTTCTGTTTCGGGAAAGGGAGACCCACTGGAGGAGCACTGGGAAGCAATGGTCACCTTACCTCAGAACCTAGACGTCAGCAGTGGGAAAGGGCTGTATCTTTGAACCAATCTCCTCTATCATGAGCTAGACTTATTCCTTAACCTCTACTTCAGAGTGGCTATCACGGCTCACAAATTTAAATCTCCTCAATCCCAGATTTCTAATGAAATAAATATGAAGCAATAAACAAGTAGTAGAGCAGAAGAGAGGGGAAAGAGCAGATGCTATATTTACTTGTTTAATTCACGTGCTTTGAGACTTCCAGAAATATTTGGTGGGGAAAATTATTTATAGTGGGAACAGATAACATAAGTGTATAAGGTTAGTTATTAAGACATATGCAAATACAATAATCATATAAGCAGTATAATACTTCTGAAAGGTATGCAGGGAAATGCCATTAAGTGGGCCAGCTATAATTTGTTTTGTCTTATTATATGCTTGGTTAAAAATAGCCATTCTCATAATCAAATGAATACTAGATGAAGTGGGCGTTGTGATTCAATTTTAAAACATGAAAAATGTTTTTAATAAAATACTTATTTAATTTTTTGAAAAAAAATATTGCAACATGATGGAAGGCATTAAAATGCCAAGCAGAATTCTGGAAAGAAAGCCAGCATGTCAAGGACCCTCCATGGAATGGGAGGCTAGCAAATCCTCCTGACCTGACTGAGGAGACAAGAAAACACTTTAAAATTCCTACAGTTACAAGACTCTACATGGATACACCTTGATGAACAAGGCTCAGGTGATAACAATGGCATCATCCTTATTTTAAGTAACGTAAAGGGAATTGGACTGTCTTGGGTATGCAAGTTGTGCCTCCCTTCTCTTGGCCCTACCAGGACCCCTCTTCTTCCCCACATGCTAAGGTGGGGTGTCAAGCCCATGTAAAAACAGAAGTCACAAACTCCAATGCCCACAGAAAACAGGAAATTAACAGAACATGAAGGGGCCACAGTTAGATCAAGGAGAGTGTAGGGAATGGTGGTCATTGGTGAACTAGAAGGAACACGGCTACTCAGATCTAGTTGATTGTTACCACATAGGAGTATTTTTGCTTGATGTGCCAAACATTTCAATGTTTCGAGAAATGCCAGCAATTCAGAATTTTGTATGTTAGTTCTCTATTTATAAAGCATATTTTAATGGCCAAAAAAATTCCACAGATCTGCAGGTTGAACTTTCTGGGCCTCATCTTGTTTAAATGGCTGAATTTTAAAGACAATAGCCAATATATAATTGACTTTGTCCCTGGCTCCCCTCAGATGTCAGCAGGCCATTGCGTCCTCTCCTGCCTAAAGCAGGATCTGAATTTCCATGGTTAGGGGCACATTATTCTTTTAGAATAGGGAACCTTTCGTTCCCTATTAAACATTAAAATATCTCTGGTTATTAACTCACTGAGGTAATACAATAAATCTTATCTACTAGAAGCTTCTGCTGAAACTGATGGAAAGAGAGTAAAGCTCTGAGGAAGTGGTGCCACTGTGTTAAAAAAAATTATATATATACATATATAAATATGTATATATGTGTGTGTATATATATAATATATATATTTATATATAAATATATATAATCACTTCTTCAAAATGCAGATGTCCTAGCTGCAGCCCTGGAGATTTGAGTTCTCTAGAATTGGGGGAGAGGCCAAACCGCCCGCTCAGCGAGCACTCCTGGGTGATTCTCACGTAGGTAGTTTTCTGGAAATAAGCAAACTAAAGCAAAAACCTTGGCAGCAGCTCTCGAACTTCAGTGAGCATCGAGGTCACCTGGAGGGCCCGTCCCAGCCCACGCTGCTAGTCCCCGAGCCCAGAGCTTCTAGCTCAGGAGGTCTGGGGTGGAGCCTGGGAATTTGCATTCCTAGCCTAGCTCCAGGGGCAGCGGCTGCTGCTGCTGGTCTGGGGACCTCACTGCGTGCAGGCAGGTCGTCTGGGGTGAGCACGGTTAAGCGTACACAAGGGCTGCGAGTGAGGATGGAAGAGGCTGGACTAACTTCATCTGCTTCATCGTAGTGCTTTGGATCTGGTGCTGGACTCGACTCGACCGCATGGCAGGCTTAGCAGCTGGTTCATTCACTCACCGAATTATTTAGCGACACTTGGCAGGTGCCATGTACCATGCAAGGCATAGGCCCATCCATTAATTATCTTATTAAATCACTAATTAATTAATTCAACACATATCTATTGAGCATCCACCATTACCCAGGCTATAGACTAGTGGCTGATAGGAGTAGAGTCTCAGCTCTCAATGAATCAGGAGCCCAGAATCTCTTGGCTTTTCTGCTCTCCTTCATATTCAGAAGACAGCTTTCAGAAAATACTGGTTCTTTCTGGGTAAGCAAAACGGACCACAACAGAGCTGGTTTGTTGTGTTATCCTGTGGAAATGATGTTCTGCACAGATCCCTGAAGCTCCCAGGGGGAGGCACTTCTGTCTGAACCGAGCTGACAGCTGTGGTCCAGCCGCCCCAGCAGGGACAGTGGGCACTTTCCTGTTAGAAGCAACCAGGCGTCCCACAGTCACCCTGTGCTGGACAGCAGGACCCCAGACACACTTTTTCTAGCAATGGAAATTGTCTTCACTTCCAGCGAAGACAAATGTAGATGAGACAGGCTGTCAAAACCTGCCCCACAGCAGCCCTCCTGTATATGTGCTTCCTAGAAAATGCCCAGTGTGCCCCACAGGAGGCCTGTCCTTTCTCTGTCTGCAGCCCATGGGTTATAGAGGGCAGGGGGGTCAGAAGCACATATATTTCTAAAGTTACAGAGGCTGCCCAATACTTTACCTGAAAACTATTTTTTTTTTAAGTCAGGGCTGGTGGAGAGCTGAGAATCTTCTGGCGCTTCTGCATTGCTACATTGGACTCAGACCTCTTTTTACAAATATGGTACAATGTTACTGAAGACAAAAAGGGACTCTTGATTCAGTCTGATTTTTTTTTTCCTTCTTGGTTTCCTGGGTCTATCCATTTTTACAAAGTCTAGAAAAAGTGAATTGTTATCCAGGCAGTGAATATTGACAGTTTTGCATATGTTTAAGTGGCTTGGTTCCTTTGTCTTCAAAATATAGATCATTTCCTTGAGATATCCTCGAGATTAATATTATGCTGATTTTTAAAATCACAATTGTTTAGCTTGCAATACTTGCCCTGAAAGCTCTTTGAGAATTGGAACTGGCTAATTCGGGACTGTAACTCTCTGGGAGAAAGATAAACTTACCTAGAGTGGACACCCAATGTATATTCACCAAAGATATGCATGATAGAGTGAAAAATGAATGAGCGTTAGAGAATATTGAGGAAGCAGGCTCAAAAGAGTGTGGTGGTGTCTTCAAGATTTTCTTACTACAGAAGTAGGTGAGGACCTGTCTGTTGCCTTCCAGTGTAGGGTTCACCACACTATCTCTGTCAGAACCCTGCTGACTTTTACTGTAAGTATGGATGCTGGTTCTCAGTTAAGAAATTTGAGATTTGAGGACTCCAAGGAGAAGTGAGCTATCTTTAGAAAAGTGAACATCTAATATAAGCTGAAATTAAAAATAATTTATCGGGAAGGTAGTTGTTTTTCCTTCTTAGGGGGTGAATATAAGTGGTAAATTTGATAGAAAGTTAATTTATATTGGGGCACCTGGGTGTCTCAGTCCCTGCTCAGTGGGGAACCTGCTCTGCTTCTCCCTTTCCCTCTCCCTCCTCCTCTGTGCACTCCTCTCTCTCTCTCTCTCTCTCTCGCTCTCGCTCTCTCTATCTCACTTGCTTGCTCTCCCTCAAATAAATAAACCTTTTTTTTTAAGGGAAAATTTAAGTTATAATTTGAGACTCAGGTATGGATTCCCATAAAGACTCTAAATCCCATTAAAGCAGTTTCAGGGAAACATGTATACTTTTTACTACAGATATTTTAATTGACTTGATAAATTGAGTTTACCTGTAGGTGGTAAAATCTCTGTCAGACTGGAAGGAATAATGTTTAATTTCCATATCTGCTCAGGAAACTATTTAAACTTGGAAAGCTTATCTTTATGCCTGGATAATAAGGATTATTTGACAGTAGTAAATATAAAAAATGTAAGTAGATCTAAGAGTTCTCTGTGTTTATCTCGTACATTCTCTGCCCCAGTGAACAGACCACGCGTGTCTCGAGCTCCTGTGGTCTCATCTAGTTCCACCAGTTATGCCTCTGGAATAGCTCCCAACCCCATTTCTCTTTTCCATTTCCTTTGACCAGATTTACACGCCCATCACCTCCTTTCTCTTTCTGCTTCACAGTGCTGTCAACCCTCATTTTGAAACACAAGACCGATGATGATGCCATTTCCTAATGCTATGATCGCTGTCTCCCATGCAGAGTGATGTCCCAGCTCTCGAGCCAAACGTTCAGAGCCCCCTACAGCTTTGCTCCAGCTACTGTTTCCAGAGTCTTCTTTCACCACGTCCCTGCACCCAAACTCTGTTCCAGCCATGCTCACCTCCTCACCAACCTTCTTCAGATAAGAATGGAGGAAGACCACAGAGTGCAGGTGCCACGAGTAGGGAGCAGCTCTGGAGGCACGCTGCCTGGGTTCAAGAGCCAGCTCTGCTACCAACTCGGTGGCCCTGAGTCCGTTCCATCACTTCTCTGTGAAACCAGTAATGTGGGAACCTCCTTGTGGGGTTACTGAGTTCCTCCTGAGAGGACTCAAGCAATACGCCTGGAAGAGAGCACATCAATCATCACTGTCATCTTTCACACAGCCGCTCAGGATCCCCAGGGACCCTGTGCCATCAGGGTCATGCTCACCTTCCAAAGTTGACTTTGGAAGCCAACAAGGGGAATCAATTGTTTTTCTGGATTCCTGCAGCACTTTAGTTGCCTTGCGTGGTGATGAGGTGTTTTGCTATCTTCATATTACCCCTCCAGATGATGAAATCCTTGAGAGCAGGAGCGCAGTGGGATCCTCTCTTTCCATTTGCTGTGCCAGCACCGTGCTTCGCACCTGGAAGATGCACATTTGGTGATGATCTGTGAGACATCCAAAGCACTTATGTTTAAGTACACACATCCAGGAAAATAACCTGGATTTAAATGCCTTCTACTCATATACCCTATGTAAAAGTTAATTTCACTCATTCAGCAGATATTTATGGAATACCTACTCTTGCCAGCCACTGTTGTCGGCACTGGGGAGAAAGCAGTTAAAAAATAGGTAAATTTCCTGCTCTCCAGGAACTTCTTTAAACATAAGATGGATGAAAGTGGATGAAAATAGTGAATTAGAAATATTGAAGAAGATGATAATGTTATGGGTAACAGGAAAGCAGGGATGGAAGATCGTTACTGTAGGTAGGGGTGGTCCACAGAGACCTCACTGAGAGGTGACATTTGAGGAAATATGAGGGGAACTTGCAGCACCTGAGGGAAGAGCTTTCCAGGCAGAGAAACAGCCAGTGCCAAGACTGTGAGGTAAAGCTTGCCTGGAGAGGTTTAGGGTGAGCAATGAGACCTTTGTGGCTGGAACAGTGTGACCTCAGGAGGGAAGGGTAGGAGTGACATCAGAGGTAACGGGAGCTGGAGCTTGTAGCAGCTGTGGAGCTCATGCTGTTTGAGGATATGACTCCCCATCCTCACCCTGTCATGGGCTACCCTCGCCATCAAAGGACATTTTGGGGCCCAGTTCATAGTCTTCCTCTCCTGCCCACCTTTTGAACCAAACCTTAGTTCTAGATATTTTCAATACCCATGTAGACAAAGCATCCAATGATGCAGCCTACAATTCCAGGTCCCCCTGGCCTCAGGTGACCTTTACCACTTCTCCAATCAGCCACTTCTCCAATCAGGACCATGACATCGTTTGGAAATGGCCTCATGCGACATTCTCATTTCATAGCTTTCCAGCCCCATCTTCACAGGAGCTGTTTGTGGAAACTTCCAGACCTCCAGGCTGCTGATGCTGCCATCTCTCTCATTCTACCTGTTCCTCTGCAGTGTCTTTCTAGTACCTTCATGCCAGACCCAAACTCAATCATCTGAGTTCTTTCTATGACTCTATTATCAGTTTATTGCAACTTAATCCTTCCACTGCTCTGTCCTTCAAAATTCCATCTTGTGTTAAATGCTAAAAATCTAGCTTCTCCAATCTTAATGGCAGAATTCCTTGGTGTTGCTGGAAAACAGAAAAGCACAGCTAACCATGCCTTGCTTCCACTCCAGATTTGTGGTCCCACAAGGTAAGTGCACTGTTTTTGGTTGTTTTTTTTTTTTTTTTTAAGATTTTATTTATTTATTTGACAGAGAGAGATCACAAGTAGGCAGAGAGGCAGGAGGGGGGGTGGGGAGCAGGCTCCCTGCTGAGCAGAGAGCCCGATGCAGGGCTCGATCCCAGGACCCTGAGATCATGACATGAGCTGAAGGCAGAGGCTTTACCCCACTGAGCCACCCAGGGGCCCCCATAAGTGCACTGTTAAACTTCCCCACTGATCTTTTTTTCTCCTTTTTTCATTCTTGTTCTCCTTCTCTTTCACTGCCATTCTAAATGGCTGAGGATGGATGGCCTTTAACCAAAACAGGAAAGCTACCCTGCTTGACATAATTTTCTTAATTTTTAAAAAAATTAACTTATTTTCAAGTAGTTAATACACGTACAAAATCAAAATCCAAAAGGTTAAACAAAGTTGTATATAGTTAAAAAAGTAAGTTTTCTATAAAAGTGTTCCTTTAATACCGTTCCTTTTCAGAAGACAATCAGGTTTTGAATTTCTTATATATCTGTCTAGAGACACACTATAAAATACAAGTAAAGACATCTGTTTAAAACAAAAAAAACTCCAGTTGTAATCACATGAGTATGTGTATGTTTGTGTGTATACACACATGTGGTAGGACGTTATCGACACTGCTTGCATCTTCTCCCTTCACACTATAATTTGGAGATTCTTCCATATCAGGGCATGTGGATCTGCCTCTTTATTTTAATGGCTGCAAAGTATTCCTTTGTCTGCCTATATCACCCTTTATTTGATCACCATCACGCTGATGGATATTCAGGATATTTTAACATTTTGCTATCATAGACAGTTCTGCCAATGAGAAACTTTCTATATATGCCATTTCTCACAAGTATGAGTTGTAATAGTCATAGAATATTCCTAGAAGTGGAATTGCTGACTAAGTGCATGAACATTTTAAATTTTGAAAAACATGTTAAATGTAGATAAATGATACCCAAACACCCTCCACAAGAGTTGTACCAATTTACACTTCTGCCAGCAATTACATTTGAGCGTACTTGTTTCTCCACTAAGTGAAAATGGCATTTTGCTGGAGTTTTAATTTGCATTTCTCTGATTGTGAGTAAGGTTGACCAACTTTTCATATGTTTATGAGGCGTTTGTATTTCTTTTTCTGGGAGCAATCTGTTCATATTGGAGTCTATTTTGGACTGCTTAATTGTCAGGTTTTTGGAGTTAGACTTTTCTAGTTAATATTTCTTCCTGCTATATTCCCGTATTGAATATCATAGTTTTGTCATCCTGCTGCTTATCTATCAAACAGCTTCTCCTGAATATTTTCCCTAAACTTACCCCTAGTGAAGATTTGTATCGCAGATGTGAGCTGGGGAACTGGAGTAGGATGGTGGTATCATCCCAGGACAGTCGGGCAGCCTTAATTGGATCCTCAATTCTACAGTCTGTGAAAGTCCAAAATCATCTCCCACACCCCAGTTTCTCATGATATTCGGGAGCAGGGGAAACCCTACACTCTCAGGATCTCACTCTCTGCCTTCTGTATCTCTGTGTGATGTCTGTGTTTCCACTCTTCACTTTATCCCCATTCTCTCCGTGAAGGTAGTAAAATCACTCAAACTCTTTACTCTCGAGCAATTCCACAGCAGGATTTCTTGTATTTGGTTGAATTTATCAACGGTGTGTATTCATGAGAAAGGTCACTCTTCCTTTTTCTCTACCTCTATCTTCCCTGTTTCATCTCCTTTTCTTCAGTGAACTGAAGAGTTCAGTGAACTCTTGCCCCACTTTCATCTCAAGAATCAAATACATTCCTCTCTTTTATACACATATGTATATGTGTATGTTTATGCAATCACCTTTTGGTGAACATATTTGTACATTCTGTGGTCTCACCTTTTATACAAAATCACACACTCAAATATTTCTTTTGAACAAAACAGTACTCCACCAAGCAGAATTCTGGTGAACACAGTTTCTTCCATAAGTATATATCTGGAAATCTTTGTACTTCTGATTTGTATCTCACCTACTAATGCTAGGCATAAGGGATGGAGTTAAATGCAATGATGTTCAGTTAAATGCCACATGATGCTAAGAGGTCGTGAGACAGAATTTACAAGGACCTTCCAATGAAATGTATTTTGAGTCAAGCACAAAGGACTCTGATAAGAGAGAGGAAAGTCCCTATCTCTTCCTTATATGAATTTGTTTGGAATGCTCATTTATAGGAATGCAAGCCCAAGTTCTGATGGCATCAATGTAAGATTCTATGTCAGATGAACCCTTAGATTCTATTAAACTTTCTTAAAAAGTCAATGTATTTTGAAAAAGGAGTCTAGGACATCTTTGGAGTGTTATTCCCTGATATGTTTATGAGCCATTTATTTGGTGACCTTTCCAGCTTCTTGAGAAAATTGAAGTCATTGGACATAATGTTTATTATTCAACTACTGTGTCTGTTAACAAATTTATCTACAACTGTTCATTATTCCCATATTTCCAACAGTCCTAGTAGATTAGCTGCTCTTCTTTCTTCCCAAGGTCAACCCATTCCTCTGTGCCCTTAATTCTAGCCAGAGCAAACTCCTTCTAATACTTTACTACTCCAGTTATCCTTCCTTATTTCCTTTCAATTGGTTTCTACACATTAAACCATAAATCTGCTCAGATCTAGGTAATCTCTTCCTTACCAAAAAGAAAAGCCACAATCTCCACTAAAACTTTTGACTTTGAGTCTCATCTAAGAATTCACTCCTTTTTTTTCTACCTCTTATCAAAATTTTAGAAAGTAACTCCATCTAATGTTCTCACTTCTTTCCCTCCCATTCACTCAGCTAATAGTTGTAACTTGACTTCTCTCCCCACCAATCTACTGATTTCACCAAGTCATCAATGATGACACAATTTCCAAATAAGACAGTGTTTTCCTAAATTTTATCTAATTGTGCCATTCATCTGCCCTTGTTGCTGTTGATCCTTCCCTAATTCCTGAAAAAAATCTCTTTCATCTTGCCTTCCATAGAACCATTCGTTCTCTGTAAACTTCCAATATCAGCCTTGACCTGTATGGGTTTAGTGTGATCTTCTTTGTCCCATCCCTAGCATGTCCCTGTCCCCAAGACTCTGTGACTGCCCACTGCTCATGTAATCCTCCTGCTGCTTCTATCCTTCAAAATTCCAATCCCGCACTTTGTGAGTAGGCTTCTCTCTTTCCCCCCCACTCCCCATGAGATATCTCATCAAACTTCCTGGTTTCACCTACTGCTGTGATGCTAAAGACCCTCAAATCCCTGTCCAGCTGAAATCTCTCTACCGACTCCCAAATTTTACAGAGAGTTACTTTTAACTTCTTTCTGAATCTCATCTTCATTGCAAATCAACCTTAATATTTCACAGATCTTCCCTTTCCACTGCATCTCTGCCACGACTACCCCAGATAAGGCTCTTTCCCACTTGCTTGTCATGTTTCAGCAGTCTCCCACAAGCCTTTCTGCCTCTCCAACCTTGGCTTTCTCTCTTGGTCAGTATATGCTAGGGTCATGTTTCTGTAATGGAGATGTGACCTTTACCCATCTTTACTTCTGCTGTCTCTCTGCCTCATGTCTTATCCCTCCTGTCCTTGAAGCACATCTCTTTCATGTCACGATGCTTCTTGTCCAGGTCTTGGCTCTGACTCTTCTCTATCAGAGGCTCTCTCATTTATCATTTCCCAACTAGCAAACCATCCAGTAAATGTCCAGTGCTACTTGTTTTTTAAGATTTAGGTCAGGTGTCACCATCTCCAAGATATTTACTCAAATACATTCTTTCTGCCCAGGTCTAGTTTAGGGGATCCATTCACGGAACACTGAACCTACCCCTTATTATCATAACACACTTTCTTAAGTGTTGTCTATTTACACACCTGTCTCTCCCACTAGATTTGAGTACTTGAGGGCAGAAGTTTCTTTTGCCTACTTATGTATTTCTAGTGACTAGGTCAGAGCTTGGCACCTAGTTTATGCTTAATAGTGTTGTTGAATAAATGTATGAAGGAATAGTTTAGATTAGAACATGGTATGGAAATCTCAAAGTCAAACTGAATATTAGACCAGTATAATCTTTTCACTTCTTTTAGTTATTGTTTTTTATGATGGAATGAGGATAATGGTAGTAACAACCTTATATGATTTTTTGTGAGGGTTAAATGATATCATATTATGCAAAACACTTGGCATAGTGCCTGACATAGTAATTGCTCACTAATATTACAATGTAATATCAACAATCTGCTGTATTATTTCTAGTGATACTGTTGGGGTTAAGCATCATCAGGAAAACAATATGTGAAGTCTATTTCTTTTCACTTACCACTATTATTAGCCTTAACAGTGAGGAAATTGGCCTTCAGGTGGCTCATTTTCTTAATAAGTGAGCTCCAGGATCATGCTGGCTTTATTACTATTTTTTTAATTACAAAGCTGTTTGCCTTATTTTCCCAATTAAAAAAAAAGAGAATGGAAGGAACATGTAAAAATTTCTTATAGCCCCACCATCCATATACAACCACAGTTGATGTGTCTATTTTTATCCTGAGAGCCCCTTTTCAGGCACACGTTGTTAAGAGCTGTCAGTGACGGTGGTGTCCCCGATATTAATTCTGCTTGCTTAATGCAAGGACCATAGGTACTGAGAAATTGCAGATTTAAAAACCTGCAAGGAAAGGAGACACGTTTAATCTGAGTCTAGAGCTGAATGACAGCCCTGAACAAAGAGTCTCATGAGGTATAAGATCACAGTGAGACCCTCTCTTGGTATTAGATTCTGCAGTGGACACAGAAACAAGCATTTTTGTTTCTTTGTTTCAAAACTCCAAGACCTAGGGCTGGTGATGTCTGTAAATAACAATGGTAGCTCAACTCCTTGCTCAGCTAATAAGGATTCCAGCAACATCTAACTTCCAGAATACTTTGTTTCATTATATTGTGAATTCTCAGTATGTTACAGTTATTGTTTTATCAACGGCCATATGTTGTTACCCTCTGGGAGTGAACACCTGTCACTCTCAAATAGACTTGTCACAAATTTATCACTTATTTAGCAACAAATATTAAGCAATAGCAGTTATTTCAGTTTATTGAGTCATGCTAAGACTAAAATTGAAAAAAAAAAGTGTGATTCATTCACTACTTCTTTAATTAATTCAATAGCTATCTATTGCCTGACTTTTGTATTCCAGGCATAGTTCTTGAATGTGGTTAAATTGCAACAATTTAACCATGAACAAAACTGGCATGTTTAAATGTCTTCGAGGTATAGCACCATAGCCAGCAAACTGGTAGTAAAGAAGGAAACAATCAAATAAATACAGAAATTAGGATTATGATAAGTGCACTGAGGAATGAACATGCATCGCTGAAACAAAATATTAGGGTTGGAGAGAATAGGGTGGGAAAACCACCTTCCAGTAGTTAGGGGAAGACCTCACTGAAGTGGCAATATTTCAGCTGAGACCTAATGCAGTATAAGGCCAGCCAGGCAGCAAGTTGGGAGAATAACCTTCTGGCCTGGTGGCTAGAAACAACTTGCTTCCCGGGGCGACCAAAAGGAGGCCAGTGTGGCTGGATTGTGGAGGCGAGCAAAGGGGTGAGAGGCCCAGATAAGGCTGGACACACCAGACCTGACCACACAGGACCTTATAGGCCACGTGAAAGCATTTGCGTGTAACTAAACTCTAACCTTCCAGGATATAATGAAAGCCTAACTGACCTGGGGAAGAGAAATACCCACTGCAGTGCACACTAGTCTCCTGTCCCATCTGTGGAGATTTGGAAAAAAAAAGAGAGAGAGAGAAAGGAGAAAGGAAGAACACTTGTGAAGTTCATAGTCTGGAGACATAGGCTCACTAAGAGACTGAGACCTAATCACAAGACTGTAGAATGCTTCCCTTCCCTCCACGCATCACCACCACCTTACTTACTAACAACCTTTTACAGCAGTTCCTTTTACCCAGTACATCATGCCTGACTATCAAGAAAAAATTGCAATGCATACCAAAAGGCAAAAAAATAAAAATAAAGCCACAAAGAAAAATTGAAGACAGAGAGCAAGCATCAGAACTAGATGTGGCAGGGATATTGAGATTACCAGATCAGGAATTTGAAATAACTATGGTTAAGATGCCAAGGATTCTCATGGATAAAGTAGACTGCATGCAAGAATGGGTGGGCAATGTAAGAACTGGAAAAAAAGAAAAGACATTTGTTCACTGATTCTTTAACTATTTCACCAATTATCTATTATGAATCCTAAGAAGGAACCAAAAAGAAATGCTAGAAGCAAGGGTCTGAGTGTCTCTAGACCTGCTACTTCACAGTTTATGCTTATGTGTCCCCCACCAGATGCTCTGCTCTAGAGGATCGCCGCCATCATTAGCTGTCCAACACACCTGTGTGTAATGTTACCTTCGTGCCTTGGTGCATACTGTGTTCCTCCTGCCTGGGATGGAAATAGTATCAGCTTGAATCAGAATGTCTGCTCAGAGACCTATGAGCAATAGAATCATGGACGGATTTTGAAACCCTACTGAGCTTCATACCTTGTAAAATTACGAAAAGGTGTATCTCAACATTTCGATTGAAGCGATAAATGAAATATTATATCTGAAATCCCCTCTCATAGGGCCAGTTGAAAAACAGCTACTCGATAAATGTTAGTTTCCCTGTATCTCTCCACCTATTGAATTTCTTATCCGTTCGTTCCATTGCCCTTTCATATGATTTGATTCTTACCACCTATTTTCTCTTATCCAATAATTCACTGTGGATTCATGTCAGTATGTGTGTGTCTTCTCCCAAACCTCATAGTCATAAGTAACATTGGACACAGAGGTGATGCCCAGTAAGTCTGTTGTGTTTGTGTAATTACAATCTAGTGAAGCAAAGGAAATCTTGACTTGTCAAAGCTACAGAGGTTGCAGGTAACAAAAAGAAAATGAAAATGGATTTCATGACTGCAGGGAAGTTAAGGAAACCTGCACAGGGAACTTTGGGTGAAAAGGAGAGAATGGCGTTAGAGTGGGGAGAAAGGTCCTTTATATAATAATGGACACTCTAGAGATACCTGTGGTTAGGCCTATAATCCCAGACTGCAGTGAATTCACTGGTGAATTAAAACAAGCTGATTATTTGGACTCCCCATTAATTAATGAATTCAGCAAACATTTATTTAATATTTACTGATGACAATGTTATGTCTTAGATTAGATGGTGGTATTTGCTGGAATAATTATCTTAATTTTGGACAGATTGTATATTATGTCTTTTGATCCAGTTATAATTGTGAGTTGAAGCATAGGTGTCTTACATTGTGTTTTTCTATGTCAATATTATGAGGTTTAAATTAACATAGGTCATCTAAATATATATGGGTTTTTTGTACTGTAAATTAAATTAGCCAGTGAGATTTTCAATCGCTAAACTTGATGAGATATGTGCTTTTTTGGATAGAAGAAAACCAGTATTTTCAAACCTTTTTCTCTGAGAATTATTTTCATGTATATATTCATTAGGAGTCTTTAGGTATTTTGATAGGGCAATGTAAATATATAATCAATAAAATACAAATAATTTGCTTCAAGTCTCCATGTAGAAAAGATATCAGCAGTGTTTGTGGGTCATATTAGTTGTTATTTCAAAATTATATTTTTTAAAGATAATTTATTTATTTATTTGACAGAGAGAAAGAGATCACAAGTAGGCAGAACTGAGGCAAAGAGAGAGGGAAGCAGGCTCCCTGCTGAGCAGGGAGCCCGGGGCTCCATCTGAGCACCCTGAGATCATGACCTGAGTCAAAGGCAGAGGCTTTAACCCACTGAGCCACCCAGATGCCCCTAAAATTCTATTTTTAAGATAATTTTTAAGACATGTCATCTTTCACTTCCCAAATAGTTTTTTTTTTAGTCTTTATGTTGAACTTTCCTCTAATTTTTTGAAGGTAAGCACTTTAAAAGCAGAGTAATTTATAAAGTCAAATAATCCCTTGAATATTTTTTATGTTCCACCGTTTGGTTCCTTTATCCCCAGTCTCCCAAGGTAATATTTCTTTTTTTCCTTTCAATAAGCAAATTTCTCAGATGTATAATAATTTGATTTAGAGATGCTGCATTAAGAAGTTTATCCCTCTAACTAGAAGAAAGACCTTTATTATATTAGTCAGGGTATTTCTCCAAGGTATTTAAATTTATCTTCAACCCTGTGGTCCAAGTTCCAAGAGATGCCTGTAATTAGATGTAATTACATGTCATATGAATCAAATGGCGGCGTATCGGGTTTCAATTCCGCTACAATCCACCTTGCACCTTTTCTATGTTCTCTTCCCACCTCCTCTTTAGAGCCTCCCTTATGATCCCCACCAAGAAAATGTCTCTAAATTATATCCTATTTCGAAAACTGTCTGGGAACCAGCTTCCCCGAGAGCCTGAAATCAAGTGTGATAACAGGGGCACAACCTTGTTACAATGTCCACTTTTCCCTGAGGAAACTATCTTTAATTTCCGACTTTAAATCTCTGTTTAAACCCCCCTCAAAAAGCGTAGCTGCGATTGACTTGGCTGTCTGGGTCCGAAGGGGCATCCTCTGTTCTTGTGTTTGCTTTCTAGCCCAGTATCCAAGACACGAGGTTTCTGCTTTCTTTTTTTCTTGCAGTTCCTTGGAGCGTAACAGCCAAATGACAGTCTGGTCTCCCGTGGATGTCACAGGTGCAGTTCCTGGCCTCCTTTCCCAGGATCTGCCTAAAAATAAAAGTTCTAGACTCTGGTTCAGGCGAACTCTGGGAGGAGTGTGAGGTCCGGGCTGATTGAAGAGGTGATCGTCTACTGGAGATTTGTTTCCATTCTGCCGTCGGGGGCCTGGGATTCTTCAGGGGCCTCCTCCCAAGGGATTGGATGCGGGCAAGTGTTCTAGAAAATCTGGTTATCATTTTCCTCCTTCTTTTTCTTTTTTTTTTTTTTTTAACAAATTTCCTTTTTGTTTCCCAGCGTGCAGTGTTCTCCTTGCAGATTGTTTTAAGCTGCTTAAATAACCACTTACTATAAATAGCAGTTTGTTTGTTAACCTAGTTAGTATCAAACTTACAATCCCCTCCTCCCCTAATTCGCTAAGTTTTCCTCAGCTTTACCGAGCAGATCCAATTTGCTGGTTTCCTAGTATCACACTGAAGTATGGGCAGATATGCTGTTGCCATGGAAACAAGGTAATTGCTCAGAGGATTCATCCTGCACGGGTAATATTGAACTAACTGCTACAGTTTCTCATTTATTACAAAACATTTACAAGGAAAATGTGATGTGTTTCCCAATGTGAAAGTGTTTGCCTTTTTTTAAGAAATTAAGTAAAAATTTCTTATTAGAATAAATGCTAAATGGGATGGAAACTCTTCCGTGAAAAGCAAGTTTACAATATGCAGAGGTAGCTGATGACACACACACACAAATAAGTCAGTGGACCTTTGACCTCGACGGGGTGGAGGATGTGAACAGTTCTGTCTGGGTCTCCGGTGAGTTTCTGCAGTGACCGTCACCAGGCTTGTCGTGGGTGGAGTGTGCATTCTCGGGTGCAGCTGGGACAGCGCTTCATATTCCCTCCTCTTCTACTGTGCCTGTAATGATCTGTCCTACCTTTCTTTTCCTTTGTCTGACTTCCTATATTCTCACCCACTCGGAATCCCTCTAAGACAGGAAGCATTTTGGGGGAGCCTGGGTGGCTCGGTAGGTTAAGTATCTACCTCTTGATTGCGGCTAGAATCGTGATCTCAGGGTTGTGGAATAAAGCCCCACATAGGACTCCTCATTCAGTGGAGGATCTGCTTAAGATTCTCTCTTCCTCTCCCTCTGTCCCTCCGCCCCCCCCCCCACTTTCTCTTTCTCTCTCTCTCAAACTAATAAATAAATCTTTAGAAAAAAAGAAGGAAAGCATTTGTTTCCTCTCCCTGTCCTTGGACATTATAGATTTTATCACATGTTTTAATTATATTCTTAAAGCATCACCATGTATGTGATGGGATCTCAGCAAATTGTTACTGAAAATGCCTTCAGACGGGGCATTCATTCTTCTTTGGCTCCGGTGTTATCCATAAAACCAACCAACTAGATCATTGTTTCCCAGTTTCTTGTCCTTAGCTCACAAGTGGCTTCACAGAGGATATGGCTTCAGAGTAAGGCTACTCTGCTTTTCTAGTTCTAGTGCAATCCTATCCCCAAATTCTAGCTTAAGAAAGCTCATTGTGTACTTTCTCAAGGCACACCTGCGCACACAGCCCTGCCTACTCCTAGTTTGACATTGACACTCATGGTATTCGAGCCAGAAGACCTCCAAATTCACTCTCTGATCTGATGCTCCACAGTTCGGTGACACTGTTGTCCAGTCACCTTAAGAAAATCTGCTCTGACCAGGTTTGCTTAGCATATCTTTTAGGAACTCCCAAATAGCCTATGCACGCCTTTATTGTTGGCCTCACCATGTTTCACTGATGTTAGCTCTTTACCTGTCTTTCCGCAGTAGACTTGAACTCCTTGAGGATGCATCTGTTATTTATTTTGAGTTGTTTGCATGTGGCCTGCACAAAGGATAACAATGGATCTTCAATAAATATTTGCTGAACCCAACAGTTGGTTGGTTATTTGTGCTGACGTACTTATGTTGTCCAGATTGTTGCTCTATCTGTGAATTAAAAGCAGATCCCAAGTAGGGAGCTTTTGCAAACCTTTGTTAATGTGGCTGTCACATCTCCTGAAATGTATTCAAGTTTAACTAGCACCAAGAAGGGTTAGGAGACTGCTGGGGGGCTAAATGAAAGTGGCTAAGCTTGAGGAACACATTTGAGGAACACTTTTGGGAATTTGCTTGTATTCTTATCTGGATAACATCCTTCCCATATCAAGTTTGATTGGCTTGCTTAAGTGGTGTAGTAATAATATTCATGCTTTACAATGCTTAACCAATTGTTTATTCATAGTGTTGTTAATTGGATGGTTACTTTGTTGCTTGCTTTTAAAGGCCACAGGATGGAGACAAATCATGACACCTCCACTTCCCCCAGAAGAATTATAGAATCGATTTCAGTTTCACAAAAATAAATAAAAATAAAATACATGCCCTGATATGAAACGTCAACCAAAATTAATAGTAATCTATTTCCCTTGAAGCGTGAACCGGACCCAAACAATCAATTAGCAGTAAGCTTGTCAAGATGTACAGGACACAGGTTGCTAGGTGCTTTATCATAATTTTATTTGCCTGAGGCATTTGCATAAATGAGGTGAAATGTTGCCTTGAGTCCCTGAATCTTTGATAGATAATTTCTGGACCTCCTGCTGAAATAGCGTTGGCTAATCTTCTGCAGTAAATTCTCTCCATGATTGTCACAGCCTGTAGTAATAGACGACTTTTTCTCCCATATGTTACTACGCCTGAGTGCAGAGAGATGACACACAGGCTGCGTGTGTGTCTGTGAAAATGCAGCTGTGTGCGGAATTTTTTTTTTTTTTTTTTTTTTTTTGTGAAAAGAAATAGCTTTCTCCAGAGATTCTGCTGAAAATCCCATTCCTTCTCCCAAATAGCAGGCACTCGATAAATATTCATTGAGTCACACTCCATTTTGTGTTATATATTGGTATTCTCCACATCTGTAGGATTGGAGAGCGGACTGGAAGGGTGATTAAACGAGGAAGAAAAGTCTGGTATGATATCGTACCGACATAGTCGTAGGTAGATGTCCAAATTGGCAATTAGACGCACAAGGCATAAATAAGCTTCGAGGCTACATTTCCTTAGCTGTGTAGAAGGACACAGGCAGGTGCTTTAACAAATGCAGCATCATCTCATGGGGGCCCAGCAGCTACCCCAGTACACAGGTTCTTTTTCCTGCTCCCCAACTCCGAGCACATGCAGCTGCTGCACACAGGAGCCAAGCCTGCCTCCTATCTTTTATGCTGTTCTAGTCACATAGGTCCAAGTCCTGCCAGCTTTCGGCTCCACAGCCCAAGTGTGGTACTACAGATCGGGCGTAAATACAACAAAGCCAGTACAATATTCCAACTTTATCTTAACGCTGCAGTTTTCAAAGAAGGAGTGCAGTGAGAAGACATTCTGTCCTGCGTCAGCCCTAGCCTGATAAAAAACCCTTGACACAGTATTAATTTCCATATCACTTGAATGGCAAAAATAGACGTAAGAAGTGATTTTTAAAAAGAGAATTCTATTTTCCATTGACTTCCACTGTCCAGTTGGAGAGGTGCCCATGAGGGAAAAATCACTCTATTAGAGTGAGATGAAAATTTCAACCATTAAGGGCTTACGATGCTGATCAATCCCACAGGAAAATAATTATCTGTGCATCTAACTGAATAGACAATCGGCTACTTGGATTAAAGCCCATGGAGTTTCTTCTTCACAATGCTTTTCAACTCTTGCTTGGTTCTGGACACTTGAATATCTCTCCCCATCGAAGAGATCTCTCCCCTGTCTAGCAACCCACTTACCTAAATTTCTCTCTTTCATAATTTTGCACTTATTCTCCCCTAAAAGAGAATCTAAAAGACATGTCTGTAGGCACCAACTACAATTGGGTTAAAATTCCTTTACTGCAGACTTTATTCAAAAAGTGTATTCTATTCTACTGATTACATAAGTTCAAAATTCCTAGTTTAATTTTACCCAAGCTGGGTGTCATTTGAAGTTTGTTATTTCTCTGAAAGGATGGATATCCAATGTATGCAAAAACAACTAATTCAAGTCATAATTTTTTTTAAGAGTTTGTTTATTTGAGAGAGAGTGAGGGAGAGAGAGCCTGAGAGGGGAGAGAGTCAGAGGGAGAAGTAGACCCTCCGCTGAGCTGGGAGCCTGATGTGGGACTTAATCCTGGGGCTCCGAGATCATGACCTAAGCCAAAGGCAGTTGCTTAACCAACTGAGCTATCCAGGCACCCCTCAAGTCTTAATTATTAAAAAAAGCATAATATCCAGTTCACAATTTTTCCAGAACTAAGAAGTCTCTGCTGTTCATATCCTCATAATGAGAATAAATGTCAATTCCAAAGGCAAATCTAAATCACACTTTGCTTCCACAAAGGACACAGTTGTGTATCATATCTTCAAGCAGACACCTCCTTTGGGAGTGAAACAGAAGGTCATTCCCACTTGACCTCTCATTTCCCTTGTTGTCTGTTACTCTAATGGGAAATAATTTAAATACCTTTGTTTATGAAGAAATCACTATTAGAAAATGTACTCATTGAACATAGTTCCTGAGAAATATGGAAACAAATGTAATTCCATACATGTCAGGGTTTTAGGCACAAAGAAGAATAGATAAAAATGATTGAAATTATCTAAAAATTTATCATTTCAGCATCATGCTTGAATTTATATTATTCACATTTATATATATTTTATATGTAGAAGTCCCCAGAGAACTTCTGTAATTGGGATGATTGCTTTTTAGTGGAAAGCTTAATTTAGGTACATTACTAACATAGATCAAATTATTTGAAATAGGGTACTCATGGAAAAATCACTAAAATATTATGGGTAGTGGAAACATAAAATTGTAAGGATTAATTTATGTGATGTTACTAAAAAATTTTATAGTGTAAAATTTATCATGATCTCCCACAAACCCTTGGCTAAAAATGCTAAGAAACATGGATTATCATAATTCATCTATGTCTGCTTTTCCTGTTATACAAAGTGCCATTTGTGGTTTCTCTTTATTAATGCCTAATTCCCTATACTTCCATTTTTTTAACTTTAATAATAATATTCCTATCATTTCCTTCAGTTTTCTCCATTTAGGGACTTTATATAATTCATGTATAATTTGTATCAACACAGGTGTGCCTCATTCTCCATTTAAATAGTTTTGCTTTCAATGACATGATTCAGTAAATTGAGACTGACATTTTTTTCGTTTGTTTGTTTTTTAATGGATTGATTACTTCATTCAGCACATTTAACCACATCAAAAGTCTTAAATTCATCAAACTTGCTGTGGGGGGGGGAGAAAAATGCATTTTTGAGTTCAGAGGAGGATAAAGCTTAGTAAGAGAATGTTTTCAAACGACAGAACCATCTAATTAAATTCTTGCTAACCAACCCCACCTTGCCCCCAGATACTTCAGTGGTCTTTCTTTCTATTGGAGGAAGACGGATTTTTCTTCCAGGTAGATCCTACCTGCTGTGCTCCAAGACCATTCAATAATACACATGATACCACAAGATACACTTTCTGCTTTGAAACCGTGGCAACACTATCAGAAAATCATTCAGAAAGTTCCCAGTTAGGTCCCATATTGGTTGATCTATAAAAGAAGGATCCGGGCTAGTTATTATACCACCATTTTTGACAGAGGAGATGGGGGGAGTGAAAAATTTTCGTCTCAGAAGCCACTGACTCCAAGAATACATTGAAAATTCATAAATATTTCTCCCTTAATCTAAAAATTACAATTTAGTTTGTATCTCCTGAACTGACCTTTATCACTTGATGGGCTCTGACTCAGCAAGCCCTGAAGAGGATAGATAGAATTTTAAAGTGCCTAATTCAATTGCAGCTAATTTGTTAATACTTATGGCCTCAATCCACAAGATGAATTATGTGAGCACACAGCAATTTCCAGGAGAACATTCATGAGAAGTTGAGATTTGGAGTAGGAAATGATAGCTTTGGAAAAAAAATCACAGATAAAATTTTAAGATAACTTTTAGTGACTCTAAAGTAATATTGTGGTTATTTTGCATAATACATAAAATTTGGAAACGTCCAAACACATCCATTTAACCCACACACTCGTAAATATTTATCACCTTTTGAGATCACTTTACTATGGCACACTAAGCTTCAAGACACCAATAATCATAGTCTGATAACACTTTTTAAATTAAAACAGTTAAAGAAAATAAAATGATTTGTTTCTATCCAATATACTCTTTAATTTGGTTTGATTGTATCAAGGAAAATTCCTGTTGTTGTTGAATATGTATGGGGTTTGTACATCTCTAGCCAAGTTCTTTAAGTATGAAGAGCTACCCCTGAGAGGCTGAAATAATAATAGAGTGTGATAATACACATATTAAGTGCAACCATTTTTAATAAAACCATTGGAAATATCTTGGTAGCACATCTTTAGGCTGCTGGGAGTTAAATGTTGTTTTCCCAGTGATGGATAGTACATGGTTCTAACATGACGTGGAAAATGTAAGAAATTAGTGTATACCTTGCTGTGAGGCATTGTTTTATAATAAATAATATTTATAAGTTTATGCATAATTTGCTATGTAATTTTACATTTGGTCAGGGTCTAATGAAGTTAACCTTATTGGTTTAGAAGTCATTATGTTCTTAGTGAAAATAGAAAACTAGAGATCTGTCATTGATTTTGTCCTTGAGTCAGTAGAGACTAAGTCTTATATCAATTATTATTATGGCATTATCCACTATAAAGTAAGGAATAAACCAAATACCAGCTTCATGCTATGCAAACATGGTACTGAAGACTAACAAGAGCTTGTCTTAAAAATATATCCCTAACAAATGCCAGAGCAGAAACAAAAATGATAATTTAAAGTGTAAAAAAATTACATTTTTCAAGACGAGTATCTAAAATGTATTTCAATTAATCATTAAGTGAGCAGTGATATTCCTCCCAAGACTAGTTTGCATGAAGATAAATTTTAAGTGTGAACAGTTTTAAGTCCATATCTATTTTAAGTTGCATGAAGAAAATGTCTACTGTTTTCCCTATTTTATTGTCCTTGGGGAAAGCACTATGACCGTCATCAATACTGCCATTCCTCTCATGATTTTATAATACACATTTTATTTTCTGGTTCTCTGTAGAGCACAGCTTCCGGAATGCCAGATCCATACAAGATACAGGAAAGATCCATTTTCATCACAGGGGGACAGAATTAATATATGGATTCTTCTTTGTCTTGATCTGATTACCAATCCTGAGAGTCATGCATATCCAGTAACAAATAGCTCATTCCAGTCTAATTTTGCAGAAAAGTTTGGAAAGATTATCACTGGATCCAGAAGAAAAGCTGTAGCTGACCAAAAATCTTCCACTGACACTGAGCATGACCTTGCTGAGACGGAAGGTTGAGACTCAGAGCCGACCAAACCTGCGTATTCCCCAGCCACGGGCAGGCCTGGCGATCCTACACTGCTTACAGTGGGACCTTCAGTGCAACCTTCAGTCTCTCTCTACCCAGTGAACACTCTCTGTCTGCTGGCTGAATGTTTATATTGCATTGAGTTTCCATGAGAGATGTGTTTAGGATAGTATTTCATACCTGAAATACTTCTACATTTAGAAGCATTGAATTTTTGACCTGAGAGCTAAAAGAACATTTGCTCCCACCCGTCACTTAACAGATGAAGGCACTAAAATTCAAAAGATGAAGTGGCTTTTCTGAAGCCATGTAGGTTTTGGGTGACAGCGTCCAGATATTCTCAATGATGGTTCAGAGCTCTTGTATTTCCACTTTCAGATAATTCTTCCTTAAATAGTTCCTAGTATAAAATATATGGTAAAATTCTGCATCTTTCCATCTGGGCTTTTTTTTTTTAAAGTTTTAACCATGGAGAGTTTTATATTTTATTTATGTAAATTACCCAGTGAAAGGTACAATATAGAGTTGAGAAGGAATTCGGATAATAGAATGCATCTGACACTTCAGAACTTGAGCGTTAATAATCAATTATGTGCAACAAAAGAAAAACACCTATTAATATTTCTGAGAGGTTGTAAATTCAAAGAAAGCAGGCACCATGTCTAATGAAACCCCTGTTGCTGGCGCCTAGCAACTTACCTAGCACATGGTAGATACTCAATATATTTTTTAATGACTCAAGAAAACATTTTGGTGGTGAAGTGTTTTGGAAAGAACCAAAAGCATGCTCTTAATGTGTATGTAAAATGGTTCTGTGACATAAAATTGCAATGACAGACCCCAAGGAGTTCATGTACCTTAGGGCCGTGTCATCAAAGAGGAGCTCAGGAAGGTGACAAAGTTGGCATATGGATCAAGGAAAGATTTTCTCATTTAGGAAAATCAGGGGCCTTTAAGTGTACCTGCTCCACAAATGTGCTGAGAATAGAAACGACCTCAGAAGATTGGGAAAAGAAGCAGAGATACCCCAGTAGGAAGAGACAGGTTTAATGCAAAGGGTAGAGAGAACTGGAAACTTAAGAAGAGGAGATATGACACTGGTGACACTTGCCTAGATCTTAGTGAAGCCTGGAAATGACACTGGTTTTGTTTTGCTTCCAAAGCTGACAACTGTAAGGAGCAAAATAATGGACTCTTGGGAGAGAGTCAGGATCAGCAGGGGTAATAAAGCCTTCTTTCCAAGGGATTTTGTTGTACTCAATTTTTATTTCAACTTCATTTCTTATTGAGCAAGTCAGCAAAATAGTTCTTCTTTCAACCACTTTTATAGAAATATGTATTCTACTGGAAAATGGAAATAGACCCATAGTTACATAAAAAATAATGAGGTCAAAAGTGAACAAGAGAAACTTTTTTTTAAGAGATCTCATATTAGGAATGAGATTAAATATACATTTGAAATGGAAGCAAGGTAAAAAAAAATTAATTTAGAAATTAAAGCTATATTGGGGCATCTGGATGGCTGAGTTGGTTAAGCATCTCCCTTCCGCTTAGGTCATGATCTCAGGGTCCTGGGATAGAGCCCTGCATATTGCTCCCTGCTCAGTGGAAAGTCTGCTTCTCCTTTCCCCTCTGTTTGCCATTCCCCCAACTTGTGCTGTCTCTCTCTGTCAAATAAAATAAATTGTATCTTTTTTAAAAAAGAAATTAAAGCTATGTCATTAAGGTAAGTTATAGTACAGGGTAAGGGGTGGTGCATAACAGCAACCATAAATAGGTTAGTGTTCTTAAAGCATGAAAATTGGAACAAGAAGTGTTAGGAACTAACAGGCCCTCATTCTTGAGTCCTGTGTACCTTGAGGATAAAGATTCCCCATCCCCTTATCTGCCTCTAGACTTAGTGTTAATAAGGGAAAAAATGAATAAAAGCAAGTGAAAGGATTTGTGTGAGAAACCCAAATGAGCATGATATAAGATTTTAGAGGTTTGGAGAGACCTATGTCTTGGGAAGCTCACCCCTGAGGCTCTGATCTCACATAAACCCCTCCAATGAAGTCTCTTTTATGCAGTCAATGGTTGAAGTGAGATTAAGGTTTTCTTTGTGCATGCTCCTCCAATGGCTGCCAGAGGTTAGAGAAAAACCTATATTTTGCTTCAATTTTCTTTACCCAGGTTGGCGCTGAGATGCCAAATTTCCTGAAGAAATAAAGCCCGAGGGAAATATACTAACACCATATGCAGTCTCGGAAACAAAAGTCTCAATGTATTTGGGTGCTGCGAGTCAGACAAGCTAAGAGGTTGAGATCTTCACTAAATGTAACCTCAGAAAGCTGTGAAGTGCTCCAGAAATTTTTGAGACCGACCCTGAGACAAAATGCTAAAAATATGTTGAGACTTAATTAAAAGGAAGGTCAGGACACAGCCATGTCTGAATGGGAGATATAAAGCACAGTGAACACAAATTGATAATGCTGAGGAGAGAGATCATTTATTGCTCTTCCATTTTTCTTTTAGGGAACAAGCAATAAAATTGAAATGAATGATCCAATTTTAGACCTAATTTTCATACAGCATCATTTCTCCTGACGGTTCACCAAACGTAGAAATCAAAGAGAAAAATAAAGAGGAAACCAACTTATTTCATCCTCAACCCATCTCCTTGAAGAAAGACTCAATATTTTGTCTGAGGGACCCTTTTTAAAATACAAATTCTGAACTACAAATTTTGAAACACGCATTCTATTTTTATGTGCATATGTTCTTAACTTGCATATTAATGCAGAGCTCAATAACCATACTTACATATGAAAACACACACACACAGCACACACACATTCAGACACCCAAATATGCACTCTACTCTTTCTGTCACTCTGTGTCTCTGCATTTGTCTCTCTCTGTATATCCATCATCTATCTCATCTACCCATTATCTATCTACCTATCATTTATTTATTGATAAGTCATTTATAATATGGTTTGATTCTGCACTGGATAATTTCTTTTTCACCTCCTGCTTGGATCTGTCTTTTTCTCATTGACATATGTCTGCTTTAATTTTTTCCTTGGAGACAAAAATTGTTGTTTGGCAGAGATTATTAATAGATCCTATGTGATTCTCTCTTTGGAAGTTCAAACTGTCCAGAGCAGTGAAAGGTCTGAAATTTTACCTTGCTTGCAAACTAAAAAGGCAGCCTGTCATAATCTTAGGGATACTAGCAGAAGACGTGGGACCCTTGTATCAGAGACAAAGGACCTTATGACTTATGGCACAGCAGGCTTTAAAAGTTTCATGTTCACATTGATATCCTTTGCTCCCTAGTCCCAAGGCGGACCACGCAGAGCAGCCCACGTGGATGCTACACACACAGTGGTTCTGTGTCCCAGGTGACCAACACGAGCTGAGGAAACACAGTCTTTTAAAGAAGCTGCCAACAAACAATGCTAATCTTTGTCCCATAGACGACGTTATCTTTACTACCCTGGACAGCAAAAATAGTCTGCCCTCTGCCCCAGAGGGAGACACTCCATTTTCCAAAGTTGTTTGCTTTACAAACATCCTTGAAAAGATAGTCCAGAAAGAAAGACTGTCTGTGACTTTCAGCAGAAATATGAGAGACCCATTGAGAATTGTCTCCCAGTGCAGACTTGCTCCTCAAGTTCTCTGCAAATATGCTCCAATTGTTCATATTATTAACAGCCCAAGAGATAAACACTTATCACACTTACCTGTCAGTTTCCACAAAGTTTTCTTGCCAGACAATAACTCTCTTTTTCTTTCTTTCCCCCTCTCCCTCCTCCCCTTCCATCTTCTTTTAAAAATCAGTCCTGGTAGAGAGGCATCAATCTCTTGCTTCTGTATTCTATCATTAATACCCTGAACAGTTTTTCCAGCACGTGCCACATTTGCACGATCCATTTTTTTCTTTCTTACTACCTTTCCACTTTCTTAGTCCTGTGATACTTGGCAGAACATCCCAATTCCAGTTTTTATTTGTTGCCAATGCCTACTGCAACCCATGAGCCAAATTGTCTGTGTTTTTCAGATCTCAGGAGGTGGGGATTTTAGCAGCATCTGATTGCTTTATCCTTGGATTTTTTTTTACAAATTATGCAGTGTTCTCCCCTATTCTTTCAAGACTCCTCTGAGTGTATATATTCATTTATCTTATGTCGCTGACAAAGGTCATACTCATAATGCAAAAAAGTAATGCTGCAAGTACCTCTGTGAATTACACAGGTTCATATAAAGTGTTTTGCCTGGATTCCTAACTCTAAAAAGGAAGAGGGTTTTAAAATTTATTTCTTTAATTTTTATGCTACAGGAAGGTAATGAAAGTGATAATAAACATACCCTAACTTTTATATTTAGAGCAGTTTGAGCCCCTCCAAAAATAAACTCCTAGGAAGCCATAGACTTGCTCTAGTTTCTCTGCCTTTGTTCAAAATATTTCCAGAATTGTCTTTAGGATTGAATACACTTTTTGTGGCCTATCTTCTTCAGTAACCAGTCTTTATCCTTTAATACTGAACTTCATTTTTGACAATAGCTAAAAGCTATTTAGAGCCCAATAAAAAAAGTAGATAGACAAATTGGGTTAAAAAAAATGTGAATGTGTGCAAGGAAACAGATATCCTTATGTGGTCGACAAATTGGCCTTGAACACAATTCTAGCGAAGGAGTTCCAAATGTTCCAGGTTTCTGGTACTTTGGAGGAAAATAACAATAGCTCTTTTTTCCAAAAAGATTGAGAGCTTCTTCACTAAAAGTATAAATGTATAAAGAATTATTCAACTGTATTCTTTTCTTTTTGTATTATTTCTCTAAAAGGAAACATATTTACGCTAAAGAGATTATATCAAAGTGGAGGGATTTTTGTCAGTATAATCTAGATAATGCCAGAGCCAATGAAATCTCTTGCAGAGTTGCCTACATTACTGACAAAATGACTGTTAATTTCCCTAACTTTTATATATTTCCCATCCTTCTTTGCTTTGCCCTGTTTTTGAAACATAGTGTGTTCAATCAGAAATAATAAACATTTAGGAGTAAATCTTATAATTAACATGATATTGAGTGAAATTTAAGCAAGTCACTTAACCATTCAGCTGAAATTTACTCAAATACAAAAATGGAGTAGTAATACTTGATTCACAGGACACGTTTTAGATTAATGAGATAGCATATATGAAGGTGAATGGCACAACTGAAAGCAAATCGGTGTTCTAGAATTCTCTTCCTACCTGCCTTGGTGACCATTGAACATTTTACATATCAATTCAATATTTCCTCTAGAATACAGAAATAGGTTGAAACTTTTAAGTTCATGATGGCTGAGCTGCCAGGTTCAAATTTATTCTCAAAATGCCTATCTTGGGGCAAAGAGACAAGACAAGGAAAGGGCCTATTCTTGCTAGCACCTTCTCTGTGTAGAATATGGACGGGTGAGTATAATGTGATAAGAATAAAAACTAACCCCCCAGACTACTGGGCTGGGTTTCAATCCTCTGATGTTGGGCACAGGATTTAAAAGCAATCCTCCCCCCACCATGTAACCTCCTCCCTTGATGGAGGAACCATGAGGAAAAGCCGAAGGCCCCTCTTCAGTGGGGTAATGGGAAGTAATGAGAGCAGTTGAGTAGAAGAATAAAGGAATTCTCTTTCCATATATGCACTTTCTTGCTTCTGCGCTGCTGGTTTATACCGTTTGTGTTTGTAATGAAGGGTCACCCCGATGGAAGCCCTGGGAGGAATTCTTAATATTTTATTCCTGCAGCCCCCACAGGCGGTAAATCATATTCACGAGTCTTGGCTTCCTCTGTCTGTGGCCCGCCTGGCTGATGGTGCACAGGACAGGGGGAAAGTAACTGTTCTGCCTGTGATTTCTGAAACTCAGCACATTTTAGGAACGTTCTTCCACCTTTACCGTTTTTTCACGGTAGCATTTTAAGGTGACTAGAATGCCAGTGAATAGCTCTCGAAGTGCATTACTAAACAGCATGGAAAATCAATAGCCCCTTTCAGGGACTGTTTAATTGCACAGGACTTTCTTGATGGCTGTTCACAGTTCCAGTACAGATTTTTTTATTTTCCATAAAGCCCAGCAGAACCAAAAGTACTTTGTGACTTTTAAAATTTTTATCAATGAAATTCCAATGGATGTCCAAACCTCCAAAAATGTTGGAGATTCTTTTTGAATTAGAGATTCAATTTGTTCTACTATTGATTGCAACCTCCATTTAGAGACATAGGCCACGTGTGATGTACCCATCCAACCAGGTGCACAGGTACGACCCTAAGGGGCTTAGCTCCCCATAGCCCCTCACAAACCAGTCCATGAACTCTGGATCCCTATCAACCATTGATCTGCCTTGGGTTCTCCCTATATACAAGGAGGGAGAGAGAATCAGAGAGATGGAGAGAGGGGGAGAGAGAGGGAGAACAGGACAGAAAGAGGGAAAGAGAGAGAGAAAAACAGATTTATTTTAAGGAATTGGCTCACATAATATTGGAGGCTGACAAGTCCAAAATTCACAGGGTAGATCAGCAGGCTGGAAACAAACCCAGGCAGAATTTCTGTAATAGTCTCAAGGCAGAATTCCTCCTTTTCTGAGAAACCTCACATATTTGCTCTCAAGGCCTTCAACTGCATGAGGCTCACCCACATTTTGAGGGTTAATCACCTGACGTAAAGTCAAGTGATTATAGATGTTAACCCCATTCACAAATTCCTCAAACCAAACAACGGGGCACCACAGACCAGCCATGTTGACATATAGAATTAACCATCATAATATGCAAACTTCCTCAAGGCTCTCCACTCATCTTTACCTTTGCTGCTACTATTTGCATTTAATCTGCCAGCTTCCCTCACCTGGACAAATCAACAGCCTTCTAACTTCTCTATATGGGGCAATTTACAAGCTTACGCTATAGCGCCAAGCAATCCCCAATCGCAGGAGCTCGCATTGGTAAGGGTTTGTTTCTGGCTCACAGCGCATCTTGGCTGTGGCTCTGCTCCATGTGTCTTCTCTACTCAAGGATCTAGGCTGAAGGACAAACTCCTATTTGGGACACGCTGCTCTTGTGGCCAAGAGAAAAGAATAATGGAAAAATGCACAATGGCTCTTAGAACTTCTGCTCCCATGTGGCATCAATTATCTGCTCATACTTTATTGGCCAAAGAAAGTGATAAGGTCAAAGATTCCAAAGGGAAGGGAGGTATATTCTTTTACAGGGAGAATTGAATAATATTTAGAAACAAAAACGTATTTGACACCATCTCCCTTCAATCTACTACTACTCCCCACCCTGTAATCAGCGGTGTCTTTAAAATAAAATTGGATTATGTCAGTCCTCTGCTTAAGAAAATGGTCACTGCTCTGTTGTCAGGGTTCTTCAGGGACACAGAACTAATAGGATGTGTGTGTGTGTAAAAGAGATTTATTATCAGAAATTGGCTCATATGATTATGGAGGCTGGCAAGTCCCAAGATCTGCAGCGTGAGTCAGCAAGTTGGAGACTCGGGAGAGCTGCAGGTATGGCGCCTGTCCAAATGCCAGTGGACTTGAAACCTGGGAAGAGCCGATGTTTCTGTTCAAGACTGAAGGCAGGAAAAAAGCCAATGTCCCAGTTTGAAAGCAGTCAAGCAGGAAGAAGGATCTCTGACTTTGGGGTCTATATAGATCTTCAACTGATTGGATGAGACCCACCCACATTAAGGAGGGCAATCTGCTTACTCATAGTACTGATTTAAATGTTGGTCTCATCCAAAACACCCTCACAGAAACACTCAGAATAATGTTTAACCAAATATCTCGGCGTTCAATGAACCACTCAAGTTGATACATACAATGAGTATGATGATACATACTCATCATAAATGAGTTCTCAGATTTCCAGCATGCTTAAAATGAAATCCAAACTCAGGGCACCTGGGGGGCTCAGCCGGATAAGTGGCTGACCCTCGAGTTTGGCTCAGGTCATGATCTCAGGGTCCTGGGATCAAGCCCCGCATGAGGCTCTGCGCTCAGTGGGGAGTCTACTTGAGGATTCTTTCTCTCCCTCTCCCTCTCCCCCTCTCCCTGCTCATAAACATGCTCTCTCTCCCTCTCTCTCTAAAATAAATAGATAAATCTTTACAAATAATGAAATCCAAACTCCATTCCATGACCTCCAAGGTCCCACATATTCTGGTCCTTTTCATTCTCCCACCACATGTTAGGCCAAATTCCCACTTGTTCATTCTATTCTAATCACAGTGCCATCTGCCCATTGCTGAAACATGCCAATCTCTTTGCTGCTGCATTATTTTTATGTTTGCTGATCTCTCAAACCAGGGTCACTCTTCTCCCAGCACCTATACATTTCACAGGGCACAGGTGGATATTTCCCACTTTTCTGGTCTCAGTTTAAATGCCTTGGAGATGCCCCCTTTGATAATTCAGTTTAGGATACACTTCTAACCCAGTATTTATATTAAAGCATCTTGTTTATTTCTTTTTATTTTTATTTCTTTAAGTAGGCTCCATACCCAATGTGGGGCTTGAACTCATGACCCTGATCAAGAGTCACATGTTCTACTGACTGAGCCAGTCAGGTGCCCCCAGCACCTGTTTATTTTTCTTTATGTAAAATTATTTTAATTTTTGTATCTCTCTTTTACTGGATTTAAGTGCCATGAGGATTATAATCATGTCATTTTCCTCCTGATTGCACACCCAACCATAATAGTTCATGCTGCATTGTAGGCATTCCGTAAATGCATACTAAATAAATGAATCGTTGAATCAGCCATGGGAACACAGAAATGACTAAGGTTAATTTGTTGATCCTAAATATGATTGTTAACTCAGTCAAAATGAAAGACAATTTTAAATAGAAAATAATTAAAAACCTTTAAAGTTCTCCATTAAGACACTTTTAAAAATACTGAGTTAGTGCCAGGAGTTTTTTTTAGTTTTGCTTGATTACTTCTTGTTTCAGTGATACTTCAGAGAGGTTGGATGACAATCTCGTGATAACCTCAAAGTTTCTTTAATTCTGACTAATGATTTCATGCAACTAATAGAAAGACTGACTTCACTTTGGTAGAGGGACTTACATTCTGGATTTCATATTTCATGACTTATTTTGTATTGTACTGGGTTGGGTTAGAAATATCACAAAATTCATAGACTCTTCTGAGTTACATTCATCCAACGAACTATTGTCAAACACAAATACTGGTTTCTAAGTCCCATTTTCCATTGTCAAAATAACAATGACAAATAATATCTCCCTTCCAAAGTGCTTGGCACACACAGGTCTCAGCCCACTGAAAATCTCAGTACTCCATATATGTTCTCAGAGTCTGTGAGGTAAGATGGGGAGTCTTGGCAGGTCAGCTCAGAGTTAAGGAAGGCTTGCCTATGAAGACTGGGAGGCTCCAGTCACAGGACAGACAAAAATCTATTGGGTCACACAGTTTCAGGATCAAGACTTTAGAAACCAAGAGAACTAGTGAGAACAAAATAGTACAGACATTTAAAAGGAATTAGGTTAGAGTTTGAAATATGAGAATAGGGACTAAGGAATAGGGAGAAAAGGCCAGAGATAAGTTAGAAAGCTGAGGTTCAGGGCATAGCAGAATCTACTAGTCTAGTTTTATAGTGAATAAAACTTAAGTCTTGTCTGATTAGAATGAGCTGGTCCAAGCTAAGTAACACCAGTGTTGGGAATGTCTCCTTGCACAAGGAGACAAGAAGGTTATAGAGTTACGCAGTAGATCCTAGACTTTATTATGTCCTCTGTAAATTAAAATAAGAGGTCACTATTTAAGTGATAATTCTTTCTCTTTATAACACTGATAAAATACCATTTTATCCAAATGATACTTATCTACATAGGTTGTACTTCTGACAGCCATTTAATAGATGTGAAAGCTAAGGGTAAAAATGGTTTAAATCATTGAATTCACCCAGGAGGTTGGAGTGGGAGCATTACATAGACCTTTTGATGTCCAGCCCAGAATTTTACCATTTCTAGTAGAGACCTACAATCAGTAAACATTAAAAGTGTGTAATACATTCTCACCAGCTTCACTTGCCTAGACAGATTGGGGTACCCTCAGGGAGTTTGGTCAGGAAAGGCCAGATGTGATTCTGGACTGGACTCCACTCACAAAATGTATTTTCCTAAATAAAATGCAATTGGGTATCTTTCCCCTTATCTTGTGAATCTGAGCTGTCCTAGCTATTCACATTTCATTTTCATTCCCACCTGTGACTTGATTCTCCTCCCCTTTTAAGATAGATTTTGTAATTGTCTTCATGTGGCATGATGTTTCCCCTTATGCACAGATGGAGTAGGTAGCTAGCAACCAACTACAAATTGAAAAACTAGATGATCTGATTCTCCTACCCCTGTCATCTCTGCTACCAGCCTGGATGCCAAGGTAAGATGTGCTGAGACCTTTGTGCAGCTTCATTATCCCTGGAAAGGCAATGAAGAAAATGCAATGAGCCATCATTAGTTATTAAGACGATCTCAAAATCGCTTCAGCAACTAAAGGAAATCACAATAATGGCTTTCAGTGCACACCCACATTTTATACACTAAAAATAAGTATTTCCTTCTTTATGAGTAGTTATGAAAGAAAAAGTTTCTTTGGGAAAAGAAGAGTCTATTCTAAAAACTTTCTATTGTGACTCTCAACTTTGACAAGACTTAGAAATAGTTGAATAATTTGGGAAGATTTTAAAATCCTTAAAATGAAAAAAAAATCCTTAAAATGCTCACAGTCTGCACTCAAATAATATGTCTGAATCTCTGTAAGTGGAATGGTAGATCCAGTAATTTTTATAAAGCTCCTCAAGTAATTCCATTGTGCAGCTATGGTCAAAAACCACTGCTCTAGATGTCTTCCAGAATAAATAAAATAATGTTCTTAAGAATTTTTTAAGAAAAATTTTTCCTCAAATGGAATTTAAAAATTGTTAATTATTTAAAATATAAAGTTAAGTTACCCATTGGTCCAAAATACATTGAGGCTGGGGAGGGGGAGATAATGCCTTCATTTATATGGGGCCACAATGGTTTTCTTTAATGAACTTACTAAACTGTGAGAAGAGAAAGAAGACCCAAAGGAGAAGAACAATTAATATAGTGGTGTTGATAAGAAGAGGGTTTGAGCAATAAGATCTTGTATTGAATATAATTTTTCTCATATGACTAAGAAGTAAAACTGATAAGGGCATGTCAGTTTTATATTTTTATATTACAGTTTTATATTACAGTTCTTTCCAGTTGTTTTTCTTTTTTTCTAAGGTACAATATACGTTACTGGAAAATTCCCTATTTTTAGTGTCCAGTTTTGCAAGTTTTAGCAAACATACACAGTATAAATGACCTTATAGAACAACTTTCTTACCTCCCCAAGAGACCCCCTGCCTATTTGTAACCAACCCTTCCCCCACCCTCAGACCCTGGCAATCAGTGATTTGGTTTCTATTCTTCTCATTTCTGCTTCCCTGAATGTCCTATAAGTGGAGTCATGCAGGTTCATTATATTCTTAATAGGAATATGCTGATAGGAAGTAATTAATGTGAGTGTGTTGTGCAATAAACTCTGAAGCGATCGAGTACCCCTGTCTGAAAGAGGAACCGAGGGGTCTCCCCTACCTCGAAGCACCTGGTGCTGTAGGTATACACAGGGATCAGGAGGATCTGAACTGCTCAGGGCAGAATTAACCGATTTAAACCAAATTTGGTGATCGAAATGCTGAAATCAACTCAAAGAAACATCAGTCACATAATGAAACCCAAGAAAAGAAGACACAAGACACAGAAGAGATATATTTTTTAATTATTAAAAAAATAAGTGAGGGGCACCTAGGTGGCTCAGTGGGTTAGGCCTCTATCTTCAGTTCAGGTCATGATCTCAGGGTCCTGGGATCAAGCCCCGCATCAGGCTCTCTGCTCAGCAGGGTGCCTGCTTCCCCCTCTCTCTCTGCCTGCCTCTCTGCCTATTTGTGATCTCTCTCTGTGTCAAATAAATAAATAAAATCTTTAAAAAAAGATAATTGATTATCATTGTTTTACAAAAGCAAAAGTAGTAAAAAAAAAAAGAAACAAGGGTAAGTAAAATGAAGGGAAAATCCACATCCAGCTTCAGAAATATCATGGTATTTATCTAGATTTTAAAAATATTTCATGTAGAGTTATCACACACATTCTTCTCAATACTTGCTGAAATATTTTTTTCTTACAAAACCAGAATGTTTTACATGCTGTTTCATAAAAGAACTTTCTCTCAAACCTTTTTTACTGAATTATGAATAATTTCTTTGTGCCAGCAGCACAGGGTAGGGGTTAAAAGCAGAGTCATTCAAAATGTGGACTCATGAATCAGACAGACCTAGCTATTTGCTCCACTCCTCCACTTACTAGATATGTGACCTTGGGCAAAATACTGAACTTCTCCAAGCTCCATTTTTCTCATTTTCAAAAGAGAGACAATTATGTCTAATTTGTATATTTGATGTGAGAGTTAAAATAAAATGAGATAATGTATGAACAGCACTTAGTAACATAATGCCTGGAAAATAATAATGGTTCAGTTATTCTACCAAGTTAATGAACAAGAAAAACTCAGGATGTAATTAAAATAAATGTTTTGTTTTTGTCTCCCATTACCACTTCATGAAATGTATTCATCCCCAGTCTCGAGGTGAAATTTCTCACAGTCCTCCTGTCCTTTCTGTTCATTTTTAGGTAACTGAGTCCTAGGTCACTTCAAGGAGCAACGAATTCTAATTCAGAAATTGGTTTGTGGGGCGCCTGGCTGGCTCAGTTGGTTAAACGTCCAACTCTTGACTTCAGCTCAGGTCATGATCTCAGGGTCATGGGATGACTCCGTGCTCAGCAGGAGTCTGCTTAAGATTCTCTCTCCCTCTCCCTCTGCCACTCCTCCCATTCGTTTTTTCTCTCTCAAATAAATAAATAAATCTTAGAAAAAAATAAGGGAAGAGAAATTGGGTCACGACTCTCAGATTATAACCACAATTCTTAGCTTCATTGCTGCTGGAAGGTAGCAATGGAAGACGCCATTATGATGATAATTCTTCGTATTTTCCTATTTTGCTCTTGACCTCCTGGTCCTGACCTGCCACCCACTTTCTGACACTTGGAGTCGAGGAGAGAGGAAGAGTAAATACGTAAGACAAGTATTGCTTGAATGTGTTCCAGACAGACTTGGGTTCTTGGGCCCAGTGGAGAGCTGATTCTCTTGGGGGCATTTTGTCGGGCTCGTAGGACACCCTCTGGACACTCTGTCCCGCAGCTATCTCAATCAGGGGAACGTATTCTGGTGCATACTCTTCAGCTCTGGAAGTCTGGCCTTTACTTCCAGGTTCTGGCTGCTTTTATTCCTCTGCCTCTTTGCAGTCATTTGGAATAGACCAATAATAGCTCTCCTTTGACATCTGAAAGCCTTTCTCTCCCTCTGGTCCACAAGAACCCTTGAGAAACCCTCACCCTGGGACACTGGCCTAGCAGGACCAAAGGTGTTAGGGATGAAGAAATGAAGTCAGTGTTGTAATAACAATGAGAAAAATTAATTTCAATATCTTACCTTCATGGACCAAACTGGGAATGAGCTGCAATTTGCAACAAAGCTCATCTTATTCCAAAGATCTTTTCATCATATTTTTCTTATAAATGCCAAGTAGAGAGGTGACTATCAGGAGCCCTGACAAAACAAGGAGGGCCTCTAAAATTAAGTAGCAAATGATTTTTCTCAAATATTTGAAAGAACCATTTACAGTTCTGCCAAACTATAACTGATTTCTTTTGAACATTAACTCAAATGATCCATGATAATTCTTCCCTATTCTTTTTTCCTCTCAAACACTGTGCACTCATTAGCTGTCACAGAGTAAATACTCTCACTAAATGAAACACCAATAGTATTCCCCAGCCACCTGACTTCTGATAATAAAGCACCACCTGACTTGAGAACAGTCCAGCTAAATAAAATACAGGCTGTACTAATGCCACAGCTTTGGCTCTGATTTAATTTTTTACGACCCAGTCAATGTACCATGTTAGCCACTGCTCATTTTAGTGATAGCATTTTAATTCCATGCCTATCTCCACTCTTGACTTAGCATTTGACTAAAATAGTTGGACAGTGGGGGAATTGTTTCAAGGTTTTGTTTTTCCTTTTCCTCACTCAAGCATTCTCACTAGGGGAAGTATCTGAGGGAAATTTTTTAAAGTGGGTGGAGACTTTCGTTTGTCTTCAAGTTCCATTATCTGTCCCCATGGAGCCTGGCTCCCATCCTGTGACCCAGTGCCTCTGACTAGTAACAGACCCACAACCCGGCTGCAAAGTTGACCAGGGCAGATAATATTCTGACCCAGGCACAGCAAATAGAGGTCAAAAGAAACATGGTATATTCAGCATTCTTTTGACATGCTGGAAGCTTTATTTCATGACCCTAGACAATAAACATTCAAAAGCTATGTGTCCTCAGGCAAGTAGAACTCTAAATGACTAGTTTTATTAATAAGGCTGGCCCAGTAAAATTCAATTATTCTTTCTCATCTACCCTTTCAAAGGTTAACCTTCAAAGATGGGTGTAACTGATAAAAATTTTTGATGAATGTTTCAGCAAAAACTTTTTAAGTGCTTCCCATGTAGATTCAATTAAATATAACAAGTATATAAAATTATATTTTCTAATGTAATGTTTTTGTTTTGTTTTCTTTTTGAAATTCGTTAGGATTCTTGTGGTTGCAAGCAACAGAAGTACAACCTGAACTGATTGAAACGAAAAGAGAAAGGATACCAGAAAACATGTCTATAGATACCAAAATGTATTATAGAACTAGAAGGTGTAAAGTCTGGTGGGCTCCAGAAATGGCCCACAAGTTTGGGGTTCTTATGAAAAGCTTAGGATACTCCTTTGTGTCTTCTGTCTGGCTTTTCCCAATGGAGGTACATTTTTATTCCCTTGTGCTTCCCCCAGGTCCACACAGCACAGTGTAACTTTCAAAAAGTGTTCACATTTTATATGTTGTAACTGAGGCACCAAGGGAGAGTCCCTGTCCCCAAGTCCCCAAGGCAGGGATCATCTGGTTCAGTCTAAGTCATGTATCCTCCCAGGAGTAAACTGTCACTGGGCTGACTGGGTCATGCTGCAAAATAATCACCTCAGTTTCAGATCAATGGATTGGGATGTTGTGGTCAGTTTCCAAAAAATTTGAGGTATTTTCCTTGAAAATATTTATGGGTTGTGTGGATACTGGGAAAGCCCAATATGTTGGCACTTTGTACCTTGGACTTTTCACATTGTGAATGCTAAATTGCTAAAGTTTGAAGCAGACTTATGAAGACAATTGAATGAATTGATGGCAGAATTAAATACATATAACATTGTCTCCAAATTAAAATGATACTTGTGTTTATGTGGAAACAGTGAACATAACAAAGTTATGTAACAAAAGTTAAATGTTAACTCCGGAAATTTTTTCCCTAAATTAAAATCTGACTCCACTATTAACTAGCAGTGGGACTGCTCCGGGTCCAAGTTATCTTATCTGGACCCAGATAAGATAATATTCCCAATGCAATGGGAATATTAGCCTTATCCATTTTGATGGATTATTTTGAGGTTAAAATGAATTAATATACATGTAAACTGCTTTTAACAGTGCCTGACTCAAAAGAACACTCAAAAATGTTAATTGCTCTTGCTTTTTTCTCTCTGATGTTCAACTTGAGAAATCAGTTCCACTTTTTCCTCACCCCACTAAGTAACTGTGGAACAATACAAGACACAATTTTTGCTGCATCTGTGTAGACTAAGCTCTTTATGTGGTTAATAAAGGCATTGGTTGCTTTTAGTGAGATCTTAGATCACTCAAAGTCCTTAAACTCTTTAATAAAGCAAACAGCAAAGAATTGGGCAATATCCTATAGTCAGATGAGGTCTTAAATTCTATTTTAACTTTATGACTTCAAATGAATCTATATGACTTTGGGGATTTCTCTTTCACCCATCATCTAAGAAGACAGATGCAGGTAAAAAATATTGCATTTCAAAATTAGTCATTTTATGCACACATAAAATCAAGAGGCCTGTAGGTTAGGAAATAATAATGTGCCATTGTTTTCAGCTTCATAAATATGCATATCTGCACATAAGTCTTCAAGTTTTCATAGGCTCATGAATAAATCCTGGGACACGAATTTGGCACATATTTTTTATTTAGTGTTTATGTGTTTGTCCATCTGTTGTCTAATCACTGGATCATATCAGAGCATCCATGCAGCTAAAAGACCTATTTCTACCCCCAAAACTATTTTCACAAAACAATGGATCCATTTCCAGATGCTGTATTTGATGATGGAAGGGCACTGTGAGGTAAGTTACATACAAAAAGCAAATTCCACCCCTTGTTCTTCTACCACTTTCTCTTACACACACACACACACACACACACACACACACACACACACACAGCCCATGCTGCTTTAGCTATTACTTGAAATTGAAGCCAGCAGTCACATAGCAGGTTGAAATGGTTATTAGGTTTAGCTGTGTCTACAAAACTTAGGGAGTTACACAACAGTGCTGAACTCATTTTGACAATTTCAGGAGTCATATTTTTTTAAAAGAATATTAACAAGACAGACTTTGACCAGAGAGGGACAAATGTGCTATTAAGGAGTCTGAAAACTGTATATTTGAAAAATAATGGAAAGAACCTGAAGTGCCTTAGGCTCTTGTCACTCAATGTAGCTCAGCAGTAAAACCTTCTTACAGCTTCAAAAATTGGTCCAGTCACAACATTTATGCACAAATATACTTTAAAACCTAGTTTTATTAATACAGTATATAATTGTTCAGACTCTTAAAAAATACACATAGAAATTAAATAAACTTTTTTTTTTTACAAGGCATCATGCTAGGTGCTGGGTGTTATGGGTGAATTGACAGACTTGACTTTGGACATGAAGCATTGGAAAGGTCATCAGCATAGTCATATACTATAGGCAGGCTCGTAGTTGGTTATTCTGGCTTGAGTCTGGATAGAAAAAAAATCAGGGCTAAATGTGAGTGAATGTGGATGTCATTTAGGTCGAAATTTTGATTAGTATAATAGCCACAGTGAGATGAGAAAGGACCTAGAAACAGAAATTGGGGTAGTGAGGTGCTTATATTCTAAGGGGATGTCTGGCTCACCTTTCCTTACCGTCCTAACTTAGCGTCCACTTGCTGACTAGTTATTTTCAGTTGAGGGCAAGAACGGGTATGGCATTCTTCTTCCATGAACAGCTTTTGTGCACATGTGCATATAAATGTGTGTATTTGTGTGTCTGTGTACATACAAGAAGGGAGGGAAACAATAATTTGTCAAAGAAATAGAAGTTAGAATAAGAACTAGAAGAGTAAAGTGTAATCATTGACACCAAAGGTGGAGAAAAATTCAGAGTGATCAACAATGTCAAATAGTGTGGAAAGGGGAATATAAGAATGTAAAAAAAAAAAGCAATAGATGTGGATAATTAGTTTATTGAAATAATTCTAAAAAGCAAGATATAGTGGAGTATTAGGTGAAGATCTTATTTTTCAAAGCAATGGAAAGTAAACTGAAGTGGAGGGTAAAGGATGTTATAAGTGAAGTATTTCAGCACGGTCTATTATTTTTAGAGTTCTCTATTAAAGGGAAGGCATTAGACAGTAGCATATGTGAAGGGAGGACCAAGGGAGGGATTTGTTTTAGGATCAGGAATATAAAGATACGTTTGTAGTTGGAAGGACAGAAACAGAAGAAGAAAAGTGAAGGGTTGAAGATGAAGAACAGGGATGATTGATGGACGAAGAGAACGGATGGGCAAAAGGCATCAAGATAACAAGTGGAGTAATTATTTTACAAAAAGACAAAGTAATTCTCCTTCTGATACAGGACTAAAGAGGGAAAGTATGGGTCCCTATCCAGAGAAAATCTGAGGTGAAGGGGAAGATAACAAAGAGGTCTCATGGAAATGCACCCAGTATTTGGTCATTGTTAGCCCAGGCAGAAGAAGCTATTGGCTCATAGCACTGTGGGTTTATTGTGAGTTATAATTAACTCAAGTCAGCAGCAAGCAGTAATTCCTATTATTACATGAGGCAATAGTTCTGCCCTCCAGTGAGACCTGATGACCAGGTCCAGATCTGAAGCTTGCATGTACTGTGGGACTAGCACTGGAGCTGTCTTCCTGTACCTGCACCTACATTCCTGAGCCCATTTTTGTATTCCTGGCTGCTGCCTCTTGACTTTCCATGAGCAATCTTGACCATGGTCTTCTACGGTCGCTCTTTTAAAAGGCAATAAAGCTTGAACACTTTTTAGAAGCTGTTGGGATGGGTGAGTGTCCAACCCAAGAAGACACTTGGAGCTGCAAAACAAGCAAAATACAACTGGAACAAGCTGAGTTTGAAATTTGTTTGTACTTCAAAGATAAAGTAGAAGAAAGTCGAGCTGGTATGGACTATTTGGTAAATAATGGGTAATGATGAACTAATGAGAAATTCGGTTTTGTATCAGAAGTCAGAAAAGATTGTCAAACCAAATTATGAGAGGCCCATGCTAATCAATCAATTCTTAGATTTGCTTTTTGATTTTTACCTTTTTACGTTATGCAACAACTAGTCATTCAGATAGTTTAAATTTCATTCTGAGATTAAGTCATATCCCCTGCAATCTACATCTTATTTAGCAGAATTGCTTTTACTGGACTATGCTTTGGTAGTTTGCATTGAGACACCATGGAGAGATTGTATAAAAAATTCTCTTTTTATCTCCTGTAAGAATATTGCTGAAAGTGTTACTCATCATGGCAAGCAGTGTCTCTTTTATGTGGGCCTAGGGAAGAATTTTTCTTTGGCCTTAGGACTTAAAGTGAATTTTTTTTCTGAGCAACTAGAACATTTTGGTTCTATGGGCATTGGGGATATTATAAATGGTTGTGATTCTTTGCTTTTTCTTTGGCTGTGTATCAATTGAGAATGCTTTTAGCCACATTGACTTACAATAACTTAAGCCAGTTTTTTCCCTACCTTTTACACAGCAAGATGCCTGAAGATGAGTGCTAGGATGGGTTCAGTGTCTCGTCTGTGAACCAGGGTCTCCGGATTTCCTTCAGATATAGGATGGATGTTGCAGCTTTAGCTAGAGTTCCCAAACTTTGGTGTGCATCGAAATCACATAACTGATGAAGCAGTAACGCAGGCTCTTTGAAGAGCAGGGTCTGGGCCCATGGTCACCAAATTCTTAAGGTGACTCTAATATCAACCAAAGCTTAAGAACTCTAGAGCCTGCCACTCCAGACAAAAAGTGAGACATAAGGCACAAGTCTTTCCATTCATAGGCTCCATCTTCTTAGCTAAATAGAAAAAAAATTTTTCAGAGGCAACCCGGATGACTTCCTCTTATTCCTCCTCTAAGAAAGCCTGGGGAGGATCCAACTTTCCAAAACTCAAAGACCTCTGTCTTTGTCCTAAACCAAATTTTGGCATTAAGGATGAAGCAGGTTGTTGGATGGGGCCAAAAGACTGGTTTGGGGTTAAAATTGCCTTTAGGATTTATAGGCAAAATTATTTTATATTTCCTTATGTAGTAACTTTATTCTGAATTAATTTTGCTTTTTCTATGTTTCTCTGATTTCTCCATTAAAATTAGCTATCTTGTGTGAATTTATATTATCTACTTTAAATTGTTTTTAAAATATGTGAGTATATGATGAATGTGATGAAGGGCTTGTACCCTGTGTTCAAGGATGGCCACTTTCCTCATTATCAAAAAATGAATCTAGAAGTCCTGAAGTTCTGCTCCCGGAGCTGCCTTGAGGCCATAATGAGGAGAATGCTGGCATGCTCCATTTTCCACTTGTTTATGCTCTCTGTGTGAAGCAGGCTGACTGGGTGATTTCTCAGAGTCAAAGTAAAACTGAGACTCTATCTTGAGTGAGCATAACTTGGGGATAGCCTTTTCTGGCAATTCTCTTTTAGCCCAAGTATGGATAGTCACTTCTTGATATTCTGTCTCTCCAGCTCATTAAATCATAACTGTCACTGTGCATGAGGCTCACCTGAAAAACACCGATGCCCTGTCCCATCCGAATTGGGGGTGGGGCCCATGTTTTTTCCTAAAAGCTCCCCAGGTGATTCTCACGTGCAGTCAGGGTTGTGGAACCACTGCTCTGGCTGACCAACTCCGATGTAACTCCATCTTCTGTGTTCTGCCCTTGGCATGGCTCATCTGCTTCGATTTCTGATTTCAATTTCTGTTTGCAGGTTTCATTCCAAGGATCTCAGTCCTTCTGTTCTGATACGGCAAACTGGCTGTGTTTATGTCTGCTCCCTGAGTTCTGGACTGATTTTCTTAACCCTAGACTGCAGACTTTAATTAACCTGCTCTTGCATTTCAGTGGAGAGAGCTGAGTCCCTTTCTCTGATTCTTAGCTGAAGGCCAGCTTATCCCACTGATGGCCACAAAGTGTGGGGGAAATCCTGGGGCTGACAAAGTGAACATAGGAGGCAACAATCGACCCTGCATGGCATCATTGAGGAGTTCTGTCTTCAGGAAGCTTTCTTTTCTTAGTTCCATCCAATTTCACCTTCAGGTCTGCTAGGTCTCCTTTGGTCTCACAGTTTCTAATTCAACTCCTTTCCCCAAGCGACTTCTTGAGATTGATGGTTTGGGAGCTGAAGGTTTTATCCTATTTTCTCAACCCAGAAATCCCCACAGCTCTGCTCTCTCCCTATAGATAGCTGATAGATCATCTTCATACCATTCCTTTTGCTAATTTAATCTTTACACCCTCCTCCAGATTCCTTTTTTCTTGAGTTTCAAACCTTTCTTTCTCATCAACTTCCTTCATATTCTCAGCCCTTTAACCATACTCTGTATATCAAGTTTCCTGAAAACACCAAAATGCCTCAAACATAAGTAATAAGTGGCTAATTGTCGTTTGAATTTGGGTAGCCATGGCCTAAATCCTAAATCCATGGCTTCCAAGTTTTTTCCTTCCCTGACAGAATGGGGTAATAATATTAGCTAATTTATAAGATTGTTGGTAGAAGGAAATAAGATAATGCATGTAAATCTTAGAGTATTCCTTGGTACATAGTAAGCACTCAAAAAACGTTAAATGTTTCCCACAGATATTAAGGTAGAACTTGGCTAAAATTTATTTACTTATTGGGAATCCACACCGATGAAAGGGAGCAGGGGACAGGGCTTGACAGAGGAAGAAGTTCAACTTCTGGCAATGTCAAATTTTCAAGTGAATATTGCCTGACAGACTTGTTTTGTTGACCCCCACCCATTACTCACCAGGTGTAGGCTGCCTCAGGGAAGCTTATGGACTTGAGTGAGGTGGCTCTTCACCGTTGAAAGCAACTGTGAAGATGCTGAAGCCTGGCAGTGTTTACCAACCACACTCAACCACACTCGAGGGCTGCAAGGCAAGAGCTCTCATGGAGGCATGTCTGTCTGGGCAGCGTCTCTCTCCATGCCTACTACAGTTTTCCTTCTACCTCTCTTGTAGGTGAAGAGTGCATAGACCCTACATGTACCCAGCCAAAGTTAAGTGGTTATTCTTCCTTTTGCCCATAATGTTCTCCCTAAGACTCCTTGTCAACAAATCTGTGGACCAAAGTCACTTAGGAAGGCTGCAGACACACATAATTTCAGGTTATTGGATCCCAGGACTAAAGTATAGGATTTTATGACCACAAATAAGAAGAGAAATAATGGAAGTAAAAAGACTGGGAAAGGGGTAAGTTTAACAATGTATCAGTCCTTTGTCTGAGGTAGTACCTAGAGATTCTGCTCACATTAATCTGTACGGAACTCCCAGGAATCCACTTTCCAAAATCATTCAGCCTACCACCTCATAATTTCTAAAAGAACTAGTTTCAATAGCTTTCAAGAAGTTTTAGAAAAGAAACCTAATCCTTGATTGGCTGCTTGTTTTCCAAAGGAACTGAAATTCAAATCTGATTTACTTGAAATGGTTGCTCTAGTCCTAATAAATGTTTAAATTTCTCAGATGTTATGGTCTTTGTCTTTATTCTTTATTCTCATCTCAGCAAGGGACTGGCTTAATTTCTGAAGAAAAACTAAAAAGGATTTTCAGGAGGCTTGGATAAATGTTTTCTGAATCCTATTGGATGGCATAGTCATAAATACACAGCATAACTAGACCTCTATGGAACCTCGTGGACAGGGAACAGGAGACCACTGCAATTTGGACCATTTCCAGAAGAACATTGCCCCTGCGGTTCTCCTTGATAGCTCCTTTGTGTGTTCTTGTATCAATCTAGTCAAACAGGAAATGAAGCATTGTGGAGGCATTCTGTCTACAAAAATATGAAACACAGAATTAAATTCTTATCATCTGTGCAAAGGTAGTGTAGCTAAGCAGTCAAAACCACATGTTTTGGAATAATAAAAAACTAGGTTTGAATCTTGCCACTGAAAGACTGGCTGTGGGACTTCAGGCAAAATGTTTTGCTTCTGTAAGCTTCAATTTTCTTATCCAAAAAAAAAAAAATGTGGACAACAATCCCTAACTATGTGGCATCGATGTCTATTATAATACTTAGCACATTAAATATTCAACAAATGGTAAATAGCATCAACACCATCTTCATCATCGTCTCTTTTTTCTTTCATTCTGGCAATGTTCAGGAGAAGAATCATCTTTCCTTCAATGCATTTCATGATTTGAACTTTATTGGGTTAATTTTTATTTTTTCTTTTCAGTTTTCCTTTGCAAAGGTCACATGTTGATCGTTTCTTGTACTCCTGGTTTTTGATTGATGGGGAGTTGTATAAAGTAAGTGGTTCATGGGGTTGGGGCAAGGGTTTGGGTGGTGCTCATTCTCAGAGAATCATCCTCAGATTCTCATGATATCACTGTCAAGGATTAATCTGGTAACTATATGGAACCAAATTACGTTTCTTGGGAATAGCTTTGGATCCTGCACAGTTGGCAAGGTGTTCTTTAGGTTCCCAGTAGACATCATGTGAGGCCCTTGAGAGTAAAGAACATCCACCTGCCCTGGAAGACGTTATCTTCACCTTGAATGGAACAAGAAGAACTTCTCTGTAGGTTTTATACTAAGAAAATCTACATTTTTCTTGTACTGTAAAAGGCTTTTCTAGCTTAAAGTTGAGTTGAGACCAAAATTAATTCCTTTTACTGCCTCTCCTAGCTTCTTACCTGTATTTTTATAATTATTTAAATTCCCTCTCCTTGGCAACTGTTCTTACTTTGTGTACTTTTGGGTTAAAGCAGGAAACACATATTAATGACTCTGGGGTTAAGACTTGTGACACATGTGTGGCTAGAAAGGGGTGAGATAAATGAGTCAGGTGTAGACATCAGCTGTTCTATGGTCTGAGAGGTTCAGCCATCACGCTGTGAAACCCTCACCACTGAGTGCACTGGTACATCTGTGTTCACTGACCCTCCTCCTCTTTGCTTCTCTGTGAATCTTTCCCAGTCCAGATTAGCTTTGATATGACACATTTTAGAATCAGACTTCCTGGGTCCAAATTCTGGTTTTGCTACTTAAATAGGGTTTAGCCTCTTATGGTTTAGTTTACTCATCTCCAAAATGGGGGCAATGACACAACCTCTCTTGGGGCGTTCTTAAAAGAGTCAGGTGAGATAATATATGTAATATACTTAGGATAGTACCTGGCACAATGACTATTGGCTGCTAATATTCTATGGTTATTACTATTACTCACATGCAACCCTCTGAGTTCATGACAGGTGTTCTAGCCATATTCTGCTGGGATCTGTTTGTTGTTGTTGTTGTTGTTGTTGTTGTTGGTTTGAGGGGAGGGTTCCCAGCTTATAGAGCAACCATCCTCTGGTTCGGGTAATGAGAGTTTTAACCAAAAGAAAGAGGTGACAGGGATTAAAATCATCTCTAAAGCATTTTAAAGAATGTGCACATGAATCTCTTCCATAAAGTTACAGAGTGTGGATAAATATAAGCCTGGTTATAACCACCTGTCTTAATCCAACTTGCTATAACAAAATACCATGTACTAGGTGGCTAATAAGCAACAGAAATTTATTTCTCACAGTTATGGAGATGGGAAGTCTGAGATCAGGTGCCAGCATGGCTGGATTTTGGTAAAAATCTTCCACATTGCAGAGGCCTGATTTAACATTGCATCTTCAAATGGCAGAGAACAAGGAGAGACAAGCAAGCTCTCTTGTAACTCCATAAGGGTACTAATCCCATTCATGAGGGCTCCACCCTTATGACCTCACTAATCATAATTACCTTCCAAAGACCCTACCCTCCAATACCATCACATGGGTGGGGGTTAGGGTTTCAACATATGAATGGGAAGGCACAAATATTCAGTCAATAGCACCACCTTACCAAGTCCCATGACTTTGTCACATGATGTAGATCTCACATTCCTTCACTCATCCTCTCCATTAGTAGACCTCAGCACAATAACAACTCAAGGGACCAAGTTCCCCGTAGAAGGCACTACAAAGTATTAGTTAAAAAGAAATAATAAAATGTGCAAGTTTGCTTTTCAGAGGCTCCATTTGGAATAGTTTCTGAGGTCATTACTGGCTTGTTACACTAAGAGATGAACAACCCAGGTGTTCTAGAAGAATATTCCAAAGCTGGCCTTATTTGGCATAAATTTTTCTAAGAGTTAAAGAGGCTTTGGGCAAAATAAATATATGACCACAAATCAATAGAAAACAAAGCACTAATACTACAAATGCACAACCAGACACACTGACCAGTTACCCAGTTGTCACACATTATCTATGTTCAAACAAAAACACTGTGATAGGAAATGAGTCAAAATGTTTATAAATGTGAAATATATGTTTTACCATAGTTGCCAAGGTCTCAAGGAGTAAGGGAGCTGTAATACGGATTAAGTAAAGTATATGACATTAGATGGTGTTTAAAGATTGATACCTTGTTGCAGTTTCAAGCATTCCAGTCCAATATAAGGTCAATGCTGTCATGTTTACCTGCCATGGTAGCACCAGAAACCACATCCTTATCTCTGGGATTGATCAGATTCCCTTCAAACCTCCCTTTTCAAACCTCAAATGATTAAAATGCCCCCCCACTCCTTAATTCAAAACAAACTTGGATGTCTGCACAGAGACACATGAAAATGCAAGATAAAATATAATCCCCCAACACACAGAACACAAAATGACTGCTACGGTTGGAGGCATGCACAATTTGCATGTTACTGAAGAGTGTGCGGTGTACATTTGCGTCCAGTAAACAAATCCATTAGCAATGCAGTGTAAGTTTCCTGGACAAAAGAAAAAGGATTCCATTTTAATTAGGTCTGAAAATAGTATGGAATAATAGTGATATATACCGTGGAGCTTATAATAATAACTGATTTCTCACAATAAATGGTGATGAATTTACAATGATTTCGTAACCTGGTATTTTGATTCTGGCATTTGAGAGACAGAGGAGTCTATATGTCACTTTTAGTGAATAAACAAATGGTCTTGAAATGCATTACTCTGTGAATTATAGAAACAAAAACCCAAAGCATCTTTAGTGAAATAAGCTTGAACAATAAAATGTGCAATACTCTATAAACATAAACGCAATGCCTAAAGGCATGAATATTTTGCCCCTCATTTATTTTTGCTTTTCTAGATAACAATCCATCTCTGATTTTATATCACTCCAGCTAATAATTAACTCATTTCTGGATTATGTAACCTGTAAAATGACAGCACAGAGCTGCTAACACTACCTCAGGAAGACATGATAATTATTTCTCTCAGGTGTCTGAAGAAAAAAATAGGAATATGGTCAGGAGGAAATGGATCTGATAAGCATTAAATGGCAGTGTTGCTTTTAGGAAGAAATAACATGAATAATTTATCAAAAACATCAGTGAATATATTTAGCTGTGTGCCGGAAAGGCGAACGCAGGGCCATGTGTTTCCCTGGTATCATAGAAGCTCACTACAACGTGTGTTGGATGCCTAGGCTTTCCAAGAGTATTTTAAGACAGATAGGCAATTTTTTTCTGGCATGATAATCCAGAAATATTTGAAAGGTATGTTGCCTGAATTCACAGAGACTTTATATAAGGGGGAAATCTCTTCAATAAAGGAATATGTCATAAAGAAGGCATATTGTATTCCTAAAGACTATCTGCTCCATGATGGATTTGAATCATGCTGTGAAATGACTTTCCCTGTGCCCTCTAGTAACCTGCATCCGGCCTTGATAGGGGTCTATGTGTTCCAGAAACAACAGTAATAGTAAGGACTGCAAAATGGACTCCAGAAGCAGCTGGGCCATTGCTATCCTCTCATTCTAAATCTAAATATGTGCTATTTGGTACTGATGTTATTTCTTAAGGGTTAAATTGTTTCCCTTAAAAAGATATGTTAAAATCCTAACCCGAAGTCCCTGCGAATGTGACCTTATTTGGAAATAGTCTTGGCAGATACAATCGAGTTAAGATAAGGTCCTTCGGGTGGTCCCTAATGCAACATGACTGGTGTCCTTACAAGAAGAGGAAAAGGGATCCAGCCTCAGATACACAGAAAGAACACCGTGGGATGGTGGCGGAAGCGATTGCAGTGAGGCTCCACAAGCGAAGGAAGGCCAAAAATTGCCAGCCACACCAGAAGCTAAAAGGAAAGCATGGAAAGATTCTCCCATAACGCCTTCAGAGAGAGAATGACCCTGATTTCAGATGTCTTGCCTCCAGAACTGAGGGAGAATAAATGTCTATTGTTTAAAGTTACCCAGTTTATTGTATTTTGTGACAACAATCCTAGGAAACCAATACGTGATCTCAATTTAGATCTCCACAGGGAGGGGCAGTGAGCGAGCAAGCACACAGGACCAACTAGTAATACGTGACATGCGCATGCGCCAAGGGTGCGTCTGTATCTATGTATCTATGTATCCATTAACAAAAAGCCGTGTTAATGTGTAGGTTGGTCAGGTTTATCTGAGTTTGTCCAAGGAACCCCCTTTCAGCTTACTTTCTGAGCATAATAACTAACAGGCTCCTTTCACTTTCAAAATATCCCAGTTTGGATGTTAAATTATGGTTACCCTACCTATGTGTATCCTATTAAGCACTTAGCAAAAACAAATTAAATTTTACATGTGTTCAATATTTTTTAACTTAAATTTCATTAGTTATTGTACAGTATAGTATTGTTTTCAGAAGTAGAATTCAGTGAGTCATCACTTACATACAACACCCAGTGTTCATCACAAGTGCCCATCCCCCACTTAGCCCATCCCCCATCCACCTCCTTCCATCAACTCAGCTCTCTATTGGTAAGAGTCACTTATGTCTTGTTTTCCTCTCTCCTTTTGTATTTTTGATTTGAAAAAAAAATATTTCTGGTGTCACAATCAGAATTCCTCCAACAATGCAATAAATCGAAGTTTCAAGATTCCAGGAGTTTGGTTAATTTAGATGTCGTTTACTCTGGGACTCACAAATTTACACCTCTCTTTCCTGGGTCACTCTGCTTCAAAAATAATGTTCTAACTTTCTTAAACCAATTAGAATAAACACCCCCAGTCACCAGTCATACCCCCTGGGATTAAGGAGGGTGGAGGAGAGGAAAGAAAATGGCAAGTCAGGCGAAAATCAGCAGGAACAGTATTGTGAGCGTTAGAGTCCATTCCACTGTTGCAAGGAGATGGAGGCCAGCAGTGTCGATTTGGGAAAAGAGTTAGAGATATGGCTTTTATTTCTCTCTTCATCATAAATCCTTCTTGACTTTGAGTACATCTTTGTTTTCCAATTTGGCAGATGACGGCTATAATAATTGGTTTTTAATTTTGCTGGTGTTTGTTGATTAATTAGGGAATGCTGGTAAAATGTCTGAACAATTTGAAGAACACTTTGTATGTTCTCTGCCTTGATGATGGACCTCTATAGAATTTACTGTGCAGGTTAGAAGAAAAATGAATTCCTATTTTTTGTCAGTTGTATGTTTATTATATTACTAAATCATACTACTGGTCAAGTGATCAGTATATGAAAAATGACTTTACACGTGTCTCCACATCTTTGTTCACTCTTTCCAAGTCTTTGTTCTTTTATGTTCAATTCAAAATAAAGCAGTTGACTAGTGACTGCTTTTAGCCTGGTTCCAAATTTAAGATAGGGCTCACCGTCTTCTTCTACACTTATGACTCAATCTAGCACCTTGTAAAGACAGTAGGGGATGTTGCTGACTTCGAAATGCGGACTGGAAGTTGCTGGTATTGGGGCAGTGTGATGTTTCCCAAGATATTTGTAATTGTAGGTATGGGAAAGGCGATCTAGTGATCAATATCCTACATTGCTTCCTCTCTGAGTTCATACAATGCCCTATGAACAGCAATCCTATGCAATGACAACATTATATTATGATTTTGTTTATAGCTTTGTTTCTTCAACTAGAAAGTGATTTCTTGAAGTCTGGAGTATATTACTCATATTTTTATCTCCAGTATTTCCCAAATACCAGAAAATAGATGGCACTGAATGCACCTTTGTAGAGTAAGTGAGTAGTAACCTTTTAAAGAACAAAAGTTGGCTGGCAACTCCATCAGTGGACAGGTGTCAGGGCTTTGCAATGTGTTGACTTGACTAGGGTGAACTGTTTACAAAATTCTTTTTTTTCTAAAATTTTTCTTTTAAGATGATCCATGAGAGACTTTTTGCATAAGATTTGAAAGGTGGAAGTGAAGCAGCAACTATCTTGTTTTCCAGTGCTCAAAGGTTGAAGCAAGGTCATCAGATGTTTCTGTAGCTCACATTGTTGACTACTTGCTGACTCACCCCCCTCAGCACGGATAGTAGCTGGAGCTGAACCTGCTGCACCTGTCCCCACATCCTTCTGGAGTTTCTTTAACTCGTACGTCACATGTGTGTGCAGCTCCGTGATGAGGGGTGCCAGTGGGTCCTGTGGAATACTCACATCTTCAAACTTGGAAGCATTGAGATTTGAGAACTGGTTGCAGCTTGTCCCTGCGAGGTCCAGCTTGCCCCTGCTTCCCCTCACTCCCCACCCAGCTTGCCTTCAGACAGCCTGCTTGTTGACTTGAAGCTACAGGATCAGATGCAAAGTCTACAGGCTTACCGAGTCTGCTTAACTCTCACAACGGTGTAAGGTCGCATCCTTGCAGCAAATACCCTTACACGCATGCCTGTGCCCATGCACATCCCATACCCGTGTAAATATGTAGACATGTGTGTACACAGCGGTGGCACTTCTCTGACTGAACTCTTATTGATAAAGCTAGTCTGTGAGATGTTAGAGGTAAATTGCCTAAGAGTGCTGATATTTCTGTGTCTCTGTGTGTTGTGAGTGTGTGTGTGCACGTGCACCAAGAACCATGAAAATGACTGACATAAAGGCACTATTGGTTAGTATAATGCTAGCGAATGAAACCAAAAGATCTTTAAAACAAACTTAGCAATTTACCACAATAGGTATTTTTTTCTTGCTTTTTAAATTCTGGTGTTTGTATTCTTGCTTGGTAGGGAGAGAACACATTCTTTTTTTTAGGATTTATTTATTTATTTATTTATTTATTTATTTTATTTGACAGAGAGAGGGAGGGAGAGAGAGAGAGCAAGAACACAAGCAGGGGGAGTGGGAGAGGGGGAAGCAGGCTTCCCGCCGAACAGGGATCCAGGTGCCAGCTCCCAGTGGGATCATGACCTGAGCCAAAGGCAGACGCTTAACGACTGAGCCATCCAGACACCCCTACCTACATTCTTTTTTTTTGTACTTGTTTAGAAACCCTCCCTGAGGATATTAAAGAAGTAGCTTCTTAAGTTTTCCCGAACAACAAAATTCAGCCAAGGATGGGGGAAGAGGGTAGAATATGTGTATGCACTTTACAGACACATCAGGTCGGAAGTGACACCATTCTGCTCATGTTCCATTGGCAAGAACCAGTCCCATGGCACTACACAGAAGCAAATAGAGGTGTTGGGGACAGAATCACAGATGGAGCAGCCCATTCCCAGCCACAGCCGCTTTGTGGAGGGGAGCACAAGTAGTCGGGGAACAGCTGTCATTGCCACACAGCATCATATGTGAAAAATGCTTGTTAAATCAGAAAAAGTAGCCATCTTCATTTGATACTGAATTTCAGCCTGGTTCCTGGCTTGGAGGCGGGGGAGGGGGCGGGGGGTGCACAGGCGGGGAACAGAATGAGAATAAGTCTGTAGGGAGTCAGAGAGGAGGATCTGGCCGACTTCAGGATGGCTTGTTCAATTGTATCCTGAGGCAAATGGAAGGCAGCACAGCTTGCAGCCACTTTAGGAGATGTGGCCCTTGGAGTTCAAGCTAAACTGAACGATCCATTTGAAAATTCTACACCAACTGCCAAATCCATTAATGTCTAAGTTCCATCTGAATATGTCTTGAAGGTAGCTGGCCAGATCCTGCACACAACAGCTCCACTGCAATTTGATCTCTTTGCTCCTTGGTGTTGGCTAACTGCAGGTACAGATCTCACTGGCCTGGAGGAAGAACTCATGTACCAGCATTTGCTGCACCTCTTGGAAGAAGTTGGCTTGGCTAAGTTTCCAGTCCTTCCTCTTGCTTCCTCTCCAGACACGGCAGTCTTTTTCCAAAGTCAAAGTAAACTTCTACTTGAAATCCAATACTGTGTTCTTTAAATATGTTTTATATTAAATATTTTCACTTTTCTATACAAATAATTGATCCTATATTTGCAATTTAGAAATAAATCAACATTTAATCAGAACTCACATATGTTTATGTTTTTCCTCCATTTACTCATTTGTATGTAAAATTATTTTTCATTGCATTTTTTTCCCAGATCTGATTTTCTATTTTGGCATTTTCCCCTTATGTTTGTTTCATGGACTGAGACTTTGTGATCTAATACAAATCACGAAACTATCAGAAAAGCAAGATTTAGTAAGGACTATGTGTAATTCAACAAGCTGTACATCTGCTGAAAATCTCTTTTTGCTAAAAGCAGCACATCTGATAAAATTTTGACTTACTCTTTTGACAGTTTGCTCTCTCCTAAGAAAGGATAAACAACTAGAAAGACTATTTTGTACTTAATTCTAATCAAACAGAATGACTTTTTGGTACTTTGGTAAGGAAAGACACAAAAGAAAGTATTCACCATATGAGCACTTTTATATCCAAGAAAGGGAATGATGAGCCTAGACAGACATGCAAACTAAAGCATACACAAGCAGGTTTCGCACAAGTTCAAGAAAGAATAATCCAGTGACCAATTCTGGGGAAGAGATTAGCTCAAGATTGCTGAAAATCTTTCAAAAAGAGAATTTTGCAATCTAAGCACAAATAATCCAAGGAAGAAGAAGACAAACAACTATTTATAGTGGTTCCAAAATTTTTTGTGCTTTTAAAGAACACTTACAATAATGGAGAAAAAGTTATATAACCATTAATAATTACAGAAGAACATCAGGGAAGCTATACAAATGGCGCTAGAAAAAGCTGAACACCCAGAATCAAAAGAACCTTCTAAAAATACAGTAGATCTACTACATAAAAGCATTGCCTATTAGGTACAAAGGGATTCAAGACTGAGTTAGTCATGCTCTTAGCTCTCAATGAATTTTCAATCAGTTGCTAAGGGAATTAAATGTATTTCTAAATCTCTTTTAAGAGCAAAAAAAAAAATCAAAAGTAGAAGAGCTCATGGCTTTATCAAGGTTTTATCAGTGATTTACTGCAAATATAAAGCTAAGAAATGGTAACTTTTCAATTCTTAGTTTAGTTCATTTTTTCTACTATAAGGAATGATTTAAATTAACAAGATATAATTTCGAAGTAAAATCCTGTATTTAAGTTAAATAAATTCTACTAGTAAAAGCACTGCTTAATAGCTACTCATATGAAAAATATCTAGGAGTTTTCGACTATAAAGTCAATGTAAGTAGACAGTGTGGCAAGGCTTTCAAAATAATATAAATGTAGATTTTACCGAAAAAAATTCTAATCACTGGATACGAAGCTCACATTGTAATTTGAAGTGGTCACATGTAAAATCTCAGATTTATAAAGAATATTTTAGGATTTCCTGTTTTAGGTGGTATATCTTGTTACAGACTAACCTTAACATAAAAAGAAATAAACAATACAACATGTATGTGTGTTCATGCACATACATATGTTCGAAGACATTAGAAGTTTCGCTATGTAGCCATGATTTGAGGTACCAGAATCTGAGAAACAAGGAAATTGTATTGATAAAGGTCTGGATTTCTGTAGAAATTTGTCTCTTATGGTATTTCAGCAAAAGCCTAAGAGGCTGAGAATCAGTGGCAGATAAGGATTTGGGATCCTGAGTTAAGCTTTCAATAGTCTCACTAAGACTCTAAAGCAGAGCTGCTATAGCAGTCAAGGTTTCAGAAAAATGGCGATGTTGGAAAAAGGGAAAAACATATTGCAGTGATCCCGATAGTCTGCACTGCTTTTCCCCTTGAGTTATCTGCCAATTCATAAACAGTACAGAACGAAAGGACTACAAAGCAAAACAGGAAGCTTTGACTAAGAGGTTGGGAAACTCAGCTGAGTTCTCAATAGTTTCACAAAGGTGGGAACACTACACTTGGAATCAAAACCTGTAAGCAGAAGAGATGCCTCTGGACTTCTAGTAAGAATCCTACAAGATCAACACTCTAAGATTACGATTAAAAAAGAAGTTAACCAAAAAAAAAAAAAAAGAAGTTAACCAAAAAAAAAAAAAAAAGAAGTTAATCTTTTATCTGCAAACTATCTCTGTCCCAGTTCGGATTAAGATGGCATGTCCTATTCTGAAGGTCTGCGAGAAAACAAAAGTTGATTCTATCTGGAAAAAAAAGAAAAAGCATTAGCAAGAACCTCAAATTCTTCCTACAATAGTTCATACACAATTACTGGTCTATTAGGTAGACTAAAAGATGGTAACAAATGACTGAAAACCAAGAGAAAAAAGATAAAAATAGAACCATGGGAATTTAGATATTGGAGTTAATAGACTTGGACTTTAACAGAGATGAGAAGATATATAACCCTACCAGAGAATTGGGATTTATAAAAACATCAAATGTAAAATGTATAAGCAAAAAATAGAATAGTCAAAGTTAAGAACATAATAGATGGGTTTAAATGTAGATTGGAGGGACGCCTGGGTGGCTCAGTGGTTGGGCAGCTGCCTTTGGCTCAGGTCATGATCCCAGCGTCTTGGGATCGAGTCCCACATTGGGCTCCTTGCTCTGCAGGGAGCCTGCTCCTCTCTCTGCCTCTGCCTGCCTCTCTGCCTGCTTGTGTTCTCTCACTGTTAAATAAATAAATAAATAAATAAATAAATAAATAAATAAATAAATAAAATCTTAAAAATAAAATAAATGTAGATTGGACACATAGAAGATCAGTGAATTAGAAAACAAGTCAGTAAAACATATTAAGACTGAAGACAAAGAGAACAAAAAGCAAAAATATGTAAAGGAATGTAAGGACCATGTGGAACACCAATAAAGATCCAAGCAATTGATTCTAGAACAAGAAGTGGCATTATAGTTATTTCCCAGAAGAAGAATTATAACTATATAATTATATAGTTATAATCCAAAGAGCAAGATAGTAAGCTTAAATTTAAAAATATTAGTACTTATGGAAGAGGGGCAAGATGGTGGAGAAGTAGGAGATCCTGCTGCAACTGGTCCCCAAAAGTGAGCTGGATATCTACCAGAACACACTGAACACCCATGAAATCACCCTGAGGAGCAAGACTTCTCACTCCGGGATCTCTCAGAGAGCAGAAGACAGTAGCGGAGAGGTAAAAGCAAAGTGGGAACACTCAAACTGATATCGGAGGATAAACAAAAGGGGGAGGGAGCCACCAGAAGCTAACCAAGGACAGTAATACCCCAAAGGAAAGTGCCTGGTGGCGGGGGACCAGCATTAATGTAGAGTCCCTTAAAAACACTTAAAAAGAGCAAAAAGTTCTGAGGAGTAACTAGTGGGTGGTTGTGGGCACTGGCCCAGGCCCACGCTCCCAGGAAGGAGTGCCCCAAAGTGAGACGGGTGGGGGATCCAGTCCGCAATTCCTGAACCTGCAGCTTTCCGCTCTCTGCAACAACCTGTGGGCCGGCCGTGCACCTGCAAGCGCCTTTAGAGAGTCTGCGGTGGTCCACGAGCCGCAGCTTTTCTCTGTGCGTGCCCGCGACCGTGACATTGCCAGCCCACCGCAGAGCCTGAGCGATCCCCGTCGGCCGCGGAGAGAACGCGGACAAGTGGCCTAACCTCCGGGGCGCCCCTCGCGGAGCCGCAGAAAGGTGGCGGGGGTCACAACTTTCCCGGCCCGCCGCAGGCCTCCCGGGTCCGCACTTGGGAGCCGCAGAAAGGCGGCTATGGTCACACGCCACCTTGGACAGGCTGCTCTGTGAGCAGAAACTTCGCGGAGGGGAGTGTGTGTTCTGAACCACACAGAGGGGAACAGAGACTCGGGCTTCCTGCAACTCGGAGGTCTGAGTACTTCTGGGCAGATTCATTGCTTGGACTCTCTGAAAACGTGAAAAAGCTAAAAAAGGCCAAAAACCTTCAGGGAGCAAAAGACTGAGAAACCGGTTTCCACAGAGCTCAGCCCCTTGACTGGGGGGCAGGGTGACTCAACCCAAGCAAGACTGACTGGAAAACAATGTGGCAGGCCCCTCCCCCAGAAGACCAGCCAAAAAACGAAAGGACTACAACCACATGGTCCCCATAAAATTTTAAACCCCCAACACCAGGAGAAATCAATATATTAAGCTCCTGGTAATACTCTCAAACATGTATATTTCATAGATACAAGTTTTTTTTTCTCTTTCTTATTCTCTCTTTCTTTTTTTTATTTTATTATTCACTTACTTTCACATTTCTTTTTTGTTTTTTTTTTTTAACTACTTAACATTACAACGAGAGGTTTAATACAACTATAAACCCAGGAGGAC
>CM052802.1:17837122-17863750 GCA_028533885.1 Nasua narica | reverse complement strand
ACAATGGAATATTATGCCTCCATCAGAAAGGATGAATATCCAACTTTTGTATCAACATGGACAGGACTAGAAGAGATTTTGCGGAGTGAAATAAATCAAGCGGAGAGAGTCAATTATCTTATGGTCTTACTTATGTGTGGAGTATAAAGAAAATCATGGAGGGTATTGTGAGAAGGAAGGGAAGGGTGAATGAAGGGAAATCAGAGGGGGTGATGAACCAGGAGAGACTGTGGACTCTGAGCAACAAACTGAGGGTTTCGGAGGGGAGGGGGTGGGGGGGTGGGCGAGCCTGGTGGTGGGTATCGAGAAGGGCACGTACTGCATGGAGCACTGGGTGTGGTGCATGAACAATCAATCTTGTAACACTGAAAAATTAAAATAAACATATTTGGGGAGAAAAAATATTAGTACTTATATTGAATATAATTGCCAGACTGGATAAAAATTTAAAAACTTAAGTATATGTTGTTTATAAGACACATATCTAAATACAAAGACACAGAAAGATAAAATTCACAGAAAAGAAAAGATAAAGACTGTGTAAACCTAAGCAAAACACAGACACACACACACAAGGTAATGTCATACTCTTAGTCAAAGTAGATTTTAAGGCAAGATAGAGATGTTTCATTATAACGTGATTGTCAAATTACCAGGAAGATGTATCAATTCTAAATTTGGTGCAAGCAATAACCTAGCCTCAAAATATTAAAGCAAAAATGGATACAATTAGCAAGAAAAATGCACCAATTCAGCATCATAGTGTTTTTTATGCATTTTTCTCAGTAACTGATAGAACAAGCAATAAAATCATTAAATATTTAAAATACTTGAAAAATGTGGTGAGTAGGGGGATGGGCTAAATGGATGATGGACGTTAAGGAGGCATTAAATGTAAATGATAAATCACTGAATTCTACTCCTAGAACCAATATTGCATTGTATATAAACTAACGTGAATTTAAATAAACCTCAGAAGAATAAACTAATTAATTAATTTGAAAAGTGCAATTAATGAACTTGACTTAATGGACATATACAAACACTGCATACAACAACTTCAAAATACATATTCTTTACAAGCACATGTGGAAAATTTACAAAATTAACTTTTCATACAGCCAGTTTCAACAAATTTTGAAAGACTGAAATCATTCAACATATGTTTTCTGGCAACAGTGCAATTAAGCTGAATGAATGAACAGAAAAGGGAAAAATTCCCAAATGCTTAAATACTTGTGTGTTGAAGTTCTCCAGGGCCATTCTTGGGTTCATTGATTCATTGTGAGAAGTCACAGGATTCAGTATACAGTCATACTAACAGCTATGATTTATTACATGAAAGGATACAGAGTAAAATCAGCAAAGGGAAAAGTATAAGAGGTGAAAACTAGGGGAAATCAGGTGCAAATTTCCAGAATCCTCTCCCAGGGGAGTCACACAGGATGTCCTTAAATTCCCCAACCACAAGTTGTGGAAATATGTATGAACTGCTGCTAACCACAGAATCAGAGACTTCAAGCCCAAAATTTTTACTGGGGGCTGGTAATGTGTACCAAAATTCCAGACTCCCAGAAGGAAAGCAGGTGTTCAGGATAAACTATGTTATTTGTATATTTTAGGCATAGTAAACCACTCTTATCAGTTGGAGAAGGGTGATGAGAACTCTCCCCAAATCCAAGTTCCCAGATGTCAGCCAATAACCAACCATTTAAGCAGGACTTTCAATAGATAGCAGTAAGGTTTGGTGTGTTCACTCATTTCTACACATAATGGATCAAAGACTTTAAAAGAGGACTTAGAACATATGTTTAATTAGGGGCCCCCGGGTGGCGCAGTTGGTTGAGCGTCTGCCTTCGGCTCAGGTCATGATCCCGGAGTCCCGGGATCGAGTCCCACATCCGGCTCCCAGCTCCATGGGGAGTCCGCTTCTCACTCTGACCTTCTCCCTTCTCATGCTCTCTCTCACTCTCTCTCTTTCCTAATAAATAAATAAAATCTTTAAAAAAAAAAAAGAACATATGTTTAATTAAATGATGATGAAAATATGATGCATCTAAAGCCATGATGCCATGATGCCGCTAAAGCCACACTTAGAGAGAAATTTCTCTCTCTAAATACATGCGTTGGAAAAAAAGAAAGGTTGAAAATCAGTGCCCTAAGTATTCATGTAAATAAATCAGAAAAATAACAGCAAATTGAACTCAAAATAATAAAAGAAAAAAAAGCACAACTCCATGCAAGAGAGAAAATCAACATAGTCAAAAATTATTTCTTTAAAAGATGTAATAAAAATAAAACACTCATGGGAAGACTAATGAAGAGAAAAAAAACAATGTTGTGAATTGCATACATCAGAGATGAAAAAGGAAACATTACAGATATTTTATCCATTACAAGAATAAGAAAAATATAAACAATTTATGCTAATCAATTTAGAAATTTAAATGAATTTTTTAAATTCCTTAAAAAATACAGCTCATTAATATTGATGCAAAGAATATAAAATCTTACTACTCAGATATATATTAAAATAAATATGAAATTAAAAACCATTCAATAAATTAAAGTTCCTGGCTCAGCTGGTATTAGCAACGAATTCTACAAACTTTTCATTAAGAAATGATTCTAAATGCACATGAACTCATCTAAAGAATAAAAAAGGAAGAACTGTTTCTCAGGTCTATTTATGAGTATAGCATAATCTTGATACCAAAACTTACAAAGATATTGCAAGAAAGGAAAATTATAAATGCAAAAATCCTAATCCAAATATTAGCAAATCAAATTTAGGAATATGTAAAAAAAGAGAACATATAAAAAGTTGGATTTATTCCCAGAATGCAAGTTTGGCTTAACTTTCTGAAATCAGTTGACACAATTCAGCACAGTTATGAAATAAAGGAGGGAACCAGAAGATCAGCTCATTACACGTGAAAAGTATTTCATAATATTTCAACACCTTTTCATTACACACTGTTGTATAACCAATGTAATTGCAGGAGGGCATTAAATTTGTCTAAATGGAGAAATGTTATTTAAGAGGGGATATCATAGGTAGTATTTTCTTGTGAAATTATCCATAGCAAGATAGTTTAGAGACATGTTCCTTCTATCCTTTTCTTTCTTTAAATCTCTTCCTTCCTTCCTTCCTTCCTTCCTTCCTTCCTTCCTTCCTTCCTTCTTTCCTTCTTTTTCTTTTCTTTTCTTTTCTTTCTCTTTCTTTCTTTCCTTCCTTCTTTCTCCTTCCTTCCTTCCTTCCATCCTTCCTTCCCTCCTTCCTTCTCTTTTCCTATTTTCCTCTCTTCCTCTCTCTTTTACCCCCCCTTGTTCTCTTTCTTTCTTTCTTTCTTTCCTTCCTTCCCTCCTTCCCTCCTTCCTTCTCTCTTCCTATTTTCCTCTCTTCCTCTCTTACCCCCTCTCTCGTTCTCTCTCTCTTTCTTTCTTCCTTTCTTCTTTCCTTCCTTTTCTTTCTTCCTTTCCTTTCCTTTCCTTTCCTTTCCTTTCCTTTCCTTTCCTTTCCTTTTCTTTCCTCTCCTCTCCTCTCCTCTCCTCTCCTCTCCTCTCCTCTCCTCTCCTCTCCTTTCCTTTCCTTTCCTTTCCTTTCCTTTCCTTTCTTTCCTTTTTTATGTAATTTGGTCACAGGAGAAGAAAATTGATTGGCTAAGAGATGCAGGGCTTCTCCTATCTTTCTGCCAGCCAAGCAACTTCATTTTTGCCCTTAGAGCAATGTTCTCTGTGGGAAGAAATTTCCTCCACAAAACTACACCTATCTGGCACTTGTGTTATTTGAGATAGGAATGAAGAACAGATTCAAGAGTACATTGGTACTTGTTAGTTTATCTGAGTAGCTAAGTTCTTAGGAACAAACACACGGCTTGAAAGAATGACCCACAGGACAAGAGCCCTATTACAGCAGAGTAAGAAGAGATTCAGGAAGGTCCAGATTCTGGAGACTGAGTCTCTTTGGGGGATGTCACACTCATCTGGCGCACAAGGATAGGGTATTTGAAGGTAAGGAAGGTATTTGAATAGGAAGGGAAGAGGAGTGAGACAAACAGTGAAGCCAAACCAAAAAGGAAAAGATTTGGAATACACACTAGGAAGAGACCTTAGAGAACATCTTTGAATGAGGGGAAACCAGAGTTAGGGAATGACTGGCCTCAGAAGGTCACAGGGCTAATCAGCGGCAGGAGGAAAATAAAGCCCTGGTGTTTGACTTCTAGAAGAATACTCTTCCCATCACATAAAAACAAAAATATTACAGTTGTCTATATCCAGTTTTTTTAATACTAATTTAACAGCAGACCATTTAGCCTATGGAAGCTGATAAGAATACAATTCCTACTTAAATAAAAAATGAAGCACTGGAAATAGTGTGTAAGTAGGTTTTTTAGTTGAAATACATTTGACATATAATCCTGTGTAAATTCAAGGTGCACAACATGTTGATGTGATACATTTATGTAATTGGCATTGTAGGGATAATTAGCACCTCTATCATGCCACCTAATTATCATTTCTTTTTAGGGGTTGGAATAATTAAGATCTAATCTCTTAGCAAGTTTGATGATTATAATATAACATTGTCTCTCTCTCTCTTTTTTAAAGATTTTATTTATTTATTTGACAGAGAGAGAGATCACAAGCAGGCAGAGAGGCAGGCAGAGAGAGAGGGGGAAGTAGGCTCCCCGCTGAGCAGAGACCCTGATGTGGGGCTTGATCCCAGGACCCTGAGACCATGACCTGAGCTGAAGACAGAGGCTTTAACCCACTGAGCCACCCAAGTGCCCCAACATCATTGTCTCTTTCACTATACTGTGAAACTCCATTAGATCTGCAGAACTTATTTAAATTTGTAGCAACATCTAAACTTAAACAACATCTCTCCTTTCCCCCTACCTTCCAGCCCCTGTAACCACCATTTTCCTTTCTGTTTTTATGAATTTGGCTTTTTTAGATTCCACATATTAAGTGAGACCATGCAGTATTCGTCTTTTCTGTCTGACTTGTCTCACTTAGCATGTCCTCAAGATCCATTTATGTTGTTGCAAATGACAGGACATCCTTCTTTCTCATGGCTGAACAATATTCCATTGAATATATGCACCGTATCTTTATCTATCCATCCATCAACAGAAACTTAGGTTGTTTCCACATCTTAGCTATTGTGAATAATGATGCAATAAATAAGGGAGTGCAGATATCTTTTGGATATCCTCTTTTCATTTCTTTTGGGTATATACCCAGAAGTAGAATTGGGCTTCGTTTTGTTAACAAATGCAAAAACCAGCAGTCTGTGAAAATGGATGAAAGAAATGACAATTGAGTAAACATTCTACAACTTGTCTTTATCTTCACTCTTAGACTCTATATTCCTTGAAGAAAAATGTTTTGACCAATTTGTCTTATTTCTACTTTATTGTGTTAAAAGGTGTGTGCTTATAGTAGTCTAGTAATAAATACTTATTAAATGAATAAATGGAAATGTCTTTTTTCAAAACCACTGTCAGATTTCTGTTTCTATACTGACCTAATAACATAAGAGTTAAAAATCCAAAAAAAAATAAAAATAAATAAATAAATAAATAAATAAATAAAAATCCAAGCCAGACAATCAATTTGACATTGTTTTGCTATTCTCTCCTATCATTCCCATAGCAGAGACTCTTATGTGACCAAATAGCCTTTGTCCTCTACATTTCTGGACACCTCTGTAGTTACTGAGGCTTCATGACTGGGTTCTGGCCAATGGGAAATGTGTCAAGCAATTCTTGTGCTTAAAAGTATCTCCCAGTTCCTCCACCCCTGTCTGCTGTGCCCTGGTAACCTAGAGGTCACATGTTCAAGGCTGCATAGCCTCATGATGAAGTGAGCTACCATGCTTGCACTGTCTTTTGACTGACTGAGAAAAAAAAAATCTTTATTACACTAAGCCTCTGCAATTTGAGTTTGCCTCTTACATCAGCTATTTATACTTACTTTATATGTGTTCTTTCTCCCACCATATACTATAATGCAATGTGTTTTGAAAACTGAAACTCTTTTGTGCTGACTGTTCTTAAAACTATATTTAGTGTGTGATGTGTCCAAACCATACTTTCTTGGAGTTTTCTTGTAGAAGGGCAAGGGCATCAGACTTACTTATATAGTAAGAGGCTGCTTAATTATTTTCAACAGCTTTACCTGATGCCATTGGAAATATCTCTCTTTAAAAGTGCATGTGGTATACTTTCATTCTTGAGATTTTTTTACTGATTTAAATTAGTAAATATTAAAAGTTAATTCTTGATCTTAAGTTCTAACGTGGTGTAGAAATACCTTCATGCTGCATCAAATTTTGAATAGTTACAACAGACATCAATTGAACACTTATCATATATATTGAAAGCTGTATTAGGTATTGTCAAGAGAGTTGAAGGGAATTTAAGGCCCTGACCTTGCTCTCAAGGAATCTACCAGCTTGCTGGACCAATGAGACATGCCCATATGAAACAGTGGTCTATAACATTTATTCATATTTAACTAGGGAATGAACCTTTTACAAAGTATCCAATTGCCTTTGCTGTGTTTTGATTAAATCATAATGTATTTAATATTTAGTTTGCTATCAAACTATAATCTCAGCAGCAGGCTAGGAATATAACTCTGAAGTTAAGGAAAGTTAGGAATAAAGTTGCAAAGGGAACTGAAGAAGTTTGTGTCTTGTCAGGTACATATGATATTGAAATAATACCATCGCTCTAAGCAATTAAAGGAAAATTTTGGATTTCCCTTATGCAAAGAAACATCCCCCCATTCAGATAATTCAAAACTTAAGGAATTTTTAGGGAACAAGAATCTTAAGTTAGATTTAGAATGAGAAAGAAGCCTTTGAGGAACCTTACCTCCAGATTTTATAAAAGATTGCTAATTTCTCAGGAACTACGTAGTTAAATATTTTAATCAGAGAAATTACAGCATATACACTGCAAGTAATATATTGAAGAAAAAGATTGAAACTGGGAGACAAAATTATTGAAGGCGGGAAATTTTCATCAGAGTTGAAGGCTGTAAAAACAATAATCAAACAAAAATTATATAACTGAAAAATATAGTAACTGATAAAAGTATTGAAAGAGACTAAAAGAAGTGACACATTAAGTTCAAAGGATCAATAATAAGTTTTGTCTGACTTTTGGATAGGTATTATGGAAACAATAGGCAACAAAATGAAATCTTTAAATGCTGAAAGAAAAAACTCAACCTAGAATTCTATAACAAGTGAAAAATCTTATTTATTTATTCATTCATTTTTTATTGAGGTATAGTTGACATACAATGTTATATTTTGGATGTACCACATAATTATTGGACAACTACAAATATCACAAAACGCTCACCACCTTAAATGTAATTATCATCTGTCACCACAATTTATTACAACAATGTACTGTTATTACATTACATATTACATCATACATATTACATATTACATCAATATTTTGACTATATTCTCATACTGCACTTTTCATCCCCATAACTTATTTACTTCACCACTTGAAGCTTGTACCTTTTCATCCCCTATTTCGCCTATCTCCCCACTCCCCTCTTCTCTAGCAACCACTAGTTTGTTCTCTATATTTATGAGCCTCTTTCTTTTTTGTTGTTGTTTATTTGTTTGTTTTGTTTTTAGGTCCTACATATAAGTGAAATAATATGGTATTTATCTCTCTTTGTCTAATGTATTTCACTTAGCATAATACCCTCTAGGTCTATCTATGTTGCTGAGAATAGCAAGATTTCATTCTTTTATATTACTGAACAATATTCCATTGTATATAAATACCACACCTTCTTTATCCATTCATTTATATTGATGGACACTTTAATAATTTGACTATTATAAATAAGGCTACTACAAATACAGGGGTGCATATATCTTTTCGAATTAGTGTTTTAGTTTCCCTAGGTAAATACCCAGAAGTGGAAATGCTAGATCATATGGTAGTTCTATTTTTAATTTTTTGAAGAACCTCCATACTGTTTTCCACAGTGGCTGCACCAATTTGCCTTCCCCCAACAGAGCACGAGAGTTCTCCTTTCTCTACATCCTTGCCAATAATTGTTAGTTCTTGCTTTTTTAATTCTAATCATTCTGATGGGTCTGAAGTGATATTCTCATTGTGGTTTTGATATGAATTTCCCTCATGATGAGTGAGGTTGAACATCTTTTAATGTGTCTGTTGGCCATCTGTATGCCTTATACGGAAAAATGTCTATTCAGGTCCTCTGCCCAGAAAAATTTCCTTTAAAAATTACAGTAAAAGAAATACTTTTCAGCAGACAAAAGATCTGCACTATAAGAAATACTAAAGGACTTTTTCCAGGCTGAAGGGAAGGGGATCCTGGGTAGACACAAAAGACTACAAGAAGAATGAAGTGCAGCAGAATGAGTAAAAATTTGGGTAATTAAAAATGGTAAATTTAAAACAAAAATGACAAAATGTCTTGTGGAGTTTACAGTCTATATAGAAGCAAAATACATTACAGCAACAGTACAAAGTCGGGAGTTGGGAAAGAGGAATTAAACTGTTGGGAGATTCTCAGCATGTCTGCAAGGGCGGTAAAGTGTTAATACCGGGTAGATTGTGGGGAAGTGAGGATGCATGTTTTGATCTCTAGAGTAGCCGCTAATAAAAATACACAAGAATGTAAACCTAAAAGGTACAAGAAAATATAAAATGGAATAATAAAGGCTACCAAAAGAAGGCAGAAAGAGAGGAGCAAAGGAGCATTAAACAGATGAGACAAAGAGGTGATACAAAGAGAGAATAGTAACATAGTCCGGTTGTTGAAACTCAAAATATTGGTAATTAAATTGCATGTAAGTGAATTAAGAGGTGGGAGCATTGCAAGTGCTTGGAGGGGACTCAGAGGTCTCTTTGAAGCAACTCTTTGCAACTAGTAAGGTCGCAATAGTCCAGCTCTGCCAATCTGTACCAGCTGCATATGAGCCCTGCCTAGGTTGGGACCAGGCAGATGAAAAATATAAAGGCCATTGTTGTTTGTTACCTTTCAGACGCTCTGTGCACCCTTCTTAAATCATCCCATTCTTTCTTCCCTTCTTGGTAATGATCATTCTATCTTTGTGTTTACCATTTCCTTGCTTTGCATTATAGAGTTACCAAATATGCACCAATGTTTTCCTAATATAGTGTGCAGTCATTTCTGTCTTTAAACATCATATAAATGGAGTCATACTGTCTATATTAACCTCCAACTTTGCTTTTTCGTTCAAAGTTATATTCTTGATATTTATCTGTTCTTGCAGGCAGCTGAAATGTAGTTATTTCCCCTGATAATATAGTAATCTCTCATATGATGATTCCAATTTTTTTCCATTCTACTGTAGATTGACATTTATATACATCAAAGTTTTCTCTAAGGTATATATCCAAGAGTGGAATAGTTGAGTTATATTCATTACAAAATCAACTTTACCAGATAATGCTAAATTGTTTTCTGATGTCATTAAATATGACCAGCAGTGCAAAAGTTTACTAGCTGTTCCATATCCTTGAAAACACAGTTTTTGTGAATGTGCTAGAAATAAAATGAACTCCAGTGAAACTGCATGCATTTCCTTGCTTACTTATGAGACTGAACATGTTTTCATGTGTGTATTTCTGTACTATAGAGACTTCCTCAATGAAATGCCTCCATCAAGCCTTTTGTCAATATTTTCATGTTATTTTCTTATTGATTTGTAGGAGTTCTTTTCTTTTTTTTTAAGATTTTATTTATTTATTTGAGAGACAGAGAAAGTGAGAGAGAGCATGAGAGGAGAGAAGGTTAGAGGAAGAAGCAGACTCCCCGTGGAGCCGGGAGCCCAATGTGGGACTCGATCCTGGAACTCAAGGATCATGACTTGAGCTGAAGGCAGTTGCTCAACCAACTGAGCCACCCAGGCACCCTGTTCTTTTCTTAAAGTTACTTTTGATGATATATTTTAATGCTGTTTAAATTCTATGTTTTTAAAAAATATCTACCTGTTTTTGTTCATATATTGAAATTCAAATTTTTAAAAATTTATATTACAACTACCAAACTTGCTCAATTCTTATTTTTTTATTACTTATTTTATTTTTAAAATTTTTATTCAATTTATTTAAACTAAAAAAAAAAAGCCAACATTTGCTCCCCATCCCCACCTCTGGCAACCACCAATCTGTTCTCTGCATTTGTGAACTTGTTTTGTTTGTTTGTTTGTTTGTTTGTTGACCCCACATATAAGAGAGATACAATATTCTCTTTCTCTCTCTGACTTATTTCACTTGGCATAATACCCTCAAGGTCTATCTGTGTTGTCACAGTAGCAAGATTTCATTCTTTTTTGTGGTTGAATAATACTCCACAATTTCTTTATTCATTTATCCATTGATGGAAGTTTAGGTTATTTCTGTATCATGGCTATTGTAAATAATGCTGCAATGAACATGGGGGGCATGCATCTTCTTGAGTTATTGTTTATGTTTACCACACATAAGTACCCAGAAGTGGAACTGCTGGATCATGTAGTAATTCTATTTTTGATCTTTTGAGGAACCTCCATACTGTGTTTTCCACAGTGGCTGTACCAGTTCGCGTTCCCTCCAACAAATGTACAAGGGTTCTCTTTCTCCACACCCATTATTTCTAATATTTTATGTGTATAGTTTTTGATTTTTTGTGTTAGCATATCATCTATGAATAATGAGACTTTTGTTCTTCTTCATTAACCCAACTTTTGTTTTTACAGCTTATTGTGCTTACTAGCACCTTCAGCATAATGAATAGTAGTGAGAAAAAACACAACTGTCTTGTTCCAGATCTCAAAGACAAAACTTTTCCCCACTTCAAAAAAAATGATGTTTTCTATAGGATTTTTTTAGCTCTTTAATGTGTTAAGAAAACTTCCTTTTATTCTTAGTTTACTGAAAGTTTTTATTGAAAATCGATAGTGAATTTTATTGAAAAAAATTATATCTCTTTAGAGGATTGTACCTTTTCTCATTTAGCCTTTTGCTAGCTATACTAATTGATTTTTAATATTATGCCACCCTTGCCATTCTAGGTAAAACCGACATTTTAAGAACAACCAAGTTGATTCATTCTCTCTAAAATGTGAGATATATGGTCAGAATTTTAAGGGAAGGGAATACCTGGAAGCCCTATTCATAGTAGTTCCAGACTATGAACAATTCTAACCCCCACCAAGAGGAGATGGATAAACAAATAGTGATCTTTTCACAAAATAGAATTCTATACAGCCATGAGAATTAATAACTACAACTATGTGGATAAATGTCATAAATATAATGCTAAGTAAAAGAAGACAGATGCAAAAAGTATGCATACTGTGTAATCCTGTTAATGTAAAGTCTAAAATTGGAGAAAACCAACCTGTGCCCAGAACTGGAGACTGGATATGCCTCAGGTAGGGGGTAGAATAGAGATAAGAAGGGAGTATGACTGGGGTTTCCAGGTTGTTGAGAATATGATGGTTGATGGTTACACAGTTTTGTTCAATTTACAGGAATTCATTGAGGTGTACAGTTTTCTCATGTGCATTAGACCTCAATAAATTTTTTTTAAATGGCAGTGGCAGCACAGACTAGGAAGTAGAAGACATCAATTTTCATCCAAATTTTGCTCCTTTAGAGTGGTATCATCTTGTTCGATTAACTTGACCTTCCTAGGTTTTGTTTTATTTGTCTGTAAAATAGGGAAATAATAATATCTGCTATATGGTGGCAATGAATAATTAAAGCCTGTCTGCTCCCTGAGATTTCCCCCTTGAGAGTTAAGTTATAATTCAGCATGTAATGGATCAGGAAGAAATAGGCAAGGCCATCTTGAGAAGCTAGAATGACTCCTTTCTGTTGAATAAAATCAACAGAAATTTGGCTAGAGGTATACATGTACCAAGATGAGAACATACCCAGGAGAATAGAAGTTTGGTCAGCTGCTAAAGCACAGAATTGAAGAGTCACAGGACTAAAATATAGCCCCAATGAAGAGTCAGTCATCTTGGAAATGCACACATCAGATGCCACATACCTATTACTATTAAAATGACAATATAGTTTTAGACTTCAGACTCTTGTGACATTTGCTCAAAAGATTAAGCATTTTAAAACTAAATACATGCATTCATTCATTATTTATCCAACATGTATTGACATCCTCCCTACAGGGAAATATAGATAAACAGACAGGACCAGCCTTGACTTCAAGAAGTCAATAGTCTGATAAGGGAGACAGACATGGGTATTAACAACAAAGAGTTAAGGGCTTGGACAGAGCTAAATACAGAATCCTATGAGACCATTTAGAAAGAATTGTCTAATCTGTGTTTTCAAATTCAGAGAAAGTTTCCTTGAGGCGGGATATTAAGATCCTGACAGTCATTGTGACTGAATTTCGGAATTTTCAAGACAAAGGGCTAAGCCTTGGACCAGGGCGAATTTACTGTAGTAAAAGTCACTTTGTGAGATTTCTTGGCTGCCAGCCATACAGCCTGTCTTGGTTGTGACACAAAACTTGCTTGGTGGCAGCAGGTGGTGGAGGGGTGAAGAATTGACGCCAGACTCAGGGAGAGGGGGCAAGGCAAAAACTAATAATCTCTTGTGTTCCTCTGATGGTGGCTTCTGTTATGCCATAATTTGTGTTCCTGGAGTTACTTATGAGGATTAAATGAAGCATGCATCAGCTTCCTTAGGAATCCTAAAGACTGGTTCACTTATTAATTGCTATCATTTTCTCGGGAAAGTTGGTCTTGGTTAAGACTAAAATAGTCAAAATATGCTTATTCCGATTAACCAAAATATTCAATTCAGCAAGCATTTCCTGATAACTTTAAGTGTCTGACCCACTAGCCAGTGGGACACAGAAATGAGAAAACTTCTGCCCCAAAGGGGTTCAAATGCAGGTGTGACTAGAAGATGTACACAAATGTTCTATCAAGTTGTTGCAGCCCAGTTGGACCTAGCAGGCTTCAGGGCCCCCAAACCTCCTCATCGTCTCCTCCAGCATCCTTAAATCACCCAAATAAACATCCAATCTACAGAATCAATGTGTTTGCTTCAGCAACTATAATTTAAGGGCAATAACCCCAATCCCAAATACCCACGTCCAGCAAATACCTCCCCAAATGACACCTTCCATTACAGGATGATGCTATGATATGGTTGCAGGGGGAAAAAGAGTCTGAGGATGAATCCTTGCAGAAATTATCTCTGAGCTTGAATTTGAAGGATGAAGAATGAAATGCTGACCAGATGGGAAAGACCTTCAGCATAAAATTCAGAGGTAGGGAAAAGACTTGCAGGTGTTAGGGGACCTGTGGGGCTAGGAGAGGGTCATCATCTGGAGAGACAGAAATCAAAACTCAGAAGGCACTGTTTACAATACCAACAAACTTGGATTTCCTGTGTAAACAGGAAGGGAACATCTAGGAGATTTGACTGCCTATAATCTAAGGCAGCGCAATTCAGTGGCCCCATGGAGATTGTACTGGAAGAGAGACAGTGGAGGAAGGGAGAGGGAACAAGGCCAGCGAGAAGAGACACGCTCGATTTGCTCACATCATGTTCCTTAGTTCTGTGATTCACGCTCACCTTAAATGCTTCTAAGCATTTTTAGCATATGATGCAGACCATTCTGCCTTGCCAGAATCTCCTCACACTGGTTATTTTAGTGCTGTTCTACCTTGCAATAATAGTTGTTGGTGGGATTTCATTTTAAAACTATTTTGCAGAAATAAAAGTTTTCACAGTCATTGCCAATTTGGCAAAAACAAATTTTGAGGCCATTCTGCAGGATTTGTTTTTTAATCACTATGGTTATTTCACGACAGGAAGTAGATCTTGTGCTTTTTTATAATGCATCATAAAAATAACCACTCATTTAATAAAATAATGCAAAAAGAACCCTGGATGCTTGGGTGGTTAATGAATGTGGCAGGATTCTTTCCAAATCAGCAACTCTGAGCAGAAGACAAACATCAGTGTTTAAACAAAGAACTTTGAATAAGGAATTAATGGGGTGGAGAATTGCTACTTTTAAGCAGAAAGAATCTCATAACCGCCCCCACAATCAAACAATTTATATTCAGAATGATTTTTTCTGATTGAAGTGAGACATTTTTGCATATAACTAGACTTCCTCTCTCTCTCCCCCTCCCTAACTCCTCTCTCTCTCTCTCTCTCACTCTTTCTCTCTCTCTCTCTCTCTCTCTCTCACACACACACACACACACACACACACACACACACAGAGGAACCTCATAGAGTCAATTTCCAGACAATGAAGGTACAGTGTGCTTTCTGGAATTACTGACTACAGGTAAACCCACCCCAAGCAATTTCTTATATTTACCGTTCATCTTTCAAGCCTTGGACCCAGACACAAAGCAATACTTCCTCTTTATGCAATTTACTTCTTTCAGAACCTTAAAGAATGATGTCAACAACTGTGGTTCTTTCTGAGCTCTAACATTAAACATTTCATCACTGATTGCTTTTAGTAAATGCATGTACAGGGAGGCCTTTTGGTCCCTAATTGTCTGTAATTATGATTCTTTCACATTTTCTAAGAATTCAAAAGAAAAAGTGAAAAGACAACAGTAGTTTAAACTGAGATTCCATAAAAATCAAATAAAATGAAAGAAAGTAAAGTGGTAAAGCTTCTTATAAACAGGTACATGATAGCTCTGGGTTACTTACAGTAGCTTCAAGAAGTTAGTGAAGAAAGACAAAGGAAATTAACCATATCTACATTACTGTTTTAGTAATTAATGATTGTTAAAATACTTAAATATTCAATCCCACCTGGATCTGAATCCATTAATTTTACCCCTTCTTTCCCACTTGAAAGCAAAAATATATGCTATGAGGTTTATTGGAACAATGTGCATATCCTCACATTCTTCCCCAAAGTTATTCTTTTACTTCTAAACAACTTGATAGGGTTCTCAAAACATAAAATTTCTTGTCATGTTTTAATACTCAATGTGTTCTATTCAATAATACTTACGTTATCCCTCACATTAAAGAGTCTTTGCTCAACAGCACTTGATGTGGAAATTTAAGGTAATTATTAAATTATTTTAATAATGTCATTTTCAGCTATCTAATAATGGTCATATTTCAGAAGAGTATTTTCATATATCAAAGGTGTTACTGCCCCTCAAATTGCCTCCATTTTCTTGTCCTTTGCTCTTTACCTGCTATCACAAGTTTATTTCTTTAAAGAGTTAATATTATCACATGCAAGTGTAACACCAGTGCATTGGGCTCACGCAGGCTGCACACTGAAACTCCAGAGGGCACTCATTTACACTGCAATGGGGCCAGTGCCCCTGAGATTCTCCATAAGATGGAATAGTGGAAGAATGGTTGTCACCTACATACCACCCTACTGAACCTCGGTCTGTGTGTGCATGAGAGAGATCAGTCACGGAAGCGCGTGTGCCCCTGATCAGGAGGCAGGAGTAGAGATTGAGGGCTGGGATCCTGAACAGCCCGGTGTGAGCCCATAATCATCAATAACAGTATATTTATCTCAATTTCAGATTGTTCTTAAGGATATCTATAAACATTTTTTTTTCTTCCCTTTGACCACGTTCTATGACTCAGTTTGGAAAATCTTATTTGTGAAACCAGAGTGCAATGTAATGGCCAACAGTCTGCTTAAATTAAAATGATGCTCATTAATTATTGAACAGATACTAATGGGATTCTCTTGAAAAAGAAGTACTTTGCATTGAAGTTTTAAATAGCAATTTTATTGGTCATAATGGGGCAGAAGTGCAGAGTATGGGGAAGGGGCATTGAACCTGAGCTAGAGTCCCTCAAGATGAGAATCACCTCGGAGGCATTTATCATATGTCAGGGCTCGTCCTCAACTTTACAGGCCCAGAATCTTAATTTTGGTGAGTTTCTCTATCTTCCAGGGATATATTCACATCTGCAAGTATTATTTAAAGATATATGTATATATAAATATAATAGAATGTACATAATAGAATATATTATAGAAATATATAATTTTATAACTCTGTCTATATCTATCATGTATAATAAATGTATTTCTATCACACATAATAGAATTTATTGATATATTATATATTATATATAATACTTTATTATATAGTATGTGTTATATAAATCTATCCACATTGTCTAGAAACATCTATGTGTTATACATACACACACATACATACATTCACACACACTCACACACACACACCCAGAATGCCTATTTACAATGAGAAATATGATTGACTATCAAGTAGACTTGCATACTCATGTTGACAAAGCCATTCACACTTGTCCTGTATGCAGACTACATCAAGTTGGCTTTATCTAAAGGCTGCTTGGCATGCCTGGGGTCGGAACAAGGAGGGTTAATACATGGATTCAAAGGAATCAGCCTATCTCTGCAATAAGTGCAATTTTCAGGTGACCCTGAGCTTGCCTGTCTGGGTACGTTCTCTGCTAGGCAATGATTTAACTACCTAGATCTGGAATTTTGCTTTTCGTCCTCTGGAAATTTATCTGTTCACACAGCACAACACAACTGACTGAGCTACAGTCAGGAAAAACAGTTACTCTATTTTCTTGAGGAATGGGGTCAGCCATGGAAGGAGGTCCTCTAGTTGTCCTAAGAGTACCTGCCACACCTTTCTGAGATGCCCCTTACACATTATGGGTCTTTTTTGTATGCTATGTTCCTGTTCCCTTGGCTACAGCTGGTTAGGACAAGTCTGAGTGACCCAGAGGCAGAGATCGCAGTGTGGCCAGAGGTCTGCAAGGCAGCTTGATACGACAGTCCTGTCCAGCAGGTTGCTGTGCACCCATCATTTGGCCAACCTATTCAAATCCTCTTACTTGAGGAGTGATGCACCCGAGGGAGAGGCACATAAAGGAGACTGGCAGTTGGGTCAGTGGAAGCAAAAAATACTTTTTAAATAAAAGGCAGTAGAAGGAATCGAGAGGGGCAGCAAGCCATGAGGCAGTGAAGCTTTAAATAAGGAGAAACCACCGCATAAGGAGAGAACAGAGTCAGCAGTTGTAGAAGAGCAGAAACATGGAACTGGGGACTATTCACAGCGGCCAAGTGTGGAAGTGAAGCAGGGGATGGCGGTTTTGAAGAGAGAGAGTCTATTGGCTCCTGTTGACTCCTAAGCAGACTTTCAGGCTCTACAATCCCTGGTGATGAGGCTCTTGAGAAGGTCTCCCGTATCCTTCATTTTCCTGTGACTCTATAATAGTCGTCCATGATGTGAGGCAACCTGAGTCGGTCTTTGCTTCTCGCCATCTTGAAAGAGTCTAACTGATCACATCTTTTGAAATTTTGCATTCGCCTATCAGTAATCCCTTAGAATTTGCTCCCACTGGTAATTGATACTGTATGTGGATTTTATGTCTCAAACTGTCAGGGGCAAATTTATTTCCAGATTCTCAGGGACACCTAAAAACTGCCCCCGTGTCCTGACTCATATGAAGACAGACCAGCCAAGAAGCTGTGTGCCTTCCCTTTCAAACTCCTCATTCTGCTTGTAAGCTAAACTGGCAAATCACAGAGCATTTCTACCATTGCCTTAATTAGTAGGACTGCAATCTTGTTCTTTAAAGTACAGTGGCAAGGTAGTTTTCTATTAATCAAGACCATAACTTTAAGAAGTGACCTGCAATTGGAGTAATATAACCTTGCTCTAATCATTAGTCATTTGCAGGCAAATTGAACAGAGACTGATTCCAGCGGCTGTCTTCCAACCAAGATATAGTAGTTGTTTATCCTTTAAGACTTCATTGCCAGATCATTCATGCATGCAATTTTATAGCAACAAAATAGCCTTTAAGCATCATCAAACTCTTAACCATACCAGTGGCACTAGAAGGTGTCTGTAGCTTTCCTTTCCACTCAACAGTAATGCCCAAATCCCAAAATGCATCACAATGGGGAATGCAAAAGAACCTTCAAACATTCCGTAATCAGATGGATAAATTGAGAAGTCATGATTCTCGTTGCTCTAATTTTTCATTACAATAGATAATAGAACAACAAAGCAAGATTACAGCTGCTATCTCCTTACCATCTTTGCCACTAGCATACACTCCCTCCCTTTTCTGTGTCGTACCCGCCATCAGACCACGTGTTGCCTAGCCCTTTACATGCTGGGCTTAGTAGAGTTCCAAGATGAAGTCAGCATCTGAAATTCGAGGGCTGCAAAGATACTGTGAAAGTGGGAATTAGCCCAAGGAAGAAAAACAAAAAGACATGGGAGGCTTTGGGTAGAATCTGGGCAGAAGAGTATTTGATGGCAATAGTTCAGAGCTGCAGAATTCCTTGCCCCGAGTTGCCTTTCTGGCCACAACTCTGGAACATTCTTGTTCTGAGTAATTTAACCAATTCCTCCAAAGACTGTGGAGCTCTCCCAGGCTGCATGGCTCTGTCCAGGTGAAGGCTCCCTGTACTTCCTTGCATCTGGGGAAGGAGCACTAACACACGTTGTCTGATGTGTGGCTTGGTGTTAGCAGCTTTCCTTGCAAAAAGGGAAGAGGTATTCATTTGCCATCATTCATTCTAATTCACCGAAGTTTAGGGGAGATGGGATAGATCACTGGTGATGTCTTATGAAATGCAACACAGTTCTACATAAGCAGATGAAGAGATTTAAATTCATTAATCCATAAGTGATTCAATGAATTAGTGATTCCTTTGAGCAAGAAATATTGTGAATTTAGAAATACAGAAAAACTGGAATAAGGTTTAAAAGCATGTGTATAATAGAAATGTGGTTGCCTTCCTGTTATAAGCAGCATTTCCAAATGAAAACAGTATCTAGTTAGGATGATTTGACTTCCATGAGTAGGGGAGATAGCCAAAAATAAAATCAGAGCATTGAAAGACATCCAAAGCATGTCATTTCTTAGCTGTCTTTGTTCTTCTTGCTCTCATAGATAATAATAAAAAGTTTAAGAAAGGATTCCTTATTGTAGTGCATTTCAGAGTAGTCTCTGTTCTATAGGGAATTCTGCTTCTGCTTAGTTATCCAAATGACAGTCAACATTTATTGTGCCAAAATTTTTTCCCTGGAGTTTTAAATTAAATTTCTATACCGCTCTCTCTTCATACCCCAAATCTCTCTGACTAGAGGATAAGAATTCTTGCGGGTAATTATTTCCCATCACTACCATTGTCATAGAAACAAATGATAATGCCGGAAACCCAAGGACTCTAACAAACTCCTGAACAAGGACTCAAACCTCTCTTAGCAGAGAGGACCAGTGTCACTAAATCTCATTTAAGCCCAAGGTTCCCTGTGTGTGTGTGTGTAGTTACAAGTTATGAGCTATGTGAGCAACAAACTGTGAAAACTGAAAATATGTGAACAAGATTTCACGTTGAGGTAAAAGAATATTTGTAACAAAGACAATGTGATACTTCTTAATGATCTGCATAAGAATTGTGGAGTGTTGTATTTCACATAGAAACGGTAAGCTTGTCCCATCAATGAAAATATAAGTCTTACTGGGTGTGGTGCATAAACAATGAATCTTGGAACACTGAAAAAATAAAATTAAATTTAAAAAAAGAAAATATAAGTCTTATAGGAATAGTCAAACTGGGGATTTTGGAGATTAAACTGGGGAAAAGAAAAGCAGTCAGGGTGGGAAAAAGGTGGACTGTGGGGGCGGTGGGTTTGGGAAAAGGGCCTAAGTAAGGTGAGCTCTCCTCACTGCAGGAGGGAATCCTCCAGCAGAGACTTAGGGCAGGGAGGTGCTGGTTAAATTAACCCTCTGTCCAGAGTGACTGCCCAGTGTTCATATCTGGTATTTGGTGATGAACAAAACTGATCATTGGGATCTCCCAGGACACTAAGGCTATTGGTACCCTTATTATATTCGTTAGGAAGAAAAGAAAACAGAAAATAGATATGTGATCTGATGACTCATTAGTGGCTTAGGTTGTAGGTTATGCATCTCCGTGATAAATGAATCAGTAAAAGTCTATCAATGGGAGGGTTTTAATCCTCATAAGCTGTTTCATGTGTCTTTTGGAACACGATATTGGGGGCCATCCAAGGCAACAAGACACCATCATGACTGTTTTCAGCTCCAAGTCATAATATTTGTAATTCTATTGGAGCTATGACCCACACAGTCCTGTCAGAAACCAAAACCTGTGGAATTCATGCAAATTCTCAGAGATATTTCCTACAATTCCCTGCTTCTCTCCCACCTGCTTTCCTCAAAATCCCAGTTCATCTTGTATCAATCTCTTTCAAACAACCTCAGCTCCCCTCCAGCCTCCTTTCCAGTTGAACTTGTTACTATTCCATTCCTTTCTCCTGATTCTGCATCACTGAGCCCCAGTCACCCTGTGGATAAAGTCTTTCTTGGAGGAGGGTCTTCTTAGTTCTCAGAGGAGTGAGAAAGAGAGGGGAAGAGAAAAATAATTTTGGAAACATGCTGTGGAAGAAATGAGGTTATGCGCTCATATGCCCTCATGTATTCAAACTCTAAAAGGTACAAAAGTGAACACTATGGAAAATTTCCCCATGTCCCTGTTCCCCTGCCCCCTCCCCAGCCTCTGTCCTGCTGTGTGGATGCAGCAAAGCTATCTGTTTCCATTGTTCCCTTTCAGAGCTCTGTCACGCAGATACAAACATATTTTCTCTCCTCCACTCTTTTTACCCAAATGGTAGCATTCTGCACATCCTGTTCTATGCCTTGCTTTTTCTCTCCCTCCATTTAACTTGGAGATGATCTCCTACCTGCACCACAAAAGATATCTCATTTGGGGAAGAGGACAGGATTCAAAGGTAGGTATTGTGTAAGAGAGGCACAGTAAACGACAACTGTCCTCTTACCTGAGTTTGGAGTTCCTGTGTTTCGAGAAAATAAGATAAAGCACAAAACAGATTGAGAGCAAAATACGTTTATTACTGATAAACTGATCTTAGAGAATGCAGCTCAGAGGCACAACAACAATTTCCTGATATGGAAACCCCATATTGACAGACTTACTGTCCAGTCAGAGGCAGGTCAGAGAGCCACAGGCCCTCCAGGGCTCCCTCCGCGGCTCCCTCCCTGAAAGGCTCCTGACCTGGCAAAACAGATCTGAATGTGGAGCTGGCAGATCCCAAAAGGAAAGAGGGTCGGGCTAAGTTCCACTGGCCCAGTCTCTCACTCAGACTCCCTATCTAGGCAATTCACTTCAGTAAATGATGCAACAAGAAATTAGAATGTTTAAGGAAAAACTCTTTTTGATGGAAACCAAAAAAATGTGGCAGGAAAATCCTCCCACAAACCAAACATTAGGCATGAACAGTAATTGATTTGACGAGTCTCCTATTGAGAAACACCAAAGATGCTTCCAAACTTTTCTTATTAACTAAATGTAATGAATATGAATCTTCAATTTTCTGCTCTTGGAAAAAATGTAATTAATATGAAAATTTGAAAATGAGTAACATTGTACATATAAAGTTCCACACGTATGGGTTTATATCAGAATGATGAATTCCTTGAGAAAATGAGTATGTGTATTAAAATTTTTGTGATATTATCAAGTTGCCCTATATGGAGAGCATACCAGTATACCAGTATTCTTTGATATACCAGAGTATATCAGAAATGTGTGAGGGATTGATATAACACCCTTTTCTCCACATTTTCAACATGATGTATGAATAAGACCTTTTAATTTTTGCCAATCTAATATACAAAACATGATAACCTTATGATGTTATTTTTTCTCTTATAAGTCAGATTAAATATATTTAAGAGGTATTTTAAATTTTTTTCATTTTAACGATCTTTTTATATCCTGTGCCCATTTTTCTATTGGATGGTTGTGGGTTTTTTTTTTAAGAGACTTTATTTTTTACAGCAGTTTGAGATTCACAGCAAAATTGCTTGGAAGGAAAAAAAAATGAGCAGAAGGCACAGAGATTTCCATCCACCCTCTACCCCCATACACACCTCCCCATACATCCCCATTATCAGCATCCTGTAGTGGGGTGTTTTGTATATTCATTTGTGAACACTCTTCATAGTTTAGAAAATTTTGATTATAATACGAATTGTAATTTTTTCCCAGGTGTTGGCATTCTTTTGACATTGCTTATCGTGTCTTGCCATGTTTAATTTATTTTTAGCATAGTCTAATTTATCACACTTTATTATGTCTTCTGAGTTTTGCATTATTCTTAGAAAGAACTTCCTTACTCAGATTATTAAATCCCCCCCCATTTCTTCAGTTACTTTTACGGTTTCATTTTTTACTTATATTAAAATCTTTTAACAATTTAAATTTAAAAGAAAGGATCCAACTTAGTTTTTTTTTCCTTATAGGAGATGGCTACCCAATATCATTTTTTAATAAATCTACTTTTTCTTCACTACCTTGAAATTCTAATAATTATGAATCCCAGATTAATTGGGTGAGATAAACGGATGTGATTGAAATGTATAAAGACCCCAAACCAGAAATCATGTTGCCCATGATTGTTCCTCTAACACTTTTGAAATAAAGAAATTTATCTAGGTTCAAATTCTTACTCTTCCATTTACTAGTTGTGCAACTCTAAGTGAGTGAGCATTTCTGAGAATATGGCTTTAGGTTTGTTCCGAGGATTAAAAGAGAGAATACATAAAATTCAGTAAAATATAGCAGTGGTTAAAAGTAATTTATTGTTGAATTCTTATTAGTAAGTCTTGCCTTAGCTCATCCTTCCATTTTCTCCCCTGCAGTGGCCATCTGGTTGGTGGATGATAATGTCATCATTCCTCTGTTGCTTATGAGACACCAAAGGAGTGGCCAAAATGCTTCAGAAAATTTTTCCATGGAAATATTGAAGCAAGATAGGTCTGTTACATATTTCCTTGGGGGGCATATTTGTGTCATTGATGTGGCTGAGCTTATATATAGTTTATAGAAACTATGTTTAGCACTGTTATTTAGGAAACAAACTCAGGAATAGAGTCAGAAGTAAATAGAAAGATGTTCTTGGTTGTCTATGAAATATACTGAGGTCTTCTGGAATGAGGAGTAGGATCCTGGAAGACCGACAGCAGAACAGGTAAGGTATTAGTGTTCTTTCAACCACTTCTCAAATAGGACTAGGAGTAAAGTTGATTTTCTATCTTATTTTCAAGAGGCTCTTCAATTCAACTACCCCCAAATATATCTGCCGTATTTTCAATTATATCCAGAGCAATAAATCATCTGTTGCTTCATATTCCAGAAAACAATTATTAACTATATCTCAGCCTCTACTTATATAATGAAAGTACCAGTTCCTTTAATGTTCCCCCAAATGTTCATTGAAAACTATACAGTGAGAGAAGACCAAGGGGATTACAACCAATTATGATAATAAGACAAGAGGTAAATTAATCACAGCAAAATTAAAATGAGCATTAGTGGTTGATGAGTGCACTTTATAAAGAATTCAGTGTTCAGAATTTTTAATTATTCTGAGAAACTGTTAACAAAATAGAGCATTTGTAGTTAATACCAGAAGATGTTGCATGGTAATCATGTAAGACAATCCTGTGTACTGTGGATTTCAGTCTTCAGAGATGTGTATTAATGATAAAAAGCTAAATATGTGTTTTGCTATCGTGATGCTTATTATCTCTTTTCCATTGAAAGTAATTCAGTGTTAATGGAAGAGGGACTCAGGTCAAATCACAAAATCATAGAAATTTCATACCCCAAAAGTTGTAATAGATCATCCTTTTCCAGCTGCCTGGCTTTATAGATGAAGAAACTAAAACACGCACGTGGAGGGGAATTTGCCCATGTCGGTGGGTGCGTTGATGGCCACGCTGAGGGTAGTACCCAGCACTGACCCTCAGCACGTATTTCATATCATTTGCTTTTTAAAGCAAGCACTTATTTGAATGGCAATGGTGCCGCATACATTTGGCACTACTTTTTTTTTCTTCACTCCTTTACTTATAATGACAGGTTTAATAACATTTCCTGGCACACAGAGTGGGCCTGCAAAGATCACAGCACCCAGATTTTTTAGGATATTTTCATTTTCAAATTTTCTCTTTTACTCAGAATCAAAGAGAGGCTTAGATACCCATGCAGACTTTCCACTGCTTTAATTATAGTAGATAAACCATAAACATCTCTTGACTGATCTCACAGCATTGAGGATTGTGTCAAGCAACCTACTTTCCTCATAATAAATCACCAGAGAAATGAGTTAGGTATGTGTCTAGTTTGTCATTCCTATAAAAAAGCAGAAGCCCCCGTGTGTGCTGGTAAATAATAAGATTCGTTTTAAATGTGTACTTGGAATATGGACTCCAGAATGAATCTTTAAACAACGTTCCACATGTCAAGTGGGCATTGACTTTTGACAATGATTCCAGACTGTAGTTCCAGAAGGAACTGTGAGTAGAGGAGAGGTGGGAGGGATTTTGCTGAAGTAATAGAAACAGATAGGCTGCTTCTCCCAGAGTTTCAGCATGCACTTCATTTTTCTGCTTGTCTGAAGACTTTAGTGTTTTCAGACCTGATACATGAAGATGTCAGAGAAAATTACACACACACACACATATATACACGTATATATATATATTGGCAAATCGGGCAGGAATTACCCGATGGATTTGTGTGGCAGGTATTGATATCGATTAATGACCTGTTCAGAGCAAGCCCTTTGTACTCCTGTCTCTTTTGTGACAGACACCAAGATTTTCTTTACAGCAATCACAGAGGTCTCACTAGAAAGAATGAAGAGAAAAGATGTCATTATTGCTCTCTCACCTTTACTGCCAGTTAGTCTGTGAAAGACTACACCTGATCCTCCAGTGGCTTCAGTGATTTGATTATAAATGGGTCTACTCTCTGGTGCTGCACACAGAGAATGACTCATAAGATTGTGTTCATCTCTGGGCGTCTGTGCGGCTCAGTGGCTTAAAGCCTCTGCCTTCAGCTCAGGTCATGATCTCAGGGTCCTGGGATCAAGCCCCGCATGGGGCTCTCTGCTCAGCGGGGAGCCTGCTTCCCCTTCCCTCTCTGCCTGCCTCTCTGCCTACTCGTGATCTCTCTCTCTCTGTCAAATAAATTAAAAATTTTTTTGTCTTAAAAAAAAAAAAAAAGATTGTGCTCATCTCTGTCACCTGCTTCAGATGCAGGTTTATGAAGGAGAAATGGGAGAGTCAGGAACTGGCCTGGGGGCTTTCTCACCCCTAACTTCCCTCATTCAAATGATATTTTATTTGAGAAGTTTGCTTACTGTCAAGTCACCCATAAACTAAAAGTGTGTCATAAGGCAAAGGTCACTATAACACTGCAAGATAGAAAACAGAAAAGTATCATTTATATTTAATTATCTAGAGTTTGAGATGAGTCCCTCATTTTGAAGAACCTGATTCAAGAACCCATCTGCCTTTGCCTTGGTGGTCCTATCACTGGAGCAGAGACTCTGGGGGTCATGATTTTGCTTTTCCTGGTCACACTGTAATTACTAAAGACACAGAAGGTATATTTCTTTCTCTGGCATGCAAACAGGAATCTTAGCTCTTCACCCTCCCTCTTATTTCTCTCTCTCTCTCTCCCTCTCCCTCGCACACACACCCCCACAGAGTGAAGAGAATAGTGTAAAATTTTATTTTTCAGACATAATATATAAAATAGCAGATAATTTGTACTACATTTTATACCTAAAAATTCAAATTATACTTTACAAATCTTCTGGAAACATCTTTTCTAGAAAATTAGATCATATGCAGTGAAAAAATTATTTATGAAGATGCACAGTCTGGTATTTTTGAGACTTGAGACAGCCTCTTATGGTAAAATGCAATCTCATTGACTTTTATGTCCTTCCCTTTACCCATTTTAATGGAGGAAGAACTTCGGTGTTCAGGTAAGTTATTTTTGTGGTTGAATCACAAGGATTTTGTATAATGTGTGAGAAAAAGCATCCCCACTTTTCTCCTCTTGACCCATTAACTTCACCAAAGTGTCCTTAGAGGATTTGCTTCCCTGGTGGTCTATTTATGAAATTCAAGAGAAGGGAGATGATAAAAGTAAAGAAAATCCGACAAGAGGAAATGGACTCAAACTTCAGCTTTGAGAATTAATGTTACATTGGTCATACTGGCTAGAGGATGTTCTCTTCATCAAGCAACAGGAAGATCCATCTACCTCCCACTGGTCTGGGTGGCTTAAGTGGCTGTTTAAAGGCCAGTGTCAGTATGGAGGTTCCTCAAAAAGTTGAAAATAGAGCTACCCTATGAACCAGCAATTGCACTACTAGGTATTTACTCTAAAGATACAAATGTAGTGATCCGAAGGGCACGTGCACCCGAATGTTTATAGCAGCAATGTCCACAATAGCCAAACTGTGGAAAGAACCTAGATGTCCATCAACAGATGAATGGATAAAGAAGAGGTGGTATATATATACAATGAAATACTATGCAGCCATCAAGAGAAACAAAATCTTGACATTTGCAACAACGTGGATGGAACTAGAGGGTATTATGCTAAGCAAAATAAGTCAATCAGAGAAAGACAATTATCACATGATCTCTCTGATATGAAGAATTTGAGAGGCAGGGCGGG
>CM052802.1:17792305-17831344 GCA_028533885.1 Nasua narica | reverse complement strand
TCTAGATGCTAGAATAAATGAGATAAAATATGAAACTCCTGATCTCATTCCTACCTTTAGTGCCTCTGAAGTAACCATAATAGAGTGCTTTTTTAATCTTTTTTTTTAAAATCATTTCCTACATATATTTCTACTTTTAATATATATGTATGCATCCCTAAAAATACATAAAACTGTTTAGCGTGTTTTTAGATTTTGCAATCGTATCATACAATTGTATGATACGTATGTATCATATGTATGTAATCGTATCATACTATAAATATATATATATATTTTTTAAAAGACTTCATTTATTTGACAGAGAGAGAGAGATCACAAGCAGGCAGAGAGGGAGGCAGAGAGAGAGGGGGAAGCAGGCTCCTCACTGAGCAGAGAGCCAGATGTGGGGCTTAATCCCAGGATGTTGAGATCATGACTTGAGCCGAAGGCAGAGGCTTAACCCACTGAGCCACCCAGGTGCCCATATACTATATATATTTTATCAATTGCCTTTGTTACTCAAAATTATTTTTGTGAAATTCACTTGTGTTGGTATATGGACTCCCAATTCCACCATTTTCATTTGTGGTACATTATCCCACAGAGTGTATATGTCACAACTTATTCATTTATTCTTCTGATAGAGGACATTATGTTGTCTGTTGTTATTGTGAAGTTTGTTTTTTTCCTACTAAAAACAATGTTGATAATATGGGTTCTTTAATTTATATTGCATCACACTATTTAATCTTCTGTTTAACTATTGTAGAACTTCCAGAATAAACCAAAGTGTTCCATTGTCATAATCTATTCAGGCAAAATACCATAGAGTGGGTAGTTTATAAACAAAAAATCAATTTCTCATAGTTCTGGAAGCTGGGCATCTGAGATGAGGGTGCCGGAAGTTTCCGTGTCTGGTGAGAGCCCACTTCCTTGTTCATAAAAGGCCATCCTCTTTATTGTGTTCTCAGATGGTAGAAGCTGTACGGGAGTGCTCTGCAGTCTCTTTTATAAGGACTTATAAAGGACTTTTATAAGGACATAATTTTATGCATGAGGGTTTTGCCTTCATAACCTAATCACCTCCCAGAGACACCTCCAACCCCTATCCTACTGGGATTATCCTACTGGTTTCAACATACCAGTTTTGGGGAAGGACACAACCATTCGGGACATATAGCATAGTGTCTATATTATTTTTTCAATATACATTGTATATTTTATTTGCTAAAATGTTTTTTCTCTATTCATAAGTGAGATCACCTGTGATTTTCCTTTTCTTTATGTATACCCCTTTCCTATGCGTGCACGAGAAAGCCAGAGTCACCGTCCCCATAGAATGGGTTCCAGAGTGAGTGTTCTTTTTCTATTTCCTGCAAGAATTTGTACAGATTAGAAATACCTCTAACCTGAATGATTGCTAGGTATCACCAATAGAATAGTCTTAGTGTGGTGTGATTTTAGTTGTAGATTTAGTGGTAGATTTATAATTGTTTTTTAAAATCTTTAATGGCTATGAAGCTTCTTGGCTTGCTTTTTTTTTTTGCCTATCTAGAATTTTATTTAGTTTTTTAATATTTTTATTAACATACAATGTATTATTTGCCCCAGGGTACATGTCTGTGAATCATCAGGCTTACACATTTCACAGCACTTACCATAGCACATACCCTCCCAATGTCCATAACCCAGCTACCCTATCCCTACCCCCCATACCCTCCAGCCACCCTCGGTTTGTTTCATGAGTTTAGGAGTCTCATGATTTATCTCCTTCCTGAAGCTTCTTAGATTTCAACTTAATTTGGAATCACTTTTACAAGTCATGTTTTCCTTAGAAAGTAAATTACTTGCTTTTAGTTTCCAAAATTATTGTCCCAAAGTTGTTTTACTTTTTTTTTTTTTTTTTTTTTTTAGTATTTCAAACGACTTTACTGAAGCTCTTTAATGTAGAAACTGACCGTATTGTTTTCTGCAGATAGACTCAACTCTGGACTTTGACAGGTGCTATGTAAGTTAGTTGAAAGTCTTCCCTTTGCTCTTTCAATTTGCTTATCATAAAAGACAATTTGTTCTTACTCTTTCAATGTCATTCATCCTTCCTTTCTTCCTCTCTCCCACCCTTCCTTCCTTTTAACTGGTTCAGTAATCCAATACAGATGTTATTTATTTATTTATTTATATTGAGGAATAATTGACATATAATACTATATTAATTTCAGGTATACATTATGATTCAATATTATCTATGTATTGCAAAATAATTATCACATTAATACTAGTTAACCATCAACATACATAGTCATACTTTTTTTTTTTCTGGTGATGAGAACTTTTTAGGATCTATACTCTTGGCAAATTTCAAATATGCAAATGCAAAAGGAATTAGCATTCCCTATAATCTTTTTAATCTCTCCTTTATCTGTGGTTGTATACCCTTTCTGATCCAAATATGTGTTTGTGGCTTCACTCTTTTCTCTTTTTTAACCTTTTCAAAGGTTTAGTGCTTCTTTAACCTTTCCAAAGAACAAGGGTTTGGTTTTATTGACCTTCTGCGTAAATGTTTATTTTCAATTTCGTTTATTTCCACTTATCTTTATTGCTTTATCCATTCTACTTTCCTCATGATCATTCTCATTTTCTTTTTTGTAATAGCACATTAATTTTAAAACATTCTCGTACTGACTGCTAGAGCAGTTACTCAAAGTTTTGCTAGATTTTTTGTTTGTTACTGAAGAGTTCTAAGTATTTTTACATTTCTTTTTTTTTTAAGATTTTATTTATTTATTTGACAGAGAGAGAGAGAGAGATCACAAGTAGGCAGAAAGGCAGGCAGAGAGAGGGGGAAGCAGGCTCCCTGCTGAGCAGAGAGTCTGATGTGGGGCTCAATCACAGGACCCTGAGATCATGATCTGAGCCGAAGGCAGAGGCTTTAACCCACTGAGCCACACAGGCGCCCCGTATTTTTATATTTCTTTTATGATTTTTTAACCTATGAATTAGAAGTATGTTTTTAATTTTAAGATCTATTTATTGTTTTAGTGATTTTGTAAAAAAGTGTCTGCCTTAATTGTATTGTGGTCAGAGTATGTGGATACTCTGATATTAATTCTGCAAAATTTGTTAAAATGTGTTTTATGATATATCCTATGGCCATTTTTTTTCCCTAAATGTTTCAAATGTGCCCAAAAAGAATATATAATTTCTAACCTGAGATGCAGTATTCTCTATATCTGTAGGGTAAGCTTATTAAATCTTACATAGAATTACTGACTTTTCTCCTGCTTTATCTACTCATTACAGAGAATAGTATAAAATTTTCCCTAATTATAGTTTATTTGTTAATTTCGTCTTGTTATTTTTTATTTTTAATTTCATTTATTTATTTGAGAGAGAAGGCGCACGCAAGAGAGAGAACACAAGCAGGGGGAGGGGCAGAGAGAAAATGAGAAGCAGGCTCCCTGCTGAGCTGAACAGGGAGGTGGATGCGGGGCTCCATCTCAGGACCCTGGGATAATGACCTGAGCTGAAGGCAGATGCTTAACTGACTGAGCCACCCAGGTACCCCTCCTTGTAATTCTATAAACATATTTTGACGTTATACTAATTGCTGATTACATATTTTAGATTATTATGTTTTTCCTTTTTTGAGATACTATTGACATATAGCTTATGTAAGTTTGAAGTCACAATGTGATGATTCTATACACATACATATTGCAAAATGATTACCACAATAAGATTATCACCAATCCTTCACAAAATTACCCTTTCTCTGTGTGTGTGGTAATAACATTTAAGATCTGCTCTCTTAGTAACTTTCAAGTATCTAATGCAGAATTGTTAACTTCAGCCACCATGCTGTACATTACATCTCCAGAACCTGCTCATCTTATAGCTGAGTGTTTGTACCAACATCTTTGACCACCAGGTTTGACCAACATCTGCCCATTTCCTGCATCCCCCTGCCCCTAGTAGTGCCATTCTGCTCTCTATTTTTGTAAGTCTGGCTTTTTTAGATTCCCTGTAGGTCATAACATATGTATTTGTCTTTCTCTGTCTATCTTATTTCACATAGTATAATGCCCTCGTGGTCTATCCATATTATTACAAATGGCAGGATATCGTTCCTTTTTGTGGTTGAAAAATATTCCATTGTACATACATACATATATATATACCACATCTTCTTTGTCCATCCGTTTGGGGATGGACACGAAGGTTGATTCCACTGTGAATAATGCTGCAGTGATGATGGAAGTGCAGATACCTCTTCGACACAGTGGTTTCATTTTCTGTGCACAGAAGTGGGATTGCTGGATCATATCGTAGCTTTATTCTTAATTTTTGAGGAGCCTCCATGCCCTTTTTCATAGTTTACAGTCTAATCAACAATACACAAGGATTTTCTTTTCTCCATCTCCTCACCAACACTTCTGTCTTGTCTTTTTGATCATGGCCATTCTAAGCAGTGTGAGGTGATATCTCATTGTGTTTTTGGTTCGCATTTGCCTGATGATTAGTGACGTTGAGCCTCTTTTCATGCATGTGTTGGCAATCTGCATGTCTTCTCTGGAAAAATGTCTATCCAGTCAGCCTGTCTGGAGATTCTAAGTGGACCATGTGATGGTATCTGCGGTTAGGCTTGCTGCTGCAGTCCTATAACAGACTAGTCTGGTTCCTAGGTCAGCAGATGGGCAAACTTGGTGCTTGGGTACATGAGGATCAGCATAGAACCTGTGTTCACTGTGGCCACACAGGTGCCAAGGACCACTGGGATGTGCCCAGCATCTGGGTCCATAAGAGTCAGTCCAATGCTATGACTGTTTGGGACCCTGGTTTTGCAGGAGACAGGCCTAGAGATTTGGGCTGTGGAGGCCCACCTGGTGCTAAAGGAGCTTGGGCTATAGGAGTTGACCTGTCACCTGGGGTTTGGAGGCCAACCTTAAAGTTAGGTCTGCAGGGGTTGACCTAACACTGGGGCAGGTCAGGAGCCTGGGTCCTTAAGAGCCCAGGGGCTGAACTGGCACTGAAGTGGCCCGGGGACCTGGGGCTGCAGGGGTCTGCCTGGTGCTAGAGGGGGGTCAAGAGCCCAAGTCCACAGTAGTCAGCTTGGTGCTGGGCATGGCTGGGAGACTGGGTTCTGGGGCCCACTTGGAGGCTGAGTTCATGGGGGCTGATTGGAATCCTGGCGTTACCCAGGGCCTCTGGAATTGCACAGCACTGAGATATGCCCACAGCATGGGTCTGTGGGAGCCTGCCGGGAGTCTGGGGGTCACAGGAGCTGCCTGATGTCCCGGTAGTTATCTGGGGCCATGGGAGCCTGTCGGTACTGAGGTGAGTCCGAGGCCTGGGCTCGCGGGAGCTCTTTGGGAGCCTGGCGCTATGGAAGCCTCCTGCAGGACTTGGCCTGGTGCTGGAGTAAGCCAGCTCTGGGGCCTGTGGTAAAGTCAGGCCCTCACTTTCCTCTCTTCCTCCCCCACAGGGAGGGAGTCTCTCTGCGGCGCTGCCCAGGCTTGGGGGAGAGGGAAGGAAGGTAATATGATTCGATTTCCTCTATGCTGCCCACTACCTCTTTTCCTGTTTCTGTGCTTCATTTAGGTGCTGTCATTTCTCACCTGGAATCTAGCTCTTATGAGGTATTTTTGTTGCTGTTCAAGTTTATGTTTCCGGGAGGGGATGGGTGCTAGAAATTCCCATGCTGCCATTTTGCTGAGGTCACTCCCTATATCTGCATTTTCATCTCCAGGTATATAATGTTCATCTGAAAGAAAAAGCTGAAAAGCTGGAGGGTTTAAAAAGGGACTTCCCTGTATATGGCACTTGGAGCTTCACATCTTTTCTTCCTATGAGTGAGTGATGGCAAATCTTAAAGTGGATGACCAGCCAGATGGAGATACATAGGGGGAGATTTGTGGGCAGGGGGTTGGGGCTTTTATCTGCAGGCCACTGTCTCAGCACCTCCACATGTCTCCAACCTGGCATCTTCTTTGGTTTATGAATTGTGTCACTTATTCTGAAACTTCCCTCCCTATCTCTAAAGATAAAGGCCTTTTAAAACAAGGCTATAATCTGGTATTAATATTCCTATGCCATCTTTATTTTGTTAATATTTTCTGGCCTATACCTTTCATACCTTTGTTTTTAACCTTTCTGCATTCTTATATTTAGGAGGGCCTATACTAGATAACATAAAGGGACAGTCTGCCTGCCTTCTTTCTTGTTTCCCTCCCTTCCTTCCTCCCTGCCTTCTTTTCCCTTTATCACTATGTTGAAATGGGACTTTATACCATTTATGTTTCTTTAAATTACTGATACATACACATTTGTGTTTTGCGTTTACCTTTCCTCTTTTATGATTGTTTTTCTTCTGCTGCTTTCTTTCAATCTTTGCCTTTTTAATTTGAAATATTATCTATACTCGTATACTTGGTTAAATTCTATTTCTATTTTACTAATAGTTATTTCTAAATTATTAATACTCAGACCTAACAAATCCTAAAATACATCAACATTTTTGTTCTTCTTCTGACAAATGTAAGAACATCCATCTTCTTTAGCATTGCATGTTTCAACTTACTGTTATATTTCCTAGTATTTTAGATTCACTATTTATACCTTCCAGATTAGACATTATTATTGTTGTTTATATAGCCAATGTTAGATTAGATGTGCCTGCGTTTCTCAGTTTCTTTTCTTATCATGGATTTCTGCATCTCAGACTTCTTTCTGGAGTCACTTCCTTTTTCCTGAAATATATTCTTTAAATTTTTCTTTATTGGTAATCACTTATGGGCAAACTCTGCTAGTTTTCAATTTTCTGAAAATATTTTAGTTTTATTCTGAAAAATGGTCTATTGGGTGTATAAATTTCAATGTTGACAATTATTTTGGCTCAACTTTTAAAAATTCTATCTTAGGGACACAAGGGTGGCTCAGTTGTTAAGTGTCTGTCTTCGGCTCAGTTCATGATCTCAGGGTTCTGGGATCGAGCCCTAATATCCCATATCGGGCTGCCTGGTCAGCAGGGAGTCTTCCTCTCCCTTTGCCCCTCCCCACCCCTGTTTGTGCTTGCTCTCTCTCTCTCTCTCTCAAACAAATAAATAAAATCTTTTAAAAAATAAAATAAAAATATTATCTTACTTTCTGACGTCGTCATCAGAGTTAAGAAGTTAACTATTAACCTAATTGTTATTTCTTTGTGGATAATCTTTTTTCTGTAACTTCTTTTAAGATATTCATTTTGGGGGGCGACTGGGTGGCTCAGTTGGTTGAGCAACTGCCTTCAGCAGGTCATGATCCCAGGGTCTTGGGATCGAGTCCCGCATCGGGCTCCCGGCTCCACGGGGAGTCTGCTTATCCCTCTTACCTTCTGCCCTCTCATGCTCTCTCTCACTGTCTCTCTCTCTCAAATAAATAAATAAAATCTTTAAAAAAAAAGATATTCACTTTGACTCTCTGATACATTATAGGTTAAGATGGAGCTTACTTTGGATTAACTGAATATTCCAAGTTGGGAGAGAGAGAGAGAAAGAGATAAAAAATATCTATATAAAACCAATTCTGGAAAAGTCTTAGCCACTAACCCTTAGAATACTGCTCCTCTCCATTTCTCTTAATTGTTAATCCTTTCCATTCTTTCTGGAATTCCACTGAGATACATATCAGGCTTTCTCATTTGTAATAAATACTATCATATTGCTTCTTGGTATTCCAAGATTATTCCTTCCCACATTGACTCTGAACTTGTCCAGTTCAGAGTGACTTCTTTGCCTGTTGAGATATTAGCAAATGTGACACAAGAAGACTTGATAATGCACTTGTGTATGAGAGCTTGGTCCCTTGGACCACTGCACCACCATTTGAAGAAGGTGATCTAGCCTTCTTGGGGATAAAGATTTTATAAGGAGAGAGGTCCAGCTATCCCAGTTTTCCCCTACTGAACCTAACCGACACTTATATTGTTACTGATATTCCCAGATTCGTGAGTATGAGTCCAGGTAGAACTAGCAACAGAACTGCCCAACAACTCAGAAAATGAGGGAAAAAAGCCAGCGCTGTTATAAGCCACTGTTTTTAGATAGATTGTTATGCAGCAGTAGATAACTAACACATCATTCTGTCTTCTCCACCTCCTAACCTTCCTCTCAGAGTTTCCAACCTCTTGTGTCTTTGTTTCCTTAGCAGTGATTTCTTCAGCTCTGCTTTCTAATACTTATTTTTTTTTTCTGCTGGGTTTAACATGTGCTTTCATCACCCACAGAGTTTTAAATCTCAATTATTATATATTTAATTTCTAAATTTCTGTTGGGAGCTTTGTTCAAGTCTGTTTGTCTTTTGGTTAGCAGTGGGTTTCTTGTATATTCAATTCAACCTTTTATTTCTTTATACTTTTTCATACTATTTTTTTAAAGCTAAACCATCAAAGAAAATAATATATGAAATCAGTTTTCATTATCTGAAAGTCTTAGGAGTCCAATTCTGTTCTTGATTTTCTCTCTGCAGCTCAGTGATGGTGGCTTTTTTCCTCTTGTGTTTATAGTCTTGCATTTAGGGTTAGAAATTCTAAGTTGTCTGGGTTGATGGCACATCATTATTGTCCAGAGGAGATTTTCTTAGACCTGTTTCACTCTCAGGGGTTGTTGTGAACCAGGACCATTTTTATTAATTTCTTGGCTTGGCATTTACTGCCCTGGACAATATTATAAATTTAAAACCCAACCTTTGTAAATTGGACTGTGTTTAAAATTGTCCAGGAGATTTTTTTAAATCCAGATCCCAGGTCAAATTTGACAAAATTTGTTCTAATCTTTCTTTCTGGACAAATATGTTTATAAATCACATTTCAAGGCAGGTTCGGGTATGTGTCTCAATACCAAAACCTTGTAGCCATTAAAGACTTCATTTTTGATGGACAAATACTTTCAAACCATCAGAACTTCTGTAATGGCTCACCCTCTGTTTTCAGCTCCCTCTTTCTTTGGAGCTCTGAGAAGTTCTACTATTTTCTTTTTCTTTGAGAGTTCTGCCATATAGTTGAGAGGATGTTTGCTATATTTTATCAAACATTTCAAGTTCTTTTTTTAAACTGTGAGGTTGTCAGATTATTGAGAACACCATACTGCCAGAAATAGAACTCCCATTTCCTCTTCACCAATTTTACTTGGAATTTTTATGTTCCTCACTCACTAATTCCTCTTTACCAAAAGCAACGGTTAATTCTCTACTCCATCTTAACTGACCTCTTCTCTGCATTTGATGCATTGGGTGACTTATTCCTTAAAATATTATTCTACTTTATATTCTTTAGAGGCACCACATCTTCCTCCTTCTCTCCCTACCCCTTTTGTGTCTCAGGAACCTCCTCTTCTATCAGACTTCCAAGTTCGGGGTCCATCCTCAGCCGTCCTCTTCCATCTAAATGGTCACATCCACTCATGGCTTCACAAGCATCTATATACTGACAACTTCTCAATTCATATCTTTAGCTCCTAAAACCTTGTCAGGTTTAGGTGCATGTATTCAGCTCAGTACTCCTTTCTGAGGTTATGGTAGGCTGAAAACTGTCCCCTACCCCTGAAGATAATCCCTTAAAAAACTGCATCCTAATCCCTTAAAAAACCTATGATTGTGACCTTATTTGGAAAGGAAAAATAAAGTCCTTGCTGACGTCACTAAGGATCTTGAAATGGGGAGATTACCCTGAATTAACTGGGTGGAACTTTCTTATATCGGTCCTTATAAGAAAGAGACAGGAACAAATTACACGTAGGCAGAAGAGAAGATACACAGAAGAAGGGAAGGCAATGTGACCATGGAACCGGAGAATGCCAGCAGCTCCTGGAAGCGCAAGAAATGGATCCGAGCCTGCAAAGGACACGTGGGCCTGCTGACACTTGGAATTCAGCCACCGAAATGGATTTTGGACTTCTAGCTCCAGAGCTATGAGAGAATAAATTTCTGTTTTTTAAGTCACCTTGTTTGTGGTACTTTGCTAACTGTAGCCACAGGAAACTAATGCATATATCTAATGGGCAATTAATTTATGGCTTTAGGGCAGGACTCGGGATATCCTGCCCCAACTCTGCTCTAATTTCTATTCATAATTACCACTTCCATTTTCAAAAAATAAGCTATAAGTAATCCTCAATATTCCAATTTTCTCCCTCTACTCATCCAATTCAACAGTATATCTAGTCAACCATACCTTCAAAATATAATCTAAGTGTTTTCTCATCCTTTCTACCTCCATCCTGAGCCACCATTATCTCCTCACCTACAGTGCTTTCCTATAAGATCCCATAATTCCACTGTGTCACCTAGCAGTCCATTCTGCACATAGGTACCAAACTGATCTCTAAATATGTAAATCACATCAGTATCTCCCTCACCTAAAATATCCCCAGTGACCCCAAGTCCTGTGTAGGAACTTATATGACCCGCTCCCTATCTCCCCAACTCTTCTTCTCCTTCACTATGGCTATCCTTCCAGCACACTAAGCTTGTTCCAATCTCAGCCTTCAGACTTGTTCTTCCTTCTCCCTGGAACACCCTGAGATTTTCATGTTAGTGTCTTCTCACCATTCAGATCAAATATCACTTCCTCAGAGCAACAATCAGCATGTATATCTATCCTTACCTTTGCCTCTATCTTTATTACTTCCACGTCTCTATCTTCCTGTTTCTTTCCTCCATTCCTCCCTCTCTTCCTTTGTACCTCCCTTCCTCCCTTCCTTTTTTTCTTTTACTTTCTGCCTGCCTTCCTTTCCTTCATATCTTTCTATCACCATATCTCCAACCAGAACTAATAGAACTTCTTGTAATCATGGAATTGTTCTGTGCTATCCAATATAATAGCACTAGCTATATGTGACTACAGCCCTTGAAATCTTGAAATATGTGGGACAACTGAAGAACTGATCTTTTTCACATTTACTTTTAATCTCTTTAAATTCAAATAGCTACATATAGCGAGTGGTTACCTTATTAGTCAGCACAAATCTAGAGTAAGCCCCATGCTATCTGTACTCTACCCAGTAACTATATATCTCATTGCATTATTTCATTTTGTTCAGAGCACTTTTTTACTATCTGAAATTTTCTTATTTATTCGTTGATTTATGTGGTTATATTCTATCACCCTCCTACTTGGTATGAAGTCAGAGCAATGAGAGCAGGGACCTCATCTGTCTCGTTCACAACTTTTCCCAGTGCTAAAATTAGTAGTTACAGTTAAAGCATCCAGCAACACTGAAGTAGATGCTTTACTTGGCCACCAGTCAACACATGACCACAGATATTAATACTAGCTAATAATTAAGGAGTACTTTCTATATGCCAGATTTTGAACTAAGCTGTTAACTTAAATTGTTACCTAATATACAATAACTCAGTGAAGAATTATTAATATCTCCACTTTACCAATGAGAAAATTAAAGCTTAGAGAGGTTCAGTAATTTGGAACTCAAACCATGGTCTCCTTAAAACTTAAGTTCTTATATATTACCACTCTATAATATTGCTTCTGTCTCTTCAGGGAGCATCTATAACTTGAGGGAGTTTCGCTTAGATAATTTTTTACTTTCCTTTACCTTTAATATTCCTTAACTCTATAACTTGTAACGTAATATTTTATACAGGGATCAACAAACTGAAGTCTGCAGGTCAATCTAGCCTACTACCTCTTTTGTAAATAGAGCTTTATGGGAACACAGCCATGCTCATTGGAGTCCATAGAGTCAATGGCTACTTTCATGCTACAATGTCTGAGTTGTGTAGCTGTGACGGAGATCTTTTGGCTTGCATATTTGTTATCTGGCCCCTTGCAGAAAAAGTTTGCCGACCCCTGGTATAGAAGTTTATAATAGTCAATTCTCTGTGTATAAGTCATTGATTAATAATCAAACCAAAAAAAACATATTTTAATTTAAGGTAAACATGTTCTAAGACTACCATTTTGTGACAAACAAAATGATTTTTATTTATTTTTTCCAGCATCATTGAGATATAATTGAGACACACCATTGTGTAAGTTTAAGGTGTACAATATGTTGATTTGACATAATTACATATTGCAAAATGATTACCAAAATAGCATTAGCTAACACCAGCATCACAACACATAATTAACATTTTTTATAACAAGAACATTTATGATCTACTTTCTCAGCAATTATCTTAATACTTAATTTTCCTATGTATTTTGTATAATTTTAAAGCAATACAAATTAGTTTCCATATTATTTTTAAAGCAACATACATTTGCTCTAGAAAATTTTTAAGCAATATAAATATTAAAAAATCCATTATCAGTCTACCATGTAGAGGTAATTACTATTTTATATTGGTATATTTCTTTTTAGACCTTTTATTTTTACAATTAAGATCATACTGCTTCTGTGTGTGTTTTCCCATGGAACAATTCTGAGGGACAGTATCAAGATGAGAGTGATGACTTTCTATGTAAGTAATTTAATTTCTATTTTCAAGAGATTTAGCAAATCATGACACACTTCACCTGATCCCCAGGTGGCCACTATGATTTCATCATTGTTTCGTCTCCTCCTAAAGATTCCATTAAAAAATACATGAAAGCACAACAAGCACTAGCATTTGGAGTGCCCAGAAGTTCAAGTGAGAATAGATCCTTTGGTGTTGCTCTATTTTATTTGATCCTGATATCACAATGACTATAAGTATCAGGTTTCCTCTTGTGGAGTAGGAGCATGCAAAATAAAATGTTGTATTTTGTGAATTTTCTCTTCACTAAGAAATGTTATTGCATATGATGTTCTACCAGAGAAATGTAGGTCCACTATTTATTTAAGATATCAGAACCTAGTGTTAAAAGTATAAGTTGTGGTACAGATTCAAACTCTGTCTCTGCTAGTTATAAGCTGTGTTATCTCAGGAAATTTATTAACCATTTTATATCTCACTTTCTTCATCTGTAAATTAGACATAATTATTATAATAAATTCCTAGGGCTACTACAAAGATTCAATGAATTAAAATATATAATGTTATTTAGAAGAGGACCTGACATGTAGTAAATAGACTTAGCCCAGCCATTCGTTACTTAAAATGAGGACATCACATTTTTGGGGAAAAGAAAAAATTAATTTTACTTAAATTGAAATGGAGTCACTTTTTGAAGATGAAAATACTCATCTAATCTCTGGCAGTGCTGGCTCAATATTGTATATGTATCGAATTCATTTTGAAGTAAGTTTTCAAATTCCAGCACTGAATGATTGGTGAAAGCCTTGGCTACTATTTATACTAAGGACTTTATTTATTTATTACTATTTATTCCCAAGGACTTTAGTTAAATTGGCTCTCCTCTAGGACTTCAGTTAAATTGGCTATCCTTTTTTATCCTTTTAGAATCTTCAGAAAAACATCCCTTTTTAGCAAACTAAGCCCTGCTCTCTCTCCTCTCCATGGCTAATTTTTACTTTAATTGTGTTCTGTAGGACAGAGCCAGAGACACAGCATGGTCCAGAGCCACATTTCTGTCTTAGTGACAGTGTGAGTGCTGTGAGCTTGAACCAGCTCTTCAGTCTTTCTGAGCATCAGTTTTCTCAACTCTGAAATGAGTATACTAATAATAATTTTCTCTAACTCACAGGGATATTGTGAGGCTCAAATGAGGTAATATGAAAGCTATAAATACAGTATTAAACATATGTATACAGTATTATACATATATACAGCTATCTACAGCTATAAATATAGCACTGTATGTGTATTATATATATAATATATATTGCTACAATTGCTTCTTCTGGCCACATACATTCATAATTCTGGGAGAACCACTGGTATATTATTTAAGTCTCATGAGACTACAATAATTAGTGGACCACACATTGGTTTATTGCCCTTGTCAATCATGGTACAATTGCCCATGATCATCTCTTCCAAGTCTACTAGTGCCAACCTCACATGTGGTGAGTCCACACGCCTCAACAGAGCAGCAAGAATGCAGCTCATCTGTGTGAACAGGCAAACATATATGGAGAAAATGGATGTTTTTCTAGGAATGCTGGGGAAATACACTGGAAAGATGAAGACAAATGTGCTTTCCCCCACATAGCTTCTTAAATTGTTATGCAATAAACTAAAACCGAATTCTCTTAAGTTTTATGTCTCTGTGGTAAAAGAGAGGGGTATAGAACAAATGATTTTTCAGAAAATTGGCAATCCCCTGTGCTTGTACCCAAGCGACAGGCTCTGACGGTCACTGGGTAGATTTGTCAGCAATGCTATTAGATGGCATGAGTTTAGGAGACTAAAATTTGGTGTCCCTTGCCCAGGATAAAATTTCATCCTGAAAAATTATAGCTTCATGTGAATTTTTGAAACCTGTTATTAGAATTTTGGATCTCTTAGAAATATTCAGAGGTTCTGCCTACTCTATTCACTTATTGGCTGCATCTATATTACAAGTATACTGGATGCAGGCATTGAGACAGGTACTGAAAATGTGCAACCATGATTTCTGTGAGTTTATACTCTAGAGTGTATAGTATTTATATCTTGATTATTCCCAAAAGGATTTTGAGCAGTACATACAATTGAAACTAAAGTCAAAAAAAAAAAAAGGAGAGAGAGTTAAAAATAAAAATGAAAGAGAGCCCCCTCCATATAAGAAAAACACATAAGTGGGTTTTACTTGTCTCCTACAATGAGCTAATCACTATTCTTTGGAACTGGATTGGAATAAATTATGTCAGCTACTAAAGACAGAGAGCCGCTTCATGTTACATAGTCAAATACTCCAATAAACTACTCTCCCTCACCACTACCATACAAATTTTTCTGGAAAGGCAAGGGTTTATCTGTAACTAAACTTAGAAAGGCCATTGTAATCCTTGTTTTATTAGAGAAACACTGTTCAAATAGGCAAATATGGTATTGAAGTTTTTGAAAGGCAGAATATATATGAATTGAACTCAGTCAAGGTATTTTTGTTTATTGTTGTTGTTGTTGTTTGTAGAGACTTGAAATAATTATGGCTCAGCACTTCCAGGGATAAACTAAGGATAAACTCAGGCAAACTACATTCAGGGATGAACTTGGACAAACTAATGCATAGATGCTATATCCTTCAGACAGATTCTCTTAAGAAATGAGATTCATTCCCCCAGTCACTTACCAAATATATATTTCCTCTTGTAACTTAAACCCTTTGCTGGCTCCAGCGTGCAATATGCCTGAGAACCCACATGGGCGTTTTTGAAATCACAGGCTGGGTATGGACCAAGAATCCTGTGAAAAACATCAAATATGAAAATTTTGAACTAACAGGCAGATTAGTATTTGAGGGCAACAAAATTCTGCCACTTAAAAGATAGTGGCATAAAATTTGTATCTACTGTGAGGATGTCATAGCTGTAGAGTTAATCAAGTAAATAGTTTGACAAGTGTTGGAACCTACCAATTAGGGTAGATGCTAAATTATTCAGGTGGCAAGAAATCGTTTCATAGAAACTTTTATGATGTGAAAAAATTGATCCCATATTTTAAAGCACCTACACAAACTACACTTACTGAGCCTCAAATGATGAAATCTCTGGAATTCATAATTCATAGACTGTGTAATTAATAATGGTAGGTAACATTTACTGTAGATCTACTAAGTGACAGAAATATTGCTAAGTGATTTACACAAGTAATATACTCTCTGTTGTTGTAGAAAATATTGGCTCTTTCCTCCTCCCACACTGGAAGTGTCTGCTCCAAAGATGTGAATTTTCATGACTCAGCTTACAAGAACAAGTCCAATTTAGTCCTTTGCTCCACGAATATGAATTGAGCACTTCTTAGACATATCAGGCATTGTGCTAGGTGCTAAAGATGCAAAAGTCTATGTTCTTAGGAAATATAAGCTCAAATAGTTTTATCTAGAATATTTGGTATACCCAACATCAAGAGGACTTGCCTGGACCAGGAGTACAAATGGTACCTGCTGTTGACTGAATGTTTAAATATTATAAGTCAAGTTCACAGACTGTTAAACAAAATATGTTCTATTCTCCTACTTTAACAAATATACTTTCATAATGCTCTGGAAAGACAGGATCTTAATTAGAACTCTTGGGCTCCTTGGAATTCTGTGCTGGAACAAAAGGTGAGGAAAGAGCATGTTCTAGCACTTAATCCCTAGCTGGGTCACCTCTTTTGCCATCTTTGGCTTTATCCTACATCAGGAGGTGCCCCACATTCATGCAAGTACAGACTCCGTCTACATGCTGGCCAACAGTTTCTGTTTGACTATCTCTTAAATACAGAAGTGATCACATGTGTGATGTGGCCCATCCTCAGAGGAATCAGACCCTGAAAGAGTGTCACAGAGCCCGGAAGCAGGATCAGGGCCATTGGGCAGGGAATTCTGAGACCCCAGATACCCATGCATGATTAGAAGGAAAGAGGTTTGGGCTCCATGTGGCTTGTTGCATTAGTCCCAGGTCATGTTGCATTAGTTGCATTAGTCCCATGTTGCATTAGTCCAACTCCAGGGAGTAAGGCACAGCCAGAAGAAGGTCAAGAGGAACCCTCTATAATATGCTGGTGGGTTAGAGGCAAAGAGGGTGTTTTTGTTACTGAGGTCTAAGGATAAGAACTGCAGCCTATAAATAGAGGCTATCAACCCCAATAATCCCCCTCATATACCATGTAGACCACCTACCTGTAACTCTCTCCCTGGCTCCACTCATAATGACCTCTGCCAAGAATACAGAAGAATAACTGGAACTTTCCTGAGATGCCAAAGGACCCCACCCAACTCTCACATTTCAGTTAAAACCCTCTCTTAGCTACTGTGCACATGCTAGACTTCCACTCTACATAGATCCCACTCCAAGCCCCTAACAAGGAAAGGACTAACATTCAGAGCGGTATCTTGGTTCCCTCCTAGCTAACTGCTCTGGTATCACTCAGTCTCCTCCTTTTATTTATAAACACTCTCAGCCATTAAAGGATATGTGCTTTTATATCTTCCAAGATAGCTTTCTGATCTTCTGAAGAGAAGATCTTATATATTGGTCAAGAAATATGTTTCTAAACCACCAAAAAAAAAAAAGAAAGAATGTTTCTTTTGATTGATTCTTAATACTTAAACATTTTGAGGAATAGAGTCTTCTGAATTCAAATGTGGCTGTTTTCCCATTTTCCATACACTCTAATTTTTCTTGACATCGCAATAAGTTTTGTAAACTAAGTTGGACTAATAGCAACCCCCAAGCATGGTTTGATAATCATCAAGAATAATTTTTACCTAGCAACTTTTTCTGTGAATAGAAATTGTACATATCAATGGAAACTAGCATAATATGTGTTCAATAACCAACACTATTAAAAGTTGCTATTACTATCCTTCAATACTCTTTTAAATCTTCAGTAAGAAATAACAGGAAATTCTAGTCACATGAAAAAAAAATCGGGCCAATAAAGTGCAGACTGTCCAGATTAAGCAGTAAATAATCTTTTGATCTCATTTTATAATTGATGTTAATTCAAAAATAATTCTACTCTTACATTATACTTATGCTTCTTAATTCTATTCAGCATCTAGCTTTTGTCCTCGTAATGCTCCATAAATCAGTCCTTTTGGATCATGAATTAGCAAGCCTCCAAAATAAAGTGACAGGTTAATTAAATTATGCAAGGAAAATGGTTTTCAGTTCTATACCCCAACAGAGAGGAGAGGGACATGGAAAATTTATGATTACATCAAGTCTTCTCTGCATTTTCTATCATTGTCTAATAATAACTCAAGACCCAATGACAGAGCAATCATTCTAAACTGTTAAGGATGTGAATATCACACAATTTGACCTGGTTAAGTCATATAAGCAACATCAATGAAAATGTTACTAGCAAAAACTTCCCAGTGAAAACTCTAAGATCAGGGAATATTTTCACAAGAGCTTATCTCATTAAAGATGTCATTTTCTTAATTTACCATACGTAACACATCTTATGGAGCAAGCTTGGCATGTGAGTAGCCATATATTTGCACCCACTTGAAACACATTCTTTGGGAACAGCCTAGATTTGTAAACAGTGATTTTTTTTTCTTACTTTCCTTTTCTGTTATTTTGATTGTTAAGAATACTTTGTTCTCTGTGAGAATAATTAGGGTAATCAAATTATAGCAACAGATGTAATAAGCATGTTACCCCAGTATATTTCAGTATCCATTTCAGATTCCTTGTAATATTGTCTGAAAACCAAGGGAAACTCCAGGGAGGAGGAAGGTAATTGTTGGCATATAGCAGTTATGAAAATAATCACTAACCCATGAGCCTCAGATCCTAAAGAAACTATTTAAAGCCTAATGAGAATCCATGTGCCTGGGGTAAATTTAATCCACTTTGTCCTTTTCTCCTCTTTTTTTTTTTTTCTTTTCATCAGCAAGGGTTCTACACTCATGAGATAATTATGCAATGTCTGTCACAGGCAATATGGTGAAGGAGATCAACATTTTCTTTAGACATTTCCAAAATGTTTCCTTTCCATGATATTTTCTCCTCCCTTAGGAATGTATTTCTCGGGACACCTGGGTGGCTCAGTTAGTTAAGCCTCCAACTCTTGGTTTCAGCTCAAGTCATGACGTCAGGGTCAAGATCTCAGGGTAATGAGATCAAGCCCCAGGTGGGGCTCCAGCTTAGCAAGGAGTCTGCTTTATACTCTCCCTCTCCCTCTGCCCCTCCCCAAGGCCCACCCTTCTCAAATAATCTTTTTTTAAAAAAGAATGTATTTCTCTTATTCCTCCTTGCTGTAAGCACACACTCAGTACCAATCTCTTTTGTTATAGGACAAAACAGTTAATCTTCCAGGGATATTTTGAGACTCTGGAAGTACCATGGGCAGAAAATGTTTTCCATAAAGGAGAGCATTAATACATGTAGAATTTCAGACCTTATGGATAAGCAGTTAGGACAGCATTTCTGGGGAAATAATGGCTTTCCCAGAGTTGACTAGGAAAGTTGGGAGGGACAAAGTGGCCAAGGCCCAATAATGACATATTAGGTCCCTGGCTTGTGTCTGTATTTTCATCATGATGTAGCCATCAACTTGTACAGCATGTGCGCCCTCAATCAAAGCTTGTTATATGAATGAACATAATGGACACATTCAGCAATATGGGAAGGTTATTTCTGAAGTATTCCACCTATGGCTGTGCTCTCCTCAATCATGGATATAAAAGTGTCCCTCACTAGGTGTTCCAGAAGTTCACCACAGGAAGCAGCATATGACCCAGAACACAGAAAGGTTGTTGTCCTATCCACTGACTTCTGAGCTAGTACTCCATGGGCCAGTGGGTCAGGGTGGAGTCATTCCAGTGACTCATTGGCTACCTAAAAATTATCTTTGCTTTCTTTTTTCTCATCTTTCTTTGTCTTGCTCCCAGACGGTGGCTCTTTGGTATTTCTAATGTTACATATATTGAGTCCTAAGAATGAAAAACGCCTCACTCCCAAAGTTGGGTATAAAAAGGTCTACTTTATAAAATATTGCTCACTTTTTCCCTTTCTTATTCAGTATGTTATTCATTTTGACAAATGGCTTGAAATAAGTCATCATTTAGAAAAGATATCCCAGGGGTGCCTGGGTGGCTCAGTGGGTTAAAGCCTCTGTCTTCGGCTCAGGTCATGATCTCAGGGTCCTGGGATAGAGCCTCACATCGGGCTCTCTGCTCAGCAGGGAGCCTGCTTCCTCCTCTCTCTCTGCTTGCCTCTCTGCCTACTTGTGATCTCTCTGTCTCTGTCAAAGAAAAAAAATTTTAAATAGAAAAGATATCCCATTATAATTACTTTATAATTGCACTCCAATATTACTTCCAATAAGCATCCAACCTGAAATGCTTACTCAAGCAATAATATTTTTTTTAATTTTGCTTCTATTTATGCTGAAATTCCTTACTAGTTGATATATGTGAAAAGTTAAATGTCTTGTTATAGTTGCAGCAGTTTATAGGCATATTGCTAATGAGAGTCTTATTAATATGTGAACTGCTGCTAGTCTTTTCCTCAATGTAATTACATAATTACACCAAAATTTTGGATCTATTTACCTATTTATAATCTAGTATTCTAAAATAATTTCCTGGGATTTTAAAGAGCTCTGAAATTGTCTTTCTCAGATAATTTTTTGTATAAAATCATTGACTTTGAGGAAAAGGAATAATTAAGTTATGAAATTATTTCAAATAAATGGCAGAAGGTCTTGGAATATGGTGGGTCCTGTCTAATTCATATTTGCATCTTAGGAAAGACTAGCCAAATTCAAGCACAAAGTGGGATTAATGTGGGATTGAACAAAACATTTGGTGAAATGGTTAAAATTTCAAAAATCTAATACTATCAAGTGTTGGCAAGGATGTAGGGCAACTGGAATTTATATATACTCTTGTAGAAATGTAAACTGATATAAATCACTTTGGAAAACTGGCTGAATTTTACTAAAGCTAAGCATACCTATACAATGAACTAGCACTTTGACTCAGGTATATACACAGCAGACATGTGTAGGTATATGCAACAGAAGTTGTGTGCAAAAATCCTAACAACACTAGTCATCATCACTGTAAAATGGGAACAACTTTGATATTTATCCACAGTAGAATGAATAAATAAATTATTGGATGCATTCACAAAATTGATACCGTTCAGCAGTGAAAATGGACAAAATATTTCCATACACAACAATATTAATAAATCTCTCTCTCCCTCTTCCTCCCCAAACTATTGAAGAAAAGAAACAGATACAAAAGAATACACATTGTATGATCCCATTTATATAAAACAAACAAAATTAGCCTATGCTGTTAGAAATCAATTGGGTGGATGGATACCTTTGGGGGGGCATGAGGAAGACTTTTGAGATGCTTTAAGTTCTATTGTTCTATTTCTTGATCTGAGTAAATGTTACATTGTATGTTCTACTTGTAATAATTCACCAAATTGTCTATAGGAAAAATACACCGTGTTCTTCTTCACTCTTACACTACTACCCTATTCACAACATTTCTGACTCACATGTTGAGTTTTCCACACCAAGCAATTCTGCTGACTGGCTAGTGTTAACAGCAGACCCCATAGGTTAAAGGCTCAGTGCCACAAGACTGTCCCCCACTTCAGACACCACCCACAAATGGTGGGCCCCAAAGTTACCTATAACTTCTGTTTGACTTGACCACAAATCAGAGATTTACATGACCTCTTCAATTCAATCATTTAATTCAATCATCAAGAGCTCACAGAATTAAGGTAGTAAGTTTACCTGTTTATTATGTACTAAAGAATATGATAAGGGATACAAATGAACAGCCAAATGAAAAGATACATAGAGTGAGTTCTGGAAGTGTTCTGAATGCAGGGGCATCTATCGCTGTGGACTTGGGGTGCACTGCCCTCCTGGCATGGACATGTGTCCACCAACCAGGAATCTCCAAGTCTCATATTTTGGGGATTCTTATGGAAGCTTCAACACACAGGCGTGTTGGATTATGAACTCAATCTCCAGTCCCTCTTCCCTTCCTGGAGGATGGGGGTAAGGCCAAAAGTTCCAAGCTTCTAATTGTGGCTTGGTCTCTCTATAGCCCCCTAGAAGTTGCCTCATTAGAACAAAGACATTCTTATCACTCAGGAAATTCCAAGGGATTCAGGAGTTCTCATGTCTGGAACCAGAATCAAAGAACAAGTATTAAAACATAAGATCCTCCTATTGCTTTTTTAGTGCTCTTATCACCTAGAAAATTACGTGAGTTTTAAGAGCTCTGTGCCAGGAACCCGAGGCAGAGACCAATACGTATATTTTCTATCATTTCACAACCTACAATGTGTACTTTATGAATTGTATACTTTAGCATGTGAATGTTATAATTTCAGTGCAAAATTAATTCTTTAATCTTATCATTTACACCCTTTGAAATATTTAGTTTTTTTAAGCTAAAGACAGGTATTAAAAGTGTCCCCTGAAGCAGTTGGCCCTAGAAGAATGAGAGGAATAATGAGTGAAGATGTAGTGTTGGAGGCAGTTGGAGACTGCCATTTTGATATATATGCCATTATCCAGCCCCACTAAATCTCTTACTGTCTTATAATACATGATGCTCTCTCTTACCTCCATACACTGGTATTTAATGTAGTGTTTTCCAAGTGGAGAAATCTTACTTTGTAATAAGACTTAAGTATCATGTACTCTGAGAAGACTTCCCTGATCTTCCTTTTATGATTATACGTGCCTATACATATGAGGATATGAAATTCACATGTAAATTTAAAAATTTTAAGGATGTTTTCATTCATAAGAAGTCAACAAGCACAACAAATAAAATTCTGTCTGTATGGGAGATTGGTTTATCCAACTACTGATAATTTTCAAAGTTTTCAAAATGAAGTTTCACAGCTATTCAAATTGTTCAAATTATTCTAATAAGCTGCCAGACATAAGTTGACATTTGCATTTCAACGCACATTTTAAAAATTCAGTTGATGGAGTAATTTTGAATGACCCTGATCATCCTAAATTGGATGAGGTCCAGATGGTCACAGATGGTCATTCATATCTCATGGAATGTAACATGTACAGAAAATCACTTGTCACACTAAATGGCAAAAAGATTCATCTCAATTATAAGTCAGACTTATCTAATATTTCAAATTAAATTTTTTTACCTCAGGGCATGTAAATTAATTCAAATTATGTTCACTAGAGATTTAATGTCCAAGACCCCATTTGAAAACATGTGAGAATACTTAACTGGGGTATCAAATATTTATTTGTATTTAAATTAATGTGTTTAATTATTGAAAATACTTATAATATTTATTTTTAAATATGAATATTAGCCTTCAATTTTGTGGTAAATCAGACTACTTTCTATTTCATGAAACTGTCTGGTATTTACTCAGCTACTTGCATATCCATCTTGTTCTTCTCATTTAGAGTGTATTTACCCCATCCTACATAATTTCTTGCCCTCCAGTTTAAAGTCTCCATTCCAATATGTCAACATTTCAGTTGTGTGTATTCAAATCTCCCTATTTGAAGGGAATCTCTCTTGATATGCATTTGGTAGAGAGAAATGCCCTGCTTCCATCATGATCCCAAAGAGAGTCAATGGTTTTATCCTGCACCCAGAAGCAGCTGGCCTTAGAAAAATAGAAGAAAGAATGATTGACAAATTAGTTATGATTCCTGCCAGCTTAGAGACAATGCCATGAGAGATTGTTATGCAGAGCTGTTGGATGTAATAAATGCTCTGAGCCAGCAAACAATATATAGGGTAGTTACTTTCGTGTCAGAATACATGCATTTGGAAAAATAATGATCCACTCACAGAATGTCTGTTTTCCATTCCTGCAACTCTGGATTTCTGGGCTGTTGAGTTAAATGCCCAGAGAAGAATTTGCTTTTTATATTGGGTACAATTGTTCCTCAGAATTTAAATAAAATAATTTGCAGGTGGATTTCCTCAGGAAGTAGATTCTGAAATGGAGATTAGCATACATATTTTTTAGGGAGTGCTCTAGATATTTCCACCTGTGAAAAAGAAGAGCTGTGGAAGCAGGACTTGGTGAAGGGTGAACTCAAGTTGTGCTGTGATCTCAAGAAACTTCAGTGGACCCTATGGGTAGCTAAGATGGATCATCCTTTAGAATTATCTGAAATTGGGTAAGAAGACTAGGTCTTTACAGCCCTGAGTCTCAGTCAATGGATGCAAGTAACCCCAAAGAAGAGTGTGGACTTCAGTGAGATGGCTCTATCCAACTGAGACAATCCCCAAAAGGGGATGACAGCTGAACCTATCTGCCAGCAGCCCTTTTAGCCATTGGAGTAGTAGGACCTACATAACAGAAGGGGAATCAGGGGCTAGAGCTGTGCATCAGAGTCCACCACAAACAGTCTGCTTCCCAGTAGCTCGTGCTATTGGTAAAACAATGAACGATAAATTTAGGGTATTGAGTAGGATATGAATTAACCCTACAAATATGGTCAACTATTGCAATTTCACCAAGAGAGAAGAAGGGTGGACTGATGGGACTGAGGAAGCTCCTGAGGTACTTCCTTCTATTACCCTGTCCAGGGGGAAATATTAATGGAAGATAACCAGTTACGCAAAACTGGCATGCCTAACAAGGATCAAGATCTCTCCAGAATAAACTTCATGTCATTGAACCACCTAAAGGGCTCTGAGCAGTAGAGGTGCTGGCTGAAAACAAAAGCAATCTAAATCATGTGGGTTATAAACACAATTTACACTCATAACCCGTTCTTGTAAGCAGACTACAGAGGTTAGTTATAGAGCTAAAGCCCCTCTTAAACAAAACCAAAGCTCCTATCAATATTTTCTTTCTTGTCATGTCATGCATAATTTATATATTTTAACAACTTATATTTTTTCTATCTTTTTTTCCTACTATTGTATGCCAACAATGGTAATATTATATAGCCCAACACTGCCTAATATGATAATTACTAGCTACATGCGGCTATTAAAATTAAAATTAAATTAAATAAAATACACCATACTAACATTTGCTCAATAGCCACACGTAATTGGTGACTACCACAATGAATGATACAGATACAGAATATTTCCATCATCACAGAAAGTTCTAGAAACCAATGGCTCTTAGAATCAACTGGAGGGTTTGTTAAAATTCAGATTGCTAAACACTGTGGCCAAGGGGGCTAACTTAATAGATGTGAGTTATGATTCAAGAATTTGCATTTCTAACAAGTTCCCAGGTGATGATAATTCTCTTGGTCCATGGTGAATATAGGCACTTCCTTGGACACTGCCGAAGTGGGATTCTGACAAATCCAGAGATAGGAGAATTTAATTTAAATGGAGGGAATAGGAGAGATTCTGGACTTGGGGTAGGATAAGTACAATTTTAGACGGTACAAATATTAGTTATATTAGTCAAGAGCTTTTTATTTTGGAAAAAAAAAAGCATAAGGATAAAGGTGTACATGGATGTTGGGCAAGCTGCCAAAAATGGTGAAATGCATACTTATCAATTTTCCTGCTCAGAACCTGATCCTCTTTCCTATTTCAGGGGAATGCCTATTGTGTGAGTCTTATTAAAACTCAGAGCCTTATCTCTCATTAAGGAAGCCAAACGGAACCCCACTCCCTGTACCTGGAAAGGGAATGATATGTTGTCTCAGCAAACTAGATGCACTGATCTGGGACTTTGAACCGTGTAGAAGTGATTCAAGAGCATGAGACAGTCACAATTTGTTTGATGTGGTGCAGTCTATGAATGGCTGTACCAGGACTGGATTCTATCATGGAGACAATGCCCACAGCAACAGTTGTGGCAAAAAGAAATAGTGACATGATAGAATGTTGGCCAGATTTTTGCTGCTGCAAAATTTTAGGCAGCATCTTGTTTCCTGCCTGTTTGCCAAGACTATTCTCCCATTTTTTCCACCTTTCTTGAGATCCCCTCAACACACACTCAATAATTCTCCGTTTTTATTAAGTTAGCCTGAGTTAGATTCCGAAGTTTGCAACCAAAACTGGTTTGCTCTTCTTTGTCTAGGAAGACTTTTTCAGCATGGAGCTAGCCAGTCATTCTCTTGGTTCTCAATTCTGAAGTTTGCAACCAAATTCTGAAGTTTGCAACCGAAACTGGTTTGTTCTTCCTTGTCTAGGAAGACTTTTTCAACATGGAGCTAGCCAGTCATTCTCTTGGTTCTCACAGAGATTAATTACAGCTGGATGTATGTTAAAGAGCTATTTCCAAAACAGTGTACAGAACTTTATTAAATGCCTTAAACTTTTGTAGTATCCTGTTCCTCCTCTTAGATCTTAAATTCCTACGGATCAGAACTATCATTTTCATCTTTGTATTCTCTACAATCAACTAGTAAAACATTTGAACATGAATTATTTCCAAAGAAAGAGGGGCATCTTGCCTTGCAACCAGCTTAAGTATCATCCCATTTGTGAGCCTTTTCTTCATCATCTGTACCCAGCCCAGCCCCAGTCAACTGTTTTTCAATATCCTGATTTATTTTCCTTATTACAGTTATCATTTTATTAAATTATATTGTTTATATATTTGTTAATTTATTTGCCTCTATCCTCCCGTGATTATAAGCTCAATGACAGCAGCAACTTTTACTATAGATCAGCCTAGACACACACACATTAAATACCTCACTTTCAACAAAATTCTATCCACACAAATTTGAGTTTAACTAAAATTATCAAATAGTGAGTCATAGAAAAGTTCTCTTCCTTCAAACCACAGCCATCTACAATGTCATTGCCAAACATCTCCCTCTTCCCCCTGCCCTTCTTCTCTCCCCTAAAAGGCATGACAAAGTTCCCTTTTTGTTTAAAGCACAACCCTTAGAAATCATCATTTAAAGCTTAAACAGACTTTTTTTTTTGAGAATTGTGATTCTTTTGTTTCCCCAAAATTATTTTATTTTATTTTTTCAGTATTACAAGATTAATTGTTCATGCACCACACCCAATGCTCCATGCAATATGTGCCCTCTCAATACCCACCACCAGGCTCGCCCAACCCCCCAACCCCCTCCCCTCCAAAACCCTCAGTTTGTTGCTCAGAGTCCACAGTCTCTCATGGTTCAACTCCCCCTCTGATTTCCCCCCATTCACCCTTCCTTTCCTTCTCACAATGCCTTCCATGTTTTTCCTTATGCTCCACATGTAAGTGAAACCATACGATAATTGACTCTCTGCCTGACAGACTTTAGAATCCAATTCTTTACCTTTACCCACCAAAGTGCTTTCTTCCAAAATAGCTCTTTCTAGAAGGAATCAAATATAGTTTTCCCTAGCTTGTTATGTTAATGTCCACAATCTTCTTCACCTAGATCGCTTCTGTTACAAATTCAAGATTAGTGGAGTCAGAGTGTGCATGTGTAGACAAGTGCCTGTGGGTGAACTTCAAGGCAAAGACATTTCCAACTGCTTAGCTTCTTTCCCTGGAGACAATACACTGAGTACATGACTCCAATCCTGGTTATAGCACCAACCAGTAAACAAAGCACCAGGACTCCTGGACTTGTGTTCTCTCGCTTATGAAACTAATGACGTCTGTCAGTCGTTTGTGCATATAAATTGGCAAATACGGAGAAGGAAGGTGACAGGTGACTTTTGTTTTTATTTAATAATCGGTGATTCACAGTGTAAAACTTTATTAGGTTTAGCCTTTGCAGACATGAGCCCTGAGATGGAGGCTTAGCGACTTGTCTTCAGATGTGCTTACCTTGAGTGTCAAACTGATCATAGTCAACAAACCTGACAGAGATGATAACAGGAGGATTAGCACAGAGTTTGAGAGAAACAGCACAAATCCTAACCAACTGCATTTCAGTTGGGCTGATAAACTGTCATCTTACAGAGCACCCGAGCGCTGCCTTCCTTTAGGCAAAGAGAATTTGAGCCTCCGAGCTTGGTGTTAACGCAGCAACCAGGGAAAGGAAAAAAATGGCAAAGGATCTGTAGCCGAGTGGAGTTTCAAAGCCCTGCCAGAGTAGAACAAAACCCAGCCTTGCAGAAATAGAGAGAAAAAGAGATTTGAAAGGGTGTCTCGCACAGGGCTGACATCTCACATCACCCTACAAGGCTTGGGCTTCCACGCCCGGCATGGCGTCTCGGGCAGAGACTGCCGTCCTCTGTCTATTGTCCCAGTTATACACAAACTCTCCACTTTCGACTTTGTGTGCTTTTTTTTTTTTTAATTTATTTGAGAGACAGAGAAAGCGAGAGAGAGCATGAGAGGAGAGAAGGTTAGAGGAAAAAGCAGACTCCCCGTAGAGCTGGGAGCCCGACGGGGGACTCGATCCCAAAACTCAAGGATCATGACCTGAGCCGAAGTCAGCCGCTCAACCAACTGAGCCACCCAGGCCCGACTTTGTGTGCTTTTGCCATTTTTGGTACACTCCACCGTGTACCCCTCCGGTCTCTTTTCCTTAATGAATACAGTCCCCCACCTCTACCACCACACCCACACTCTCACCCAAAAAAAGCACAAACAGACCAAAGGAAACCTGTCTTATGCACTGTTGACTGAACAAAGGATACATGAGCAGCAACAGGAAGGTTGAGAAAAAAACACCCGGGTTTCACAACATTCCTCTGCTACGTGGTCCTCATCCATGCCCAGCCCTAGGATGAGAGTCTTACATTTTCCCTTGCTTTGCAGAAAGTGAGCTTTTCCTCATTAACCTTATCACAACCTTCTCCTGCCTTATTTTAACTTGTTTATTTTAAACCATTTCTGTGAAGTATATGACTGCGCTACCTATGCTAACATTCTAGTGACTGATGACTTGCTTACACAGACTAAATGCCAGGGACAGGAGGAAGCCCGTATGCGTCTGACTGTGAATCCAGCATCACACCTCAGGGATGTTGATGGGCTTCTGTGTGACAGAAAGAACAAATGCAAATCCAATCAAAATAACTACATGTTTATGAACAGAAAAAGTGTGAGACAGAAATAGACACATTTGAGGGCTTAAGTCTCTAAGAAGGAGAGAGCAGAGTTACAGAAGTTACAGAAAACCTAAACCAGCTTCAGAATATAGCTTATTTTGGGTTCTTTAACATTTTTCAGGATGCTGACACATCTTGCCAGAAAGAGGCTAACAGACTGAGAAGCCCCGGACATGACCACATCATGCAGGAAAAGAGCTTACCCATGCCCAAAGGTAAGCATGGTCCCTAGGCGACCTTGGAGGGTACCATTTAGAGGTTACAACAGATGAGGAGCTGGGGTTCGATCTGGCTGGAACACAGATGTAGATGTGAAAGGATGAGAAAATACTGTGGGAACCAGACAGCTAATGTACCCCCCTAACTATCTACACTAGATAGAGATGATAGATAGATGATGATGATAGATAGATGATAGATAGATAGATAGATCGATAGATCGATAGATAATACAAATAGATAATAGATAGATAGACAGGTGGTCAAAGGTTTGAAGTTTATATTTAATTTGATGGCCCCAGATGGTGAGAAACAATAATACTTCACATACTCCAGTGTCTCCAATACTCCACAGCAATCTTTGGCCACATGCTGCTGTTTCATGAAGCCCCTTTCCCCTGACTTCTATTTCATTCAAGATTGTCCTTAACGTCTACCATTTCTGCATTGCACCTGCACAGAAAGGTGAGCTGTGATGAGGAGAATCTCTATTTTCTCAGAGCACTTCTCCCATTCTATTTTTTTTAATCTCTAATTAACAAACAAATCCCCCTTCCAACCGAGATGCCACCAAAAACATAAGCTTTGGGATGAACAGGGTAGGGGACAAAATTCTTCCAGCAAGCTATACCAAGAACTGCGAAGAGTCTGAGACTTTATCCTACTTAAAATGTCAACAAGTTGGTTTGCTCGTTTCATGCGTGCCGGCAGCAGCACAAGGTTCCCGGGTCGGAGATTGGAGATGTTATTGCTCATGGCACAGCAGGCAGCGGGAGAATTGGCATATTTGCATCGGTCCTTTTTGCCCTCAAGTGCCATGGGGGCAAAGTGCGTGGGCCCAGATGACACCTGCGTGCTCAGCGGGTTGCCTTTATTATAATGGACAGTTAGCGTGCCTGCCCTTTGCTCCGGAGGGAGCTATCCCTGTCTTCCAAGGCTCCTTGCTATGAAGACATCCTTGAAAAGATAGCTTACAGTAAAAGATACTCTGTGTCTCTTCGTGCAAGAAACTCCTGAGACTCCATGGATAATCACCTCCCAACAGATTCCCTGCTTCTGTTTCTCACTACCTTCATTACGTGCCCTGCCCCGTCCTTACTGTCCGATGCATTAAGCTCTCCCTGTGCCCACGTCTCCTCCCTACTGACCACTCTTCACTGTATCCACTTGCTTCTTCAACTTGATTATAAGCTTCTCATGAGACTATTATTCATCTTGATATCACCAGGTCAGCACAGTGTTTGAGCCTCGGGGGAACTCGATAAATGTTCAAATAATGAAGGACAACCTTTAGATATTTCCTTGAGCGCAGGGGCTGCATCCTATTTAACTTTATGTCACAAGCTATAGCCCCTAAAAGAGCTTCTTTTGTATAGCAGGCATTATTATTGCAAAAAAAATTAAGTAATTAGTGCTTTATTTCCCAAGCAGACTAACTAAGTCCAACATCCTAGACCAGGAGTCTCAAGCTGAATAGCAATCTAAACTTCTTAAATCATAGTTGCATATTGCAGCAATGTCATTTTGAAAAGCAAAGTATTTTAGATACTGTTGTTTTCCTCATTTTAAAATCAAGCGTATTTCTTATACTTTATAGTTTTTACCATAGACTATTTTTCATAGTGTCTCGAGTTTTTTTCCTTTTATCACAAACTTTATGTAAAACTCACCACGGGTAGTCTTCACTTTAGCAACAAAATATGTTCACACATTTTTTTCTTGAAGCACATACTTTTATTTTCCCACTTTGGATAGAGAAAAGACTCTATCAATTGTTCTAGCTGCCTTTTAACCCTGCTCTAACAAAACCAGTTGTGGGCAATGCTCCTTGGCCTCAGAGATTGGAATTTCTCAGGGAGGGTTAGGAACACAGAAAGCCTAGGCCCTCCCTCTGGGATGATTGGTTCTCACTCCAGCCCAGTACTGTCAGGTCTCCTGATATTGTATGAGTGTCTGAGATCTGGAGGTTTACATGAAAGCTCCTAAGTTCATTTGTTGGCCATTTATTCAAGGAACATATACATGCAATGCATAGATTCTCGGATCATTCCTGACCCTGGGCCCTCAGTTGGCTGCCTCCGAAACTGCCTGGAATGGATAACAGAAAGGTACCCGATGGGGGTTAAAGGCCGAACTGGGAAAGTGAAGACAGATGGCACGCCTACATTGTGTGCAAATGGCAGAGAAAGTGTCTTATGCTGCATATGATACATGGAGAATATTCAACAATTAGACAAGGATTCTTCCCTAAAGAAGCTTCCAGTGGATGGGTAACCTATCAAGTGAAAGCCAGGGGGCACTTTTGGTGTTTTATTTACTCAGTAGTTTAGGGTCCTAGATAGAGTCTTCTAATTGTCTTTCGTGGACACATCTTTTGTATAAGGCTTTCTAAGTCTTTCAGAGAACGTTTTACGAAAAGGACTTACCCTGCTTTCTATTTCATCCTGTTACAAACAGGTAAAGTGGCAGTCAGGCTGGTACATACTTAGCCACACCCCACACACATGTGCATCCCCTGGGGTCCGAACATCCCTGGGTAAAGAAAATACTGGCCTTCTGGGGGCCGATGGCTTGGAAGTACTAATAGCTCAAAGGTCCAAGGGAAGCTGGCCCTGCCTCGGGGCAAGTGAAGGTTAGTAGAGAAGCACCGCAGGAGAGACATTTGGTGCCGCTTCTCAGAGTAGTGCTTCAACTCGGTGCACCAACGTCAGGTGAAGGTCCTCCACGTGTATGTGTGTGGCTGGTGGTAAAGAAAGGAACCTGCAAAATCAAACCAATCTGGTGCAAATTCTGTTGCTTTGGGCCCTGTGACTTCATCTCCCTAAGTTTTAGTTCCTTCCTCAATACAATAGAAATAACAATAACAGCAGGTACTGCATGAAATTCTGGACACAACATAACCCTAAAACTCCTAGAATAGAATGAGAGGCAGAGAAGAAATAGGGATGTGTGGACAGACGACAGTGCCTTGTAGCCTGAAGAAGTAGCCTGAAGCGAAGCTGCCCAGAGTGCCATCTGACAGGAAGCCCAGGTGGAAGCATGGTCTGGTCCAGGGGAGGATGGAGACAGGAGTGAGCACACACAGAGAGGACACGATGGCGTGATGGCTCACTGCATAAGCTAGACCATTCCCTAGACTCTGGTGGGAAAAGAAAAATTGAATACATTTTTATTTTCAGTGGCCCACACCCTTGGCATGAAACTTGCTGAAATCCCCAAAAAAGATATAGAAGAATTGCAACCTGAAATTACTACCAGGTGGTAATACAACAGGAATTGTGATAGGGATCCTTGATTTCTCGGAGGCAGGAAAGAAAACATGGTCTTTAGACTACTTTGGCTTCTCAGACTTGGTTTTATTTTAAGAGGCTTTAGAAAACAAACTCTTAGATAAAAATAAGGAGAGTCTTAGGTTCTGACTCTGGCTTTGCAACTAAATCACTTGAATAGGACAATTGATCACTCTGTGCTTCGTGATTGCCATGTGGAAAATGGGAATTAATAAAAACTGCATCTGCTTTCCCAGCAAGGATGATGTATAGGAGAAGATGGCTCGTGAAGCATTTAGCATCTGGAATAAAATGTGTAGTAGGAATTCTAGGTCACATCATTCGTTAATAATATATGATTGATTTTATAGAAGATGAGCCCCCCTTATTTTGGATACAAGACAGATTATTGCCTCTATTGTTCTCAAGAAGAAAACCATAACGCATTTTCTTTTGAATATGTTGGAGAAAATTGGCAAAGAGAATTAAAGAGTGTCACTAAAATTTTTATTACTGTGGGTATTGGCCAGTCCAGAAATAAAAATCTCATTACATTAACGTTAATGGTGGGAAATGAACCATTTCACTTACATTTTTAAAAGCTGGTGATGCACTGTTTTCTTAAGACTCTCAAAACCATGTTTCATTGCATACCTATGGGAAGAGCAGCATCAAGGTTACCCATGATTGATGCTAAATAATTTACTAAGAATATATATATTGCCTTCAGGAAAAGAGCATGAAATTTAGAATATATAAATATTAAACAAAAGTAAATCCTTCAGAACCTTTCTATCATTGAGGAGCAAAGCAAGAAGACTCAGAATCATCTCCAAAATAGTAATTAAAGGGAGGAAAGACTTTTAATACTCTAAACTCTGAATTTATTTTTAATGTGTGTACAGAATTTCCATTTTTAAAATACCAAATGCTTTGATTGCTTTAAAAATCAATTTACGCCATCCCATTATTTCAACAATTGAAGTTGGGGCGCCTGGGTGGCTCAGTGGGTTAAGGCCTCTGTTTTGGCTAGGGTCATGATCTCAGGGTCCTGGGATAGAGCCCTGCATCTGGATCTCTCCTCAGCGGGGAGCCGGCTTCCCCCCTTTCTCTCTTCCTGCCTCTCTGCCTGCTTGTGATCTCTCTATGTCAAATAAATAAATAAACAAACAAACAAATAATTGAAGTTATTTTGGACATGAAATTTATGGTAGATCATCTGGGTTTAATATTTTCAATTGGAAGCATTCTGAAGTCCTCTCACACTTAAATAGAATGATATACTGTATGTAATAAACTTATTGGTGGATTTTGGATTCTCAGGAAATAAAAAGAAATTTCTGAAGATTTCCTCTCTTTCCCTGAAAAAAAAAAAAGTATTAGCAAGCTGAATCCAGAACTTGAAACAATGAACACAAAAGAGATTGGAAAGACTGAATTGTCCCAAGTCAAGTATTCAGAGTGTCACCGCGATTCAGAAATTCTGACGTATCCTAAGCAAGATGAACCAAAAATAAATCTGTGACAAGAAACGTTATATTAAAATGGTAGAACACGAGGGGTGCCTGGGTGACTCAGTCAGTTAAGTGTCTGCCCTTTGGCACAGGTCATGATCTAAATGTTCTAAAAGATAACTAATGCAGTTGGACCCACACCTCACACTACTCACTAGAAAAAATGTCAAATAGACCAAAGATTTATATGTAAAAAAATTAAAATCATAAAAATACTAGAACAAGAGAGATTCCTTTCCAAAGGATGGTTTAGGCATCAAAAATCTATAAATTATAAAAGACGAGCTTGACATATTTAACCACACAAAATAAATACCTGGAGGTACATACATTTTCCAAGAGACATATCTAAGAATACAAAGAAACAAATATATTGATATATAGGTATCAGGTGAATACTAACCAAAAAGAGCTTGGATAAACAGACTTTAAGACAGAAAAAATATTATTAGGATGCCATTAAGGATGAAGAGAATCACTGTGTATAGAGAAAATGTTCAACTGATCAGAATATAAATGTTCTAAACCTAGGTACACATGAATTATCCTCACAATATAGAAAGAGAGATTTGAACATAGTGGGAGAATCATAGTGGAATTATCAACATAGTGGGAAATTTCAAAACAATCTTCTATCCCTAATAGGTAAAATTAGTAAAGATATAAGCAATTTGGACAGCCTGATTTAATGTTGTAGATATATAGGTCAGCATCCAATTGCTACTGCCTTCCTAAGTGAAATGGAACAAATGAAAGAAAGTTCTACTAATTCCACTAAACGGATCTCAGTAATTTCAAAGAAATTTCCTTTAAAGTATTCAATACAATACAATTTTAAAGTATTCAATATGATTCAATTAAGTTAGAAGTCAAAAACAAAAAGAAATAAAATCTCCATATATATGCAAATTTAAAGCAATTCCAAATAATTCATAATACAGAAAAATCTTAAAATGGGAAAGTCTTAGCATTGAATGATCTTGTCTATTAATTTTGAATGCAAGACAAAATCATTTCAAGTCAATAAGAACATCAGAATTTCTTCTTTGTGCCATGAAAAATATAAGTTGTGTTACGTTCTTAAATATTATAACAAATGATTGAACAATGACCCATGTAGCTTAGAAAATCTGGAGCATTGAAATAATTTGATTTTAGTTACATGCATAAGTTATTTTAGAAAATAGACAACTAGTGAAAGTCAAGGTTGTAGAATTTTAGTACTTCACAGGGATTTTAAAGAACAAATTAACTCTATATTACAGATAAATTAAAGTTGGGAGAAGTGTCTTGTAAAGTCTTCCAGCTGGTTGATGTCAGAGCTAGGATCCTAACCAAAGTGACAGCAGAATGTCATGGATTCAGACAAACATGGGTTCAAGTATTGTCTCCACAACTAAGCTTCAGTTTTCACATCAGAAAAAAAAAGAGGTTAGTTGGTTAATCATACTTACCTCTAAGTTTTTTTGGAATTTATAAGTGCATATGAAGTTTACACATGTGAGGATATCACCTATGAGTAAAGAACGTTCATTGTTTACCAGATAATAGTCTTTCTATTAAACATTAGGTCTGAGAAACTTGCTTTTACAATTTAAACGTAACATGATACTGTACTCATCTATTTCCTAAAGACATTCATGTAATTTTTTACGTAACAGCTACCTTGCAGATAGGCTAGAAAGCTGTAACACCCATTTCTGAATGTGAATGGAACATAATCTAACATATTCTAGGGCAGTGACTTAGAGTTTCAGTCATAATGATCTCTGCCATTAGCTCAGTGCCTCCAGGCTTTCAGTCTGCACCCAAACCACCCACGGAAATCTTGACCAACAGATTCCATATTCCCGAGGGAAGCCCCAGGCCTGTATATTTGAAAAACTCAGTTTAGATTCTGATAGGTACCAAAGATTACGAACTAAGCCCTAAGATTCCTTTTTTGAACTCAAGCTCTGATGACATCATTCTCTTTGCTCAAACACCTCCAATGGCTCCCTACTGCCCCAGGAATAAGGGACTAATGGCTTAGGGTGTCGTCTGCTCCCCGCAGAGTCATCCAAAAATCTGTGTTGCCCTATCTCATATCGCATAGTCTGTGACATAAATCCAAGGCTACAAACTGAACATACTCTAATCTTTTCAAGTGCCTGTCTGTGTATCAGCTGCATGAGATCACCTTAAGAGCTTGGGGAAATGGCAGATTCCTGCTGTTGCTGCCACCCTTCCACAATCCCGTAGGTATGGAACCTGCCATTTTAATAAGCAACTGAGGTGAGCCTGAGAAGTTCTTATTACTCCTCATGCTGATTTTGGAACTGCTGCTTCCTCTCCAGGTGTGCCCTGTCCTACCTGGCCGACTCTTGGGGCTCAGCTCAGATTCACTACTTTCCATCAGATCTTGACTCCCCCTCTAAATGAACTTCTCTTACACAAGGCCCCCATATTTAGCATCTTTTGTCTCTTATGTGGTGGCTTTTATACTCTCCCTGCTAATAGACTCCTGAGGACAGAATCCGTGTCTTTCTCATTTTTATATTCTCCATAATGTTTAATACAGTGACTTCTTTGAGTTAAGGAATCAATCAATCAATATCCTTGGAATTGAATTGGATACAAAAAATGGGATGGATCCTGGGCTGGTTGGGAGAGCAACAGGGCTACGATGGATGGTGGGGAGGGGGCACAAAGGAAGTCCGATTCTCAGAGGGTGGGGAGGGGCAGGGAATTTGGCAGGACTAGGACTTCTCTCAAAACTTTGGATCCGTGGTCCAGGAAACCAGGAAACATACACATATATAATAGAGAAAATATCTTTCCTATGTAATTAGTCTGCATAAAAGGAGAGAAATCTACCAAACCTCAACAGTGGTTATCTCTAGGGCAATGGGGACTTTTATTTTTCTAGCTATGATTTTTTTTCTAAGTTTTCTTCAACAGACAACATTCTGTTTTTACAACTACATAAGAAGTGTTTTTTAAAAATAATCATCTGACATCTTTCCGTTTTTCTCCCCCAGAGTTACTCTATAACTTGGGGAAGGATTACCTGAAGCTCCAACAGACCATTTTAGCATTCATTTGACAAACATTCACGGAACAGCATCTGTTGCCAGAATCTTTGTTAGAACTGGAGAATACGGAGATGGGTGACACATGGTCCGCGTTCTCACAGGACTAACGAGCTGGTGGGGGAGCAGACATGTGGGCAGAAAGGTTCGATATGATGTAATAAATGCAGTGCTACGAATGCACGGGGTCCTGGGAACCATGTGCCTAGGCCACCTAACCCCAACCCCACTGGCAGAAAGCTTCTTGGATGCGCAAAAACCTGAGTGGTTCCGAGGACAGTCAGTCAGTCATCCCTAGAAGTAAAAGGTAGGAAATCCTGGTGAAAGAAAGAACATAAGGGATGAAGGCAGGAAGCAATATTCAACCCTGGGAATGCTTCCATTCAGTGGCGTTTTAAGGAGGAGATAGTAAATGATGCAGAAGCCAGCAGGTGTCAGCCATGGACACCCTTGTCAGTCACAAGAAGGAGCTTGAAAAAACTTTCTCTATTTCTGTTTCAAAACCTCATTTGCTATTTTCCTATTTGCAGTGGTTTGGTCTTTAAAACATTACAGAATATTTATACCACAAAGTCCCTGGACAAAGTTTTGGTTATATAGTGGATAAACAAGAGGGCAACTCAAAGTTGTTTCTGAATCTTTTTTTTTCCCCCAAATACTTTTATCTTATTCTTTCAGTGTTATGAGATTAATTGTTCACGCACCACTCCCAGTGCTCCATGCAATACATGCCGTCCCCAGTACCCCTTTCTGAATCTTATTGGTAATCAGAATCACCTGTGAGTTCTTGAAGAAACATAGATTCGATGCCTACCTCCAAATAGGATTTTAAAACTCTCAGTTAGTTCTAATAAGAATTCTGTTTGGGAACTACTATTCTAGGTTTGCCATTGTTTCCAGCTCCTGCCATTGGAGTCACCTGGAGAACTTCTTAAATCTACAGATGTCCATGCAGGCCCATCCCTAAGAGTTCTGGCTCACTGATCTGAGGCAAGGTGCAGGCATCTGCATTTAACAGAAATTCCTGGGTGACACTGGTGTACGATCTGGGCTGAGGACTACTGCTGAGTCTAAACTCTGTTGTTGAACCAAATAAGATAAACCGGAAGAAGGGAAGGGAGAAGAGAAGACCATATAGGATGGTGGTGGGCAGAATGCCATACTGGTTAAGAACTCAGCTTTGGAATCAGACACACAGAGTTTGAATTCTGCCAGTTTTAAAGATTCCATCAAGCTACTTAAACTTTCCAAGCCAGTTTCCTTAAATAAGGTGGTAATACGGTTGGAATGTTAACCGCAGGTAAAATTCTTAGCATCACACATGCTAAATATTAGCTATTAATATTAAGACAGTATTTTAAGTAGGAAGAAGTGTTAAGTATTGCCGAAAGGTGAAATGAGGTTCGCCTAATTGTTTCCAAAGAAATTAGCAAGGTGAAAGTCATGGTAATCTCAGTGAGAGCAGTTCAGGTACAATGGTACGGAAGAAGTCCAGATTTTGTCCTGAGCTCTATTTCTATATTCATTTATAAAATGATCTCCCGAAAACTGCAAACTACAATGATGTAACTTTATTGTCTGATAGAAAGCCTTTCAAAGAACTTTAATATTAGGTTCTCATTTTTATTAAGAACCAATAAATGAACTGATTATGTAAGAACATTTAACACTGTGCCTTCCATGTTCAAAAAGAACCATTATTTGTAAATGGTTGCCTGTGTAAGACCCATCCACTGTGTGTAAAGCCGCTATCAAGGTCATCCTTCTTAAGCTGTGTAACGACCTTTTAATTCTTTTTCTCTTGAGAGCTCAGAGCCAGGCCCCTTCCGCGTGTAGAAGAGCATTCAGAGCTCTGAGAAGCCAAGGCAGGTCTTCCTGCTCTGTCTCAACTCTTCGTCCAGACCACCCAGCCTGCTTTCAGTTTTGTCTCTTCCCTGTTGGGGATCCTTCACTTAGGTTCTACTCTTCCTCTCTGTTCCTTTCCTCAGACTTGGAATGTGCATTTTCCTCTGGCTTCCAAGGCCACGGAGGGGATGGACCCAGGCTTCCATTTCCCTTTCTCTCTGCCCCCATGGGGGCTGCTGAGAGTCTCCACACCCAGATTGTGGTAAGTGATCAAGCTAAGATACATGTCTAGAAGGTGTCATTTCCCAAGACACAGAATTGACATGGCCCAGGTAACCAACAGGGAATGATTAAAAACAGAGTAAAACAAAACAAAAAAGCAGAAACCCAAGTTTTGATACCTTAGAAAGACATTTAAAATGGCAAGTATTTGGGGGCACGTGGGTGTTTTAGTCAGTTAAGTGTCCAATTCTTGATCTCGACTCAGGTCTTGATCTCATCATGGTAAGTTGGAGCCACGTGTTGGGCTTCATGCTGGGTCTGGAAACTACTTAAAAGAGGAGAGGAGAGGAGAGAGAGGAGAGGAGAGGAGAGGAGAAGAGAGGAGAGGAGAGGAGAGGAGAGGAGAGGAGAGGAGAGGA
>CM052802.1:17774687-17791805 GCA_028533885.1 Nasua narica | reverse complement strand
TTTTTGTTGTTGTTTCTTTGGTTTGGTTTTTTTGGTTTTTTGTTTGTTTGTTTTTTAGCTGGCTTCTGTTTATTGAATTTAAGACTTAGTTCCTTATTCTGGAAAGACCCTCAAATTTAGATTCTTCTATGAAGGTAAGGGAGCAACAAAAGTTTCTCTTGAACCCTTAGGGTCTTGAGTGCCTTCAAGCCACATGGCATAATTGCCCATTTTAGGGCCCTCAGCCCCTACGGTAGCATAATATTCCATTAGATTGATGAGGGAAGAGAAGGCATAGTGAGGACTAAGCATAAGCTGACACCCCGCAAACTCCACCCAACCCCCTCTCCTGGGTGGAACACATTCTTCCAGAAATCTCCCAACTAAATGTTAATGCCTAGCTAGAGGGGAAAAAAAACCCTTAACTTGACAATATCCTGTAGGTCCTTTTTAGCATATGAAAGTTCTTTTGAAACCTCCCTTGTTCCTCCCCTAACCCCACACTATTTAATCAGCCACCGCTCAAGACATCTTTCTGTCCACAGGTCCTGTCCCTGTGCCACCATTTGGCACCAAAGACGTCTCAAGAATTCTTTCTTGGTCGTGGGCTCCAGAACTCACCCCAACAAACCTCACCAATATTCCAAAACCCTGTCAATATGACCATGCAAAATGAGTTCCCCAAATATTGAGTATTTGGAGTATTTTTAGGTATAAATCATATAACAATTTTTATTAATGTTTTATGCACATGTTTTTAGATGTCTTTCTGATTATTTCTGCATAAAAGTCTTAATTGTATAAAACAGAAGGTATATATATTCTTAAATTTTCTGGTACTTATTTACAAATTGTTTTCTGAAAAAATGATAGATGAGAGTGCTTCTTTCACTCAACACATACAACACTTGAGTATTGTTCTCAAAAATATGCAAGTAAGATGAATAAATAATGAAATAAATGGTTTTAACTTCCTAGGTTAGTCAAATGTCATATGCTTTTAAGCAACATCAAATGTTGGCAAGAATATGTAAAAACTGAGACTCTTGCTCATTGCTGGTAGTAAGATAAAGCAATTAATTTGGAGAATTTTGTGGCAGGTCTTAAAAATTTAAACACACATACACCCCATGACCCAACAATTTCACTTCCAGATGCTTACCCAAGGGAAACAAAAAGGTATGGACACATAAAGACTTGCACACAAGTGTTCAAAGCAGCTTAATTCACAATAGCCAAAAACAATCTAAATGTCCATCAGAAGAAGATGGGATAAGCAAACCATAGTAAATTCATTTAGCACAACACTGCTGGAAAAATGAAAAGCCTTACTGATACAGCTGCAGTGACAATTGTCAAAACACTGATTTGACCAAAAAAGGCAGATACCAAGGATTACTTACTGGATGATTCTTTATATATATATATATAATGTCTAAGAAAATATAAAATTTATCTATAGGGATGAAAGTCAGAATATAGTGCTGTTGGAATAAAATGATTGAAAAATGGAATGAGGTCAATTCCTGGGGTGATTGGAATGTTCTACCTTATGTTCTGGTTTGCTAATTACACAGGGACATGCAATTGCCAAAACTCATTGAACAGGACAGTTAAGATTATGTGCATTTTACTCTACATAAAGTGTATCTCAAAATAAATTGAGATTCTAAATCCATTATTCAAAGAGAAATTATTTTGTAAACACCAAATCCATCTACAAATATCTACTACCTCAAAACTTATGTGCCACTGAATCATGTTCATTGGAACTATGCTCAAATAAATGGCACTCATCAGTTCCAAAGTATACATCATAATAGAGTTCATGAATTTGGATGAAAAAAAAAAGTAAGGGGCATTTTCCTTCATTTGCAAAATTACCTATAAATGTACTGGCAAGTTGCTCAATTTATTGGCTTTCATTTCACCTGAAGGGACTTCATTATGTACGTCATCTCTGTTCAGGTTTTTTTCAGTTACAAAATATTTTCTCCTAGGTAAGAATGCTTTTATTGAGTTGAATGAAGATATCATGTAGATATTGTGTCAGAAAGAAACTCTCTGTCCTGCAAAATAGCCCACCCTGGTAGACTTTTTTTTTCTTAAAATCGTGTCATATTTAATATCACGTGATGATATGGGACATAATTCAGTAGCAGCTTACATCACAAAGGATAATTAACAAAATAAATCAGTGATGTCTCTTGCTTTATGCCTGCCCCGGTGGGTACATAACTTGGATTAAGAATTATTCATGTTAGGGCGCCTGAGTGGCTCAGTCATTAAGCGTCTGCCTTCCACTCAGGTCATGATCCCAAGGTCCTGGGATCGAGTCCCACATTAGGCTCCCTGCTCTTTGGGAAGCCTGCTTCTCCCTCTCCTTCTGCTGCTCTCCCTGCTTGTGCTCCCTCTATCGCTGTGTCTCTCTCTGTAAAATAAACAAAAATCTTCAAAAAAAAATCCTATCTTTAAAAAAAAAAAGAATTATTCATGTTATATCAACATGGACAGGACTGGAAGAGATTATGTTGAGTGAAATAAGTCAAGCAGAGAGAGTCAATTATCATGTGGTTTCACTTATGTGTGGAGCGTAAGGAAAAAGATAGATGACATTGGGAGAAGGAAAGGAAGAGTGAATTGGGAGAAAACGGAGGGGGAGACAAAACATGAGAGCCTGTAGACTCTGGGAAGCAAACTGAGGGATTTGGAGGGGAGGGGATGGGGGGTTGGGTGACCTGGTGGTGAGTATTGAGGAGGGCACATATTGCATGGAGCACTGGCTGTGGTGCATGAGCAATAAACCTGAAAACACTGAACACTGAAAAAATAAAATAAAAATTAAAAAAAAAGAATTATTCACGTTTAAACCTAAGAGAGGATGAAAACACCAAAAATACATTTTTTGAATCAGATTGTCTTTGATACAATCTAGGATACTTTTTTGAGACAGCAATTTACCTAAGAGGGTACTTCTTTTTAACATAAATATTTGAATAGAGCTTGAATTTAGCTGCCGTCTGCAAAGAGGATTAATTTTCTTTGGCAAGGAAGAGTATCTCAGAACATTGAAATCATTGAGAAATAGATGTGTATGAGAGGTTTTACAATTTTTGTTAAAAATAAAACTATCGCTAGACATTCCCACTTACAAAATATTTCTATAAGTCACATGTTGATAATAATAGGGAGGAAATAGAATTGGAGGTTGAAGAATGGGAAAAATGACAAAACAGAAGTGTTTTTGAATTGCTGTCTTAAAAGTGATAAAGGACGATAAAGTGAACTTTGGAAATTCATTCTGTCTCTCCCGTGTCGTTAAAAGCAGGAACAAATGAAGCCAGGTACAGAATGTCTTGCTTTATACTGATGTGTTGTGGCCTAAAATCATAAGCAAAAATACAGCAATGTAACATCAGGTACTACTTGAGAAATAGGGTTATACGTATTTATTTTTCTATGTGATGAATAAGAAGGCACAACTAAGAAATGCTCTCTTAACTATCCTAAATAAAGTCTATAAAGTAAGTGATATCAACAGGTATATTTAAAAAAAACGTTTTGAAGTACAATCTACACCCCCAACTTAGGGCTCAAACTCATGACCCCAAGATCAAGAGTTGCAGGCCCTACTGACTAAGCTAACCAGGTACCCCATTTTATTGTTTTTCAAATTAAAAAGTAAGACATATTTGTTGTAATTAATGCAACAATGCATATATAAATAATAACTGATACACTCCTTCTCCTTGTGAAGTAACCAAATTTAGATTTAGTGTCTTAAAGTCGAATTATGCCAGAAGCACATCCTGAGACAATTCAGGTGGAAGTGATTTATTAAAGATTTACTCCCAGGAGAAATCAGTAAGAAAAGGGGGAAATGAGATAGGAATGGGGAAGAAGCCAGTTAGGCTTCTATAATTTCAGAGGAAATCCCAAACCACCTTCTCTCAGAAATCTTTGGAGTATAAAATTATGCCTGGAAGCAAAGGCTTTATACTCAGCTCAGTATAAAAGCCCAGTGGGGACATATAAACTCAAGTTTTTCCAGTACTCTTAAGAATGAGTTAGCTCCAGTGCCTAAAGCAGTTTTCTCAATGTCACAGATGAAGTCTTAGCAGCAAAGCATCCCAAAGCTGGGATGGGTAGGACAGAGCTGAGAAAAAAAGCATCTAGGTGGGGAATACACATTGCCTCTTACACCTGGGATCTATCCTTTTACAACTTTTTCCATGCTTATACAAATGTGTGTGTGTGTGTGTGTGTGTGTGTGTGCATACATGCACACATATGTATACACATGTGTACTCTGTGTGTGTACATATATGTAGTGTGTAGAGGTCCGTACATATATGCAATGTGTGTGCACCTATGTACTGTGTGTGCGTGTGTATACATGCAATGCATGTGCATGTATACGTGCACACGTCTGTAAATGTGTATGTGTGTATGCACACATACATGGTGTGTGTGCATGTATACATGCTTGTATGTGTATGTGTACATATTTTACATACACATGTACTTTATATGTATATATTTGTGTTTTTAATATTTGTGCACATGTATATATGTAAACACACACACCTTTGTGTTTCTGTTATTAAGAAATGAAATATATTACTCACTGTTTATCAACATGCTTTTCTCACTAATTCATCCTGAGTAGATATATTTGTCCAGTTCAATAGATGTAGCACTAATCATTGTTTTCAATAGCTACATAACACTCCATAATTTGAATGCACTATGACGAATCCAGCTATTCCTTAACTAATGACCATTTAGTTTTGTTTTTGCCACCACAGAGAACTGAGGCATTGAAAAACGAAACATAAAAAAACACCTTATTTCTGTAGGATGCCATTTCAAAAAATGAAACTGCTAAGTCAAAGGTATGCTTGTGTCTTTATAATTTTCACAGATATTGCCAGATTTATTTTCTTTTCCAAATGGAGAAATCTGCCTGCCTAGCAGTCATGAGTGAGGATACCTGCTTCCCTGCGTCATCACCAGCAGCACAGTGTCACTCTTCAAAATTTTTGCTGATACAGTAGATGGGAATGGTAGCACATTGTTGCTTCGGTTTTCATTTCCCTGGCTAGTAGAGCTATTGCGCATATTTTCCCATATTTACTGGCCATATGGACTTTTTTCTTGAATTGCCTATGCATGTACTTCTCTCATTTTTCCATTGGAATTAATTTTCTGATAAATTTGTAGGTGCGTTTTATTAATTAGGGTCATAAAGTCTTCTCTTTCCTGTGTCTTATAAACATTTAATTCAGTCTATCATTAAAAACATGAAACAAAGGATCTTAAGTTTTGTTCAGTCAGAAATATCCATCTTTCTTTTATGACCTCTGTGGTTTCTCCTAAGTCTAAGGTTATAAAAAATATTTATACATATACAATAAATAAATAACAAAAGATATATATTTGTTTTGGATTTTGTTTTAAAGATTTATTTGAGAGACAGCACAAGAGCATATTGCAGGCATGAGTTGGGGGAGGGGCAGAGGTAGAGACTCTTGAAGCAGACTCCCCATTGAGTGTGGAGCCCCCTCCCCCAAGGGCTCAGGGGGAGGAGGCTGAGATCATGACCTGAGCCAAAAACAAGAGCCAGATACTTAACTGGACTACCATCACACATACACATTTACAGATTTAAATACAAATATATATATTTGTATTTAAAATCTACAGAAGTATCTTTTTGGAAGATATAAATGATAAATTATTTGAGCATCAATATTTTCAACATTTTCCATTGAAACAAAATACAAACCTTGTAATTTATTAAAGTTTCAAGGATTCATACTGATTTCTGGGCTTCCCTTAACATTGGTTTCCCTATTCCTATATCGACAAAAATATAAATATCAGTATAGTTACTGATGTGATTTGCAGTATATCATGTCAGGCAAATATGCAATTATATTTTTTAAATTGCATAACTTTCTGACTACTTTCAAACATTTTTCAATATGAAATTTAATTACTTAGTATTTTTCCAAAATACTCATGCTTTCTCTCTTTCTAAAATAAATAAGTACATCTTTAAAAAAACAATAATTTGACCATTTTTCCCCAATTCTTGTATGGATTTTTTAAATTTTCTTACTAATGAAAATCATTGTTAAAATAATGCTTTACAAGGGGTATCCCTGACATCAACGTAAAAGCCTTGAGTGTTTTAGTTATTATGATATCTACTATTACTTTTTGGTGGTCTTTATCATATTTAGTTTATTTTTATTCCTAGAATTTCTATTAGGAATGCTGAATTTCTGTAAATGCCTTTCAGTTTCTTTTGATACCGTCCACATATTCTTTCCTCCTTTAATATATTGATGTAATAAATTATGTTGACAGATTCTTAACACTGAAGCATCTTTTGTATTCCTAGGAGAAGTCTTGTTAACACATAGTGTATTTTTCTTTTGGTAAACTAGATTTGATTTATTAATATTCTATTTATATTTGGAAGAAACATATTTTTCTAAGGTATATTTATAACTAGAGAAATTTTTCCATATTTTTCTATGTTCTAGAATCATTTAAATAATCATTGTCTCAAGGACTTCTTATCACAGGCATCCAGTTTTTCCTGATTCTTGAGTGCTGACGAGGGACTGAGATTGGTGTTCATAAGAGCCTTGGCACTGTTCTTCCTTCTATGTCTGTCCTTGCCCATTGTCTTCCTCCTCTTAGTATTTTGTGTGGAAAAAAAAGAGAGAGAGAGAGAGTCCTGAGATTATTTTCCCATATATTTGTATGAGACGTTAGGCAGTCAATAATGACTCCTAAGTATCAAGTTCACAAGGGATAATTATAAAGCCTGAATTTTCTTTCAGTTATGTATGGCTTGCAAACATGTAAGTGCTAATAAGGGCAAGTAAAATCTCTGTTAAGAACATTTTGAGAAAGACGTATAACACTTCTTGAGGAAGATCACTGTTATAGATTGGAATCCTGGGAAAGCAGTCTCTGAGATGAAAGTCAGTTTCTCAGAGAATAATTTTGAAATCAACACTTGCTGGAGAATAGGAGTAAGCAGGATTGGGCAAAGGGAAAATTGGCTTAGGATTCCATGCCAATAAAGGCGTAAACTGACTTCACAGCAAATAGTCTGTGGAGTTGTCAGTTGGGGCAGGGAGGCTGGTCTTCATACTCCCTCACTGACCAGGCAAGGGAGGCAGGCTACCTCGGAAAATATGGCAGAAGTCGCTCTTCGACAGAGAACAATCCCAGGGAAATGTTGTTAGCTAACAGCGTTCCCAGCTGCTGGTGAATGTCTTTTGATCCTGAAGAGAACTTTTTGGTAGTGCTTCATAGCACCCACCATAATTAACAGAGGCAAAAATGATAGTTCTAGCTATCACTTTTCTTCCCCCTTAATTAGAGGAAAGAGGTTCACATTGGAAAGTGTCCTAGTTCGGGCTGCAATAACAAAGAACCCATAAGGTGATTTACGAACAATAGAGATGTATTTCTCACAGTTCTGGAGGCAGGAAGTCTGAGGTCAGAGGGCCAGCACAGTACAGACGCTTCTGGATTGTATCTTTACATTGTATCTTTTCATTGTATCATCACATGGTGGAAAGAGAGCAAGAGAGCTCTCTGTGGTCCCTTTATAAAGGCACTAAACCCATCCTCGAGGGCTCCATCTTCATCTCCCAAAGGCCCAAACTTCTAATACTACCATGTTGGGGGGGTAGAATTTCAATATATTAAGTTTGGGGTGTGTGTGTAAGGGGTGAGTGGGGTCACAAATATTTAGTCCAAAACAGAAAGGTTAGAGTAAACTTCTTGAAGAAAAAGATGAAGGTCTCCATAGAAACACAAATCTTACCTGGAGGAATTAAGAATACACAGAAAGGAGTACTGAACCACAATTAATAATCTTTTAAGTATTGAGAAAAATATAATTGATACCTTATTAATAAATGTTTTTCAAAGTTTTTAAGTGAAACAAAAAATTAATTTAAGAGTCCTACAAAATGGTAAGAGCTTTTTGTTAAAGAATTGCAGAATGGCAATGGCTTTGAAAATCACTTATCCCCGTCTGGAAAAAAATGTAAAAATCACTAGAAACTGGTGTATGACTTCAAGAACAAATGATATCATGTTTTTAAGGGAGTTGCTAAGGATAGAGAGGTCCTTGCTTTTGAGGAACTTCCTATCTAATAAGATGACCAGGGTTTTTGGTTTTGGGTTTTAAAGATTTTATTTATTTATTTGAGAGAGATGGGAGAGAGAGAGTGTGTCTGAGCAGGGAAAGGGGCAGAGGGAGAGGCAGGCTCTTCCTTGAGCAGGGAACCCAATTCCAGACTCAATCCCAAAACCCCAGAATCATGACCTGAGCTGAAGGCAGATACTTAACCAACTAAGCCACCCAGGGGCCCCAAAATGACCAGTTTTTTGACTGAATAACTCAGATTATATATTTGGTTTGGGATTTTATAATTTAGCTCTGCCTTAAAGAAGGAAAAGTTCCTTCATAATTGGGAAAACTTTTAGAATATTCTGATGAAAACATTGTATTCAGGCCATTTATTCAAGTTTTGTTTTATATAAACATTCAAAGTTATCAAGTGGGTGGGATTGATTTTGTTTTTATGTTACATTGCAAATATCACAAAGCTCACACAGCTGCACTTGATTTCCATGACACTGGATGCAATATGTTCTTATTTTAAAACTTTTTTTCAGGCAAGAATTGAGCATAATAAAAAAATATCAAAATGATGGACTTTCTGTACTCAGACTTTCCAGTCTTATAAACCTTGATAATATTTAGAACCATGAATAGTGTGAATTTTCCGATTTTATCTCTGTAATAACCCATTGTTTGCCATATGTGAATCTGTTTTCTTTTTTCTCCTTTTCATTATTCCATATCATACACTGTTTCTTGCCCATTAATTTTTCTCATTCAATATTTCTTCATATTCTCCTCTCAGTCTCCTTTTGGCTTGAAATCAAGGATTTAAAATTTAGTATAAAGTTCAGACTCTTGTAAACAGAACTATACCCCAGGAAGACTTCATTTAGATCACTAATGCTTTCCAATTTCTACATTTTATTGGTTACTAAATTAATGACCTACATTAGTACTACATTCAATATTAGATTCTTGAAAATATAAACAAGATTTAAGGGAAAGGTATGATCTATAGCAAGCTATATTCAATTACTAAATAGCAAAAAATCCAAGGTAGTTATAATTAATATAACACAGTGTTTAGCTCAGTGTTTTGCAGAGTGCCCACTCAAAAGCTATGTTGAACAAATAAATGAGTTCATTAAAGCAGTTCCTGATACTACTCCTATTTATGAACACTATTGATTTTTTAGTCTGTGCTATTTTGTAACAAAACTGTATTTAAAACAAATAAAAAGCCTTTGGCATAACACAAAAGGATACTCTAAGTAATCCGAATTATTTAAGTTTTCTTGTATTTAGGAAATTTAACAATTATTTTAAATAGTTCTAAAACCTTTGAAGTTGAAAAAAAAACCTTTGAAGTTGAGTTTCAATCATGTAATGCAGGCTTTGCTAGATATTCTACTGAAACTATGGCCTATTAAAATTGTATTGTTATAAGTGGAAAAAAATGCAAAGTTTTGATATTTTTTTGAGTTCTCTACATTTAATAACCAAGTTTAGAACACTTAATAAGTCTTAAGTATAGTCATTTGTCTGACCTAAATATGTGCACTAGCAAAAAGGAAATTGAAAGACCATATCCAGATATGTTGTGTAAGGTAGGGGGTAGGGGATTTAGGGAGGTAGGGGAGGTAGGGGGATTTAGGGATAGCTAGAAAGAAGAAGACTGGAATCTAGAAGTATGAGCCAGGTATGGAGCAAGGAATCTCACACCAGTTTTCATCATCTGTCATAATCAGAGACTTTTTTCCTTGTCTTAGGATCTTTGGAGTGCCAGTAACAGAAACCTACATAAAGTAACCTAAATTTAAAAAAAAAAAAAAAAGACACTTTCTTAGACTACTCAAATACTTTAGGACATCCAACAGCAGGTAGTATCCTTGAGCCTCACAGAAGACTAGAAGCAGGAACAGAAAAGTTACCAGGTACCTAGTTGGTTTATGGGAATTCTTGGCCAAAATACAGCAGAAAAACTCCCTTTTTAACTAAACCACAAATGAAGTAACTGTTTCCTTTTACAGAGAGTTAATGATTTAGAACTCTAAGAAATAGACAGTTCTCCCAGGAGATTTTCAACAGAAACCACTTTATTATCTTCTCAGGATGGTATTGTAAAATCAACAATATTCTCAAGAGAACATCTACCCCCTGGGACAGAGACCTTTTTTCTCCAAACTTTCTACTCCCTGATCTTTGGGGACAAGAGAGTTCTGTGTAACAGGAATATCATGGAGCCTCCTCAGGCTTTCTCAACAGGGATCAGGTTGGTGGCCCACATGTGGGGACTAAAGCCAATTTTCTTCAGACTGCCTTGCTTCCACCAAAACAAAGGGGAAGCTTCAGAGACCACCCTTCCTTCTTCCCTAATATTTATTGTCTGTCTTGTGGGACAATTTCTTAAGTTCTTTAACCTGTTTTTGACAGATCCTAGAAGAAAGGACCCCATGGCTTAGTGTTTGGTCCTCATTTCCTTTCAGTCTACTCCCATGGTCTGAAGGCCTCACAGGGTCAGGTGATTCTGTATGTGGTAGAAGGTGTGAGAAAGACTTCTGCTCCCATGATAACATCAAGGAGGAAACAAAGGATAAACCTTTTATAAGGCTTTGAAAAAAAAATGTGGGTTCAAAAATTCCATGCATGAATGAAGTCACCATAGGTGAGCTAAGGTTCACAATAATTTCATTCCTGGAGACAGGTGCATAGTCTGAGTAAAGCAGACAGAGGAGTCAGAGAGACTATCTATGATGACAGACACTTGAATAGTGGTTTCCTTTCTGGTTGAATGGATTTGGCCAGAAAGGAGAACAAGGGAACTTTCAAGGTAATAGAAATCTACTATATCTTTATTTGGCAATCAGCTACACAGATGTATACATTTTTCCAACCTCATCAGACTTAATTTTGAGATTTGTGTGTTTCACAAGTTAAAAACAATAGAGGGGGATAATTAAAACAAAGATGGCAGAACATTAGTGGTTATTGCAGCTTGGTGGTGAGTGCTTGGGGATTGGATATACAACTCTCTTTACTTGTGTCTTAAAACTTTTCATAATAAAAAGTTTTTTAAAAAAATCAAATTATGTCACTTTGTTTAAAACTCTCCAAATTCTCCCCATCCCACTAAGAACAAAAGCCTAGTCCTTATAACACCTTATAAAGTTCCAGCAGTGTCCATAAGAACTGGACCCCCTTGTTATCCTTCTTGACTTCGTTCCTTATTAATCTGTTCGTCCCTCATGCCACTGGAGCCATTCACAACAGTCACTCCAGGCTGTTCTTTGAAGGTGATAGTCATGTGCCCAACTTATGTCTGTATAGCTGTTGTTCACTTTCTGTGTTCCTGTCTTTCCCACACACAATGCTGACCAATGCCCTTATCTCCTTTAATTCCTTAAAAAAAATCATGTTCTCAATTAAGCCTACTTTGATATCTATAACTAAAAATGCACAATTAACCCTTCTCTGCCTTTTGACTTTTTTCTCAAAGTGGTTATCACTTTTTAACATGCATATACTTCACATATTTATTATTTTTATTCTCTCTCTACCCCCACCCTTGAATGTAAGGTCCATGGGGTAAGATAGAATGGTGCCTAGAACACTACTGACACATAATTGTGTTCCATAAATACTTAGTGGGTAAATGAATACATGATTTCTCAACCTTAGTCTGTAAAGCTTCGTTCCTTGATAAGCAGTGAAGGTCCCCTACCCTCTATTTTTCAAGAGTGTACAAAGAGTAATTCTTCTGTCCTTGAGATTTGGGGTCACAACCTAGACCATCCTCCCTTAGAAATCTATTACTAACATTACTGTCAGGGATGACATCCACTTTTCTTAGTCAATTGGGCATTGAGAGGAGAACTTATAAAAATATTAGAAAATATCAAACATGCAAATACTCTCATGACAGAACAAAATATAAAGAATTAAAAATTTTTGTTTCTCTACCTTGTGCATTCATTAGGGTTCTCCAGAGAAACCAAATCAACAGGTGTGGGGGATGGGGGACAGGAAGGGAGAGGGGAGAAAAAGAGAGAGAAAGAGAGAGAGAGAGAGACATAGACTGTGTTATTTTAAGAAATTGTCCTGTGCAATGTGGAGGTTTGATAATCCACAATATTTAGAGCAGGCCAGCAGCCTGGGAACTCAGAGGAGACTTGCAGTTTGAGTCCAAAAGCAATCAGTTGATCAAATTCCTTCTTGTTCAGAGGAAATCAGTTCAGTGCTAATAAGGCCTTCAAGTGATTGAGTGATTTGAGCCCACTCAAATAATGAAGAATAATCTGTTTCACTTGAAGTCCACCAATTTAAATGTTATAGCATCTTAAAATCCCATGAGAGAAATATACAGAATAACAGTTAACCAAGTATTTGGACACCATTGCCAAGTCAAGTTGACCTATAAAATTAATCTTCACACCTTATTACAAATTATAGAAGGTGTCCTTTGTGGCATAAACTTTCTAAACCATATGTTGTTAGCTTTATAGCCCAACCCAACCAATAAGTTAACCAAGAACACCTTTTTCTCAGATATGCGAAGGCATTCATTCTCTTTCTGTATGTATTTATCCCTTTGTTGCTTTCTTTTTCTTCTCTCTTTCTTTTGTATTTCTTTCTCTCTTTTTCACTCTCTTGTTTTTTCTTTTTGTTTTTTGGGGGGTTTTTGTTTGCTTTTGGGTTTGTTTTTTTTAAAATCTCTTACTCTCAGTTTTTACTTTGACTATTGTTGTCTTGGTTTTGCTCAAGTTTGTAACATTTGTACAACATCTTTTTTTTTTCCCTGGAGACCAGATTTCTCGGCTTGCCCCTCAATATACAAGGTGACTGGCCAGCCTCAACTTCAAATGTCCTTGTCTATAGCTAACTTTCTATATTCTTTGTATCTCAAGACACAATTCCTAGAAAGCAGTCAGTTAGTTCAACTTGGTCAAGCTGTCTAGTTGTATTTGGCTAATTGTCTATTTGTCTCTGACCAGAAGGATGGGTGACATGTGCCTTGCTATCTGCTTGTTGAAAGTAGTCCAAAATTCCTAAGAAAAAAAGTGTTTCTGCAGAAAGAACACTGTTAAATTAAGAAATCTCTAATAAAGTACTTTTGACTTGGGGGGTTTAATAACCCTTTAAATAAAGGGTTTAATAATTTAATACAATACTTAATATAGTACTTAATACAATATTTGTAATAATACACCAGCAACTTAATAGAAAAGACATTTCTATTATTATTAAGTTTCATTAGTCTTTTTTGACAGCCTATGAAAATGGGTAGGAAAGAATACATATAAGGTCCAATATGACAAAAAAAATTAAGTAATAAATTAATAGGAAAATGAAGGCATTTATCATTTATGGAGCATTTATGTACATACTTCTACCCATGGGGTACGTGTGTGTATATAATATCTTATTTTCCTGAACTTTTCGGTTGAAGTTGCCCTAACTTTATCAAGATCTTTGATCTTTCTTTTTTTTTTTTAAAGATTTTATTTATTTATTATAGAGAGAGAGAGACTGAGAATGAGAGGGAAGAAGGTCAGAGGGAGAAGCAGACTTCCCGCAGAGCTGGGAGTCCGATATGGGACTCCATCCCGGGACTCCGGGATCATGACCAACTGAGCCACCCAGGTGCCCTGATCTTTCTTTTAAGATCTGTGACCACAATGGCAAAGAGCATCCCTCCCATATCAATGTATCTTTCCAAGGAAAAATAAAAATTTTGCATCTCCCTCCAAATTGCTTCTTAATTACAAAACCGAAAGAGTAGCTTATAAGTGGAGAAAACTGGTAAATGTTTTTTATCCAAGTGATCAAAAAAGTAACACTATAATGGAACAGATCAACATCATGTGTCTCCTGATAGACGCATGAAGGACACAGTATTACCTCCACATTATTCCTGCTCAAAACACACAAACTGAACATAATCAGAAGGAAACATTGGATAAATCCAAATGAAGGGGCTTTTCAAAAATAACTGGCTCATCAGCCTTTGAAAGTATCAGAGGTCATGAAAGACAAAAGAAGACTAAAGAAATCTCCCAGATTAAAGGAAACCAAAGACATGATATTAGAATGCAGTGTATGATCTGGCATTTTCTTATGCTATAAAGAATAAAATTGGGACAATTAGTGAAATTTGAATAGATTTACAGATTAGGAAATACTGTGGAATCAACATTAATTTCCTGATTCTGATAATTATATTTTGGGTAAGTAAGAATGTGTTCTCATTCTTAGGAAACCCAGGTTCATATATCTAACGAGTGATGGAACATCATGTTTGCAAGTTTTTCTCAAATGGTCAAAAAAAATAATTTACTATAGATAAAGAATATGAAAACATCCAAAAATGGTTTAACATTTGGAATATCTGGGTGAATATTTGTACTATTCTGGAAGCTTCTCTGTAAGTTTGAACTTAAGTCAAAGTATAAAATTACAAGGAAAAAATATTTCATCATAGAGTCAAACCTACTTTATACCCATATACATGTTTCAGTTATCTTCAATGGTATAAGCCTAGATCAGAGACTTCTATTCCAAGGACATGTGGATTTTCTATTTTAATGTCAAATTACTCTTCAGAGTTGTTTTATCAGTGTACACTCCAGTAGTGTAGAGTTCCCAAACTTCCATAACTTTCCTTCAACCTGACACTATTACACTGAAATCTTTACCAGTCTGATAAGTATGAAACTGTGTTTTGTTATTTGATTTGTACTTTTCTGATTACTCTTATGTTTGAATATATTTTCATGTGTTTGTAGACACTCTATTATTTTTTCTCCATGGATTGTCCATATATTTTGCTCATTCTTAATGTTATTTTTCTTTTCTTATTATTGATGCATATTTCTTTATACACTAATCTTTATTATATACACCAAATGTTTTTTAAAGTGTATGCACATGCTTGTCTAAAAATTACATCTGAATATCAGAATAAGGGTGTGTAGGTTGAAGAAATCAGTTAACGCCCACCATGTGCTGTATAGAATGAAGACTGAGAGGAAGACTAAAGTATCACCATGGTCACATGGCCCTATTGTATGTCAATAATAGCACCGCTCAGATTTTTTTTAATTATTTTAATTAATTATTTAATTATTTTTAATTATTTTAATTAAAGCTTCCTATTTCCTGATTCTAAATTATGTGGTAAAATAGGCTCAATAACATTGTCAATCTTGGAATTCGATAGAATAATTCAGTTCTGATTGTTTGTCGCCTCCTAGAAGGCATGTTTAAATAAGGCTCCAAACAGTTTGCAACTGACTTTGGAATTTGCTTTAAAGTACATGTCCTTCCTTCTCACGCCTCATGAAAGATTACTACGGAAAACTGGTTTAAACCTGGTGACTGGAATATTTCTGATTTCAAGGGATGTAAAAAAACCTGGCAGAGTTGTTTTGGAATACAAGCAAGTTGGTCTTCATCTTTCCTAAGAGATGTAAATAGAATTTAGAAAACTTGATGTCTACAAACTGAATGAAGATTTGCAGAGGACTGTAATGAACATCCTCAACACTGTACTTCTAAATTAAATATGACATTAATGGGAACCATTTAATGCAGTTCAGCTCTGCTCCACTGGCCATTTTAATTGGATCGCTGCTGTGGTGAATAGAAAAGCTGCTGACAGTGTTAGAAAAAGTGGGCTTACATGAAAGCACCACCTAAGACGGTGGATTTGAATTTTCATGTATAATCAGTCAAATTCACTCATCATACCCCTCTTTCAGAAGCGCAATTTGATTCAGTGGTTGGACAAACAAACAGTGTCTCATTGTCAATTTTATGGCCTATGTTCTGATGACAATAGTCTTTTTCCTGAACCAAGTTCCTTATCTGTTTGCCCACAGCGACTTCTAGTTACATCATGTAATTAACAGACAGCCGTTTTCATCCCAAGGCGAGGCTTTCTACCAGTGACCGCAAGTACTAAATGAGAATCAGTTAAATATGAAACTAAAAAGAGATAAAGTTCATTCCAGAAACAGAAATGACTGCAGTAATGTTCCCTTGATAGAACAGTCTTATGCAGATCATTCTAATCTTTTTATCTTTTTAAAAAATCTTTAAAAAAATTTTTTTTCAGCTGTATTGAGATATAATTGACATATGACGTTGATACATTTAAGGTGTACAACATGATGATTTGATATACTTATAAAATGATTACCACCATAAGGTTAGTTAACACATCCATTACCTCATATACTTACAAACTACGTGTGTGTGGTGAGAACATGTATTCTATTGTCTTTACAACTTTCAATGTATAACACAGTTTTGGTAACTATAGTCACCATATAGAATATTAGAACTCTAGAACTTACTCATAACTGGAAGTTTATATCCTTTGACCAAGATCTCCCCCTGCTCCCATGCTCCAGGTCCTAGGATTACCATTCTACTCTCTGCTTCTATGAGTTTTTTTTTTTTTTATTCCACAGATAAGTGAGATCATATGGTATTTTTCTTTCTCTGACTTAATTCATTTAGCATAATGCCCTCAAGTTCTATCCGTGCTGTAACAAATGGCATGGATTTCACAATGGATTTCTTTCTTTTTATGTCTGAATATACATGTCTGAATACATACCATTAAAAACACATACTATATTTTCTTTATGCACTTATCTATCAATGGATACTTAGGTTGTTTCTATGTCTTGACTTTTGTGAATAATGCTGCAGTGAACATGAGGGTGTAGATCTCTCTCCTTTTTTTTTTAAGATTTTATTTTTTTATTTGAGATAGAGAGAGAGCAAGTAAGCAAGAAAGCAGGAGTGGGGGAGCAAAAAGAGAGGGAGGAGCAGGCTCCCCGCTGAGCAGGGGAGCCTGATGTGGGGCTCAATCCCAGGACCCTGGGATCATGACCTGAGCCAAGGCAGACACTTCCCCATCCAGGCGTCTGGGCCATCATGACTGAGGCATCTAGGTGCCCCTGCAAACA
>CM052802.1:17754429-17774587 GCA_028533885.1 Nasua narica | reverse complement strand
TCTTCCTTATCCATTCATCTGCTGAAGGGTATTTTGGTTCTTTTCACAGTTTGGCTATTGTGGCCATTGCGGCTATGAACATTGGGGTACATGTGGCCCTTCTTTGTACTGCATCTGCTTCTTTGGGGTAAACCCCGAGTAGTGCAATTGCAGGGTCAAGGTAGCTTTATTTTTAATTTTGAAGGAACCTCCATATTGTCTTCCATAGTGGCTGCACCAGTTTGCATTCCCACCAACAGTGCACTAGGGTTCCCTTTTCCCCACATCCTCACTGACATTTACTCACTGACATTTACTATTTCTTGTCTAATTTTGATAAGAGCCATTCTAACAGTTATGAGATGCTATTTTATTTTGATTTTGATTGTCATTTTCCATAATGATTAATGATGTTGAGCATCTTTTCATATACCCCTTGGTTGTTTGTATGTCTTCTTTAGACAAATGTCTGTTCAAGCTCTCTGCCATTTTTTTTCTCGTATAATTGAGATATAATTGACACACACCCACATTTAAATTAGATTTGCATTCTTGTTTTTAAATATATGAATTCCTTATAATTTTTAAAATGTTAACTCCTTATCAGTTATATTGTTTGCAAATATTTTCTCCCATTCCATAGGTTGTCTTTTCATCCTGTTTGTTTCTTTTGCTGTGTAGAAGCTTTTTAGTTTAATGTAGTCCTACTTGTTTATTTTGCTTTGTTGTTTGTGCTGTCGGTATCATATCCAAAAAAATCATTGTTAAAAACAATGTCAAGGAGGTTTGTTCTGTGTTTTCTTCTAGGATTTTGTAATTTCAGGTCTTACCTTTAAGTCTTTATTCCATTTAGAGTTAATTTGAGTAGTAATAGATAGGGAGCCAATTTCATAATATCCAGTTTAACCAAAGCCACATATTGAAGAGATTATCTTTTCCCCATGGAGGATTCTTGGCTTCCTTGGCAAATGTGAGTTGACCATTGGGATGTCTGGGGGGCTCAGTTGGTTAGGTGTCTGCATTTGGCTCAGGTCAATCTCAGGGTCCAGGGATCAAGTCCTGCATCAGGCTCCTTGTTCATCAGAGAACCTTCTGCTGCCTCTGCTTGTGCTCTCTTTCTCTCAGACAAATAAAATCTTTTTTAAAAAAAGGTTAGTTGACCATATGTGTGTGATTTTATTTCTAGGTTCTTGATTCTGTTTCATCGGTTTAGAGGTCCGGTTTTATGTCAGTACCATACCGTTTCCACTACTACAGCTTTGTAGCGTAGCTTAAAATCAGAAAATGTATTGTCTCTAACCTGAGAAAGAAAGCCAATTGCTTTAGCTATTCAGGATATTTTGTGGTTCCATATGAATTTTAGGACTTTTTTTCCTATTCATGAAAAAAAAATGCCATTGGAATTTTGATAGGGACTGCATCCAATCTATATATAGATGGCTTTAAGTAGTATGAGCATTTTAACAATATTAATTTTTCCAATCAATGAACGTGGATATTTTTTCCACTTATTTATGTCTTCTCTAACTGCTTTCATCAATGTCTTACAGTTTGCTATGTATAGATTTTGTAGCACCTTGGTTAAATTTATTCCTAAGTGTTTTATAGTTTATGATGCTATTGTGAATGTGATTGTTTTTATTTCTATTTGAGATGTTTTGTTGTTAGTGTATAGAAATGCAACTAATTTTTGTAGGTTGATTTTGTATCTGCAACTTTACTGAATTCATTTATAAGTCTTGCTTTTTGGTGGTGTCTTTAGATTTTTCTATATGTAGGATCATGTTATCTGCAAACAGAGACAATTTTCTTTCTTCCTTTCTAATTTGGATGCTTTTTATTCCTTGCCTAATTGATCTGGTTAGGATTTTCAGTACCATGCTGAGTAGCAATGGTGAGGGTGGGCATCCTTGTCTTATTCCTGATTTTAAAAGAAAATTTTTCAATTTTTCAATGGTGAAAAACAATTGAGGATGATATTGGTTGTGAGTTTTTATATGGGTTGGTTTTTTTTATATTGAATGATGTTCCTTCTATACCCAGTCTGTTGAGAGATTTTATCGTGAAAGGGTGTCGAATCTTGTCAAATGCTTTTTCTGTATCTATTGAAAGCATAGTGTGATTTTTATTCTTCGGTCTCTTAATGTGGTATATCACATTTATCAATTTACATAGCAACCTTGCATCCCAGGGATACATCCCACTTGATCTTGGTGCATGATCCTTTTTAATGTGTTAGTGAATTTAGTTTGTTAGAATTTTGTTGAGAAATTTTCCATCTATATTCATCAGGGATTTGGGCTGTTCTTTTCTTTTTTTATTGAAATACAGTTCACACACAACATTGTGTTACTTTTAGGTGTACAGCATAGTGATTTAAAACTCTATACATTATGCTATGCTCACCACAAGTGCGGCTACCATCTATCACATACAATATTATTACGAAACCATTGATTATATTCCTTGTGCTGTATCTTTCTTCTCCATGACTTAAACATTCAGTGACTGGCAGCCTGTAGTTTTCTCGCAGTGTCCTTAGCTAGGTTTGGTATCAGGGTAATGCTGGCCTTGTAAAATGAGTTTGAGAGTATTCCTTTCTCTTCAGTTTTTGGAAGAGTTTGAGAGGGATTGGCATTAATTCTTTAAATGTTTGGTGGGATAACTGGTAAAACCTTTGATTTGAGAGGGTTCTGATTACTGATTCAATTTCCTTAGTAATTAATAGTCTGTTCAGACTTTCTTTTTCTTTGTGATTCAGGCTTGGTAGGTTGTATGCTTTTAGGAATTTTTCCATTTCTTTCAGATTATCCAATTTGTTGGCTAGAGGTTTTGATATGTTGTGTTTTCATTTGCCTCAGGAGAACTTCCTGATTTCCCTTTTGATTTCTTCTTCGACCCATTGGTTGCTCAAGAGTGTGTTAAGTTCCATATATTTGTAAATTTTTCAGGCTTCCTTCTATTATTGATTTCTAGTTTCATAGTACTGTGGTCAGAAAACATACTAGAATTATTTCAAACTTCTTAAATTAGTTAAGGCTTGCTTCGTAGCCCAGGGTATGATCTATCCTTAAAAATGTTCTATGTGGGGGCCCCTGGGTGGCGCAGTTGGTTGAGCGACTGCCTTCGGCTCAGGTCATGATCCCAGAGTCCTGGGATCGAGTCCCACATCGGGCTCCCAGCTCCATGGGGAGTCCGCTTCTCACTCTGACCTTCTCCCTTCTCATGCTCTCTCTCACTCTCTCTCTTTCCTAATAAATAAATAAATAAAATCTTTAAAAAAAATGTTCTATGTGCACTTAAGAAAATGATATTTTTTTTAAGATTTTTTTATTTATTCATTTGACAGATGGGAGAGACATCACAAGTAGGCAGAGAGGCAGGCAGAGAGAGAGGAGGAAGCAGGCTCTCGGCTGAGCAGAAAGCCCGATGTGGGGCTTGTTCCCAGGACCCTGAGATCATGACCTGAGCCGAAGGCAGAGGCTTTAATCCACTGAGCCACCGGGCGCCCCGAGAAAATGATATATTTTGATGCTTTTGGATGGAAGGTTCTGTATTTGTCTGTGGAGTCTATTTGGTCTGTAGTGTTATTCAGATCTGTTGTTGTCATTAATTTTCTCTCTAGAGGATCTATCTAATGTTAAAAGTGTACAATTAAAATCCCCTACTGTTATTGTATTGCTGTCTATTTCTCCCTTCAGTTCTGTTAATGTGCTTTAAATATTTCTGTGACCCAAGGCTGGGTGCATATATATTTATAATTGTTATACCCTGTTGATGAATTTTCACTTTTATCACTATAAAATGAACTTCATTGTCCCTTGTGACCAACTCTGATTGAAGGTCTATCTTATCTAATATAAAAATAGCCCCTCCTGCTCTCTTTTACTTACCATCTGCATGGAATTCTTTTTCTATCCCTTCACTTTCAACCTATGTGTGTTCTCAAAGATAAAGTGAGTATTAGGGCCCTGGGGTGGCTCAGTCTGTTAAGCATCTGACTCTTGGTTTTGGCTCAGGTCCTGATCTCAGGGTTGTGAGATCAAGCCCCATGTCGGCCCCCACACTCAGCAAGGGTGTGCTTGGGGTTCTTTCTTTCCCTCTCCTTCTGCCCCTCCCCTGCTCGCACTCTCTGTCTCTTTAAAAATAATTAATTAATTGATTAATTAAATCTTAAAAAAAATAAAATGAGTGTCCTGTAGGCTGCATATGGGTGGAGCTTTATAAATTTCCATTGGTCATATCATACTTGCTTGATTCTTTATCATCCAGACAACCTTGCATTTATGTCTGTGCTCTTGAAGGAGCCATCTCCTCCTCCAGTCTTTACAGACTGGTTTCAGATAAAGACCTTCCCCTGTCTGATTCCTCAGCTGATGGGATTGCCTCTGGAGTTGAAGTCATACTGGGTTAGTGCTGGTTATGAGGCTTTCCCTGGGTGCAGTGAGGTACATTGTTGGTGAGTTTACTAGCAGAGGTTCGGGTGGACGTGGATCCTGTCCAGTCCCTGTGGGGATGGAATTGCCTCCAGTACCTGGTTCGGTAGAGTGGCACTGAAACATAGGTCCACTTTAGAGTTCACAGTTGGGTTCTTGGACACCAGGCCTATTACCAGGTACATGGCAAGTGTAGTTCCTGCCAGATTCCTGTGAGAACTGCCATCTGCTCACTAGATTGGGACCACATGTGGGCAGGAATGGCCCTGGGCCATGGCTGAGAGGATCGGGAACCAAGCCCCAGAGCTGTTTCAGGTTCTCCGGCCAAGATTGAGTTCGGCAGAGCGGGTTCTGGACATATGAATAGGTTTGTCTCCTGCCAGGTCCCCGGGTGGGCTGGGCTGTCCCTGACTAGGGCTGGAGGGGCTAGAGCTGAATAGAAGGCCCTTTCAGGGTCTCCTCCAGTGCAGACATGAGTGTGTCCCACCTGCAGACCACTCTTTCAAAATCAGTTTTGAATTCTCCTTCCTAAATCTTAAAAATAAAGGACTAGAAATTCTTTCTTTAATACGAAGAATAAGAATCAGGGCTATTATTTTACTTAGACTGCCTCTGAAAGAAGTTTTGAATTTAATATCAACTTACAACTTGGGGCTATAACTGAATGAGAGAACTAGATTAGAGTCTCCAGGTCAGAAATAGTCATTCTGCAAACTGTCAAAAAGTCGTTTTCTAGCATACTACTATTTTTTTGGTGTTAATTTTATTTTATTATAAGCTGCACGAGTGGTTATACCCAGTTTATTACTTTCCCCCAATTTAATTATTCCTTCAATATCATTTGGAATTGACTATTCATGAATATTAATTTCTTCTTAAAAACTTTTAAGGAAAAGATTTAATGACGAAGGTACTCCTATGCTCCCCCAACACACACTCAGATCACTGTATATTATTTAAACTCTGTTTATATTTCTTCAACACCATGAAATATGCAAATCATTTTTTTTTCTTTTTAGATTATTATTTTTTTTAAGATTTTATTTATTTATTTGACGGGTGGGGGAGAGAGCACAAGCACAGGGGGAGCAGCAGGCAGGGGAGAGAGAGGGAGATGCAGGCTTCCCCACTCAGCAGGGAGCCCGATGCGGGGCTGGATCCCAGGACCCTGGGATTACAATCTGAGCTAAAGGCAGATGCTTAACCCACTGAGCCACCCAGGTGCCCCTCTTTTCAGATTATTAATGTAGGTTTCTTTACTGTTGAAATAACGTTCATAGCCAGAAACCAAAGGCTGCTGCTGCCAAGGCTATCACTTTTTGTACAACCAAAGGATATATTTTTTAATTTGATTAGTTTGAAAATGAACTAAAGTTACTGTTTTTCATTTCTTCCACAATAAGATAGTAGGCGTGGCAAGGTGAACATCTAAGTTCTTAAATGATCTGGCATTATCCCCCAGAAGCCTGAAATAACCCTTTTGCTTTCTCAGAGGAACATTTAATATAATGCTAGATCTGTGGTTCTGATGGCACTGTTTCAAGAATAAGGGGGCTGCTACCAAAACTGCCTCCTCCATAATCATTGAATTTCCACTTTAAGGAGACAACTATTACATGTGAAAGTGGTAGTAAAAATGATGTCTGATAAAATGCTCCATGAATACCTACCTACACATACCTAGAAATTGCTTTTTATCAAAAATGCTATTTCTTGGACCACATTCCAAATTTATGGAATCAGAAACTCTGGGGTTAGATTTCTCTTAACTATCCCTCAGGGTGATTCTGCTGCACACTCAAGTTTGAAAACCACTGGTCTAGAAGCAGTTGCCAAAGGAGGGAATGGAGACTTGATTGGACACTGCATCAGAAAGGAGCTAGGCAAGTGCTGGGCAGAGTAGACTCATGCCCCATGGCAATGCAAAATGTGCAGAGCCTGACTGTAGGCTCTGTGGTTGAACGCAGGGCTACCTTCCACTAGCCCCTGGTTTAACCAGTAAAGCTTCCCAAATCTAGGGGGGATGGGGAACTGCTATACAGATGATAAAGAACATTTGAGATTTGTTCCTGGTGAAACTATATTCATAACCTGGTCCTGGTACATTGAGACAATGCACTAAAATTTTTTTAAACATTTGCTTTAATTTGGGCAATCTTAGGCATTTACAATAAATTGAGCAAAGTACCTATCTTAGGTAAAATATGATCTCTGAGCATGTAGCTAAGAGACTCCTGTCAGAGGCTATATAATCCCAAAAGAATCTCTAAAATCAGTCACATAATTTAGGAATATTTTATAGACTTATCATGTCACATTGACATAATGAGACCAAATCAAAAGAAAGCTACAGCATAAATGCATATATATTGAAAGTTCTGCACACCTATGCAAAAAATATGAGAAAATTACCAGCTTTTTATAACTGTGAGGGATTATCACAATTTAAAATTATGGAAGTACCACATGAATTAAAATAAAATGCCATTTAGCAGATTTTTTCAAGTTATGAGTCTCAATTTTCCTTTATTAGCATCAAATAAACTTTAGAGTTCAAATTGAAAGATGTTTTAGAGTTAAGTTGGTTGCTAGAATATGAATCTTTATTCATATCAGATGTGGACTAATACTATTAAAATTATTCTAAAAGAAGTTGCCCTTAAGTGAAGAAGTTATAAATGGATGCAGAAAGAATACTGTCAGTTTGACTGAAGCTTGATTCTAGGCGATTTTTCAGTATTTTTTAGGTAGGTCACATGTTTACATAGCTAAGTAGCTAGGAAGTTATATCTAACCAGTTTCAGTGGCAATGCCATTCAATATTCCTTTTCAAACTTAAAGGACTTTTTTATCATAAACAAAAAAAAAAAAACAGCTTCCTCACTCTCATGCTAGTTGAGGGCATAATCCCTTACTTCTCTTTTTAACTTATATCTGAGACCTTGCCTGATATAAGGCTTTCTGTCTAGTTGTCCCTTCGAATATATCTCTGTTTTTTATTCCTACCATATCCTGTTGGAGATTGAGGTTATTTTGCTAATATATAAATAATGCTACACTTTGTGTTGGATATTTTCCATTGCACTTCAATTAATTCTCTACTCTTCTGCATCCTGCTTGGTGACCCAGGAACCTGACCTTATAAAGGGCATCACCCCAGCTTTTTTACTCCGATTTTGGTGTGCAGTCAGCCAGTATGAAGGCATGGACAGGGGAGCAAAATGTGCAAGGAGAGAAAAGTCCAAGAACTGATTCCCTCGATCCCTCCCTAAGAGGTTAAGTCCAGTTGGTTCCATCCTTTACCAAAACCCATAGTTGTCAGTCAGCCTTCTCCTGCAGGTTCATTATGCTCTCTGGGTTCCATTAACTGTTGTCTCTCCTTCCCTTTCATTTCCCTTAACCCTGTCAAACTCTCACCCATTACCCATTTCAGTGGGCCATCTCTTCCCTTCAGAGACCATGACCGATGCAATTTTTGGCAGACATCTGCCGGGCACGTAACAACAAAAGAGATAATGCAATACCAAAGCACTTTCTTTTGCTATTTACCTGAGGGTTTTGTATCACAGTGACATGTCTAATTCTAGTCTTGGCAAAGCAAAACAAATACCAGAGTAGAAGTATTAAAGCATTCCTTTAAAGCACTCAATAGAGAAAGAAATAGATGCAAGCCATAATGCCTTATGTCTACAGAACACTTTGTAGCTTATTAAATGTTCTCACAAACATCATCTCACTTTTTAAAAAAGTCTAGGAAATGATGATAAAAGAAAGAAAAAAATTGACTTCATAACTTTGGAGCTTGGGTACAGTGTTTTATGTCTCTAGAGAACATCTTGTTCTATATCTATGTATGTAGCCATTTCCATGTATATAAAGCTCATGCATATGTAAATCCCCTTAGTAGACATTCAGTAAATGATGGCTCCCTTCTCTAATTCCAAATGCAATATCTAATTTTGCTATAGTGCTGAATGGTATCTAAATAATAGCCCAGATTTTAAAATTTCAAACAAATGTTCTATGCTGGAGGAGCTTGCAATGCAGTTGGGAGGTAAGTAATACACTATTATTTTTCCTTTTATTATTTAAAGCATTACCTCAAAACTCTGTGGCTTAAAAATAATAATCATTTATAACATTTCTCAGTTTCTGTGAGTCAAGAGTTTGGAAGTGGCTTGACTGGACAATTTACGACTTGGGCCTCTCATGTGGTCATTCATCTTGACTAAACTATGGCTGGAGGGGCCATTTCTCAGGTGGCTCACTCATAAAGCTGGCAAGTTGATACTAGTAAATCTGTTTCTATCCATGTTGGCCTTTCTACAGGGCTTCCTGACCATCCTTATGACATTTCTCCCAGGTAGGTGATCCAAGAGAGCAAGTTTGGAGTTGCAATACCTTTTATGACTTAATCTGGGGGGTCAAACAATCTCACTTCTGCCATACCCTTGGTCACAAAGACCAGCTCTAATTCAGTATAAAAGTTGAATATATAGGAGTATAGATATTGGGATCTATCTTGGATAATTGTTACCACATAAATAATATGACTGGCTAACCAAATGGGGGCTATTATGAGACAATGCTATTATGAGACAATACTATAGAAGAGTTGTAAGAAAGAAGATCAGTATGTTTTGGAATTGTAGAGAAGACCTAAAGGATGAAGTGGTGCAGGTTTGGAATGGCAGGACTTGTAAACGTGGGGAGGAAAGAAAATGTGAACAAAAAGAGCTCTTTTGGACAGTGAAACAAAGCAAGGATGACTGAGTATAATGTCTGAGTCTTTCTAAAGTTGAATGGTGGCAAATTGGAACATAAGTGAGGGGCAAATTGGGAACTGGGATTTAATCCTTGCAGGCAATAGGAAAGCATGTAACTGACATAATGAAATTAACACCATAAAATTAAGCTGGTAGTAAAAAATGTACGAGAGTAGGATAGTAAGGAAGCCATTGGAATTATTTAAATTTAAAGGGATAAAGACCTAGACTAAGTTATTGCTGTCAATTAGAAGTGATGGAGAGGAAGGTAGTGCTGGCAGGGACATTTTGGAATGAACAATGGTCAGTGTTGGACAATGTCTGAGGACGGCCAATGCCCCATGTCTTCAAACTCAAATAATCTAGAGAATGAAGGTGCTAACAGTGAAAACCAGAGAAGTTAGCTTTGGGGTGCTTGGATCCGTGTTTAGACAGAATGGGTCTGAGTTGGAACACAAAGCAAATAAAAAAGGATATGTCACAACTGCATTTGCTATCATCTGTGACTCTCTCTAGCCACACTCCTAATTTTTTAGAAAGGAGCTGGTCCACAATATAAACTTCTTGTTACGAATAGCACGTTACACACAGTTCCTGCAGACACTGACCAGTTCTCTCTAATGACCTCACAATTTAAATTCAATAGTCAGATAAATGGCAGCCTAGCCAACAACAGGGAGAAATGTGGAATTTTTTAACTATTTTATGAAGTGGTGAGGTCATGACAACTGTTTACATTCCCTCTGTGAAAACATGTGCTATGACTCATCAACATGGATACTAGTGATGGCCAATTCTGCCCTCAGGCCAAAAGGGCTACTGCAACTTGACCAGAGTTACTTACCAGTTAGCGACCAGTACTCCGGTCTCATGAGTAGAAAAGATCCCAGATCTTTCTGTGATGACAATATACATTCTTAATAATAATTCTTAATAACTGATATATGAAAAACACAAATATATATGTATATGTGTGTGTGTGTGTGTGTGTGTGTGTATATATATATATATATATATATATCCCATTTTCCTTGGTACTGTTCCTGGCATCATGACTTGGTTGATTTAAAGATAAAAACAATCATTATCAAAACATATTTGCTAAGTATCTGATTATGCAAAGAGCTGTGACATAAACACTTGAAATGGTTCAAAAGCCACTCACAGGCAAAATATGATCAGTTTTATAATGTTGGTACAGTTGGTCAGTGTGATGGAGATTGTAAGAGGAAATCAATTAACTTTGGAAGGGGAAAGAGATGGGATGTGAGAGTGTTCAAAAAATATTAGAACATGCATGGGGCGCCTGGGTGGCTCAGTGGGTTAAAGCCTCTGCCTTCGGCTCAGGTCATGATCACAGGGTCTTGGGATCGAGCCCCGCATTGGGCTCTCTGCTTGGCGGGGAGCCTGCTTCCCCCTCTCTCTCTGCTTGTCTCTCTGCCTACTTGTGATCTCTCTCTCTCTCTGTCAAATAAATAATAAATAAATAAAATCTTTTTTAAAAAAGAAGAACATGTAATACTGCACATGCCAGGCATTTTAAAACATTTCGGTGTGAAAATTTTCATCATAAATGGTATAATGGTATAATGAAACCCCTTATACCATCTCCCAGTTACAACAATCACTGACCCACAAACGCCAGGTATTTTATTTGTTACTTTATATTACTCAGAGTACAAACTTTGGCCAAGAATATAGAATTAGTAGACAGTAAAGTTGGGGTTTGAATTTGTATCCGGTCCACTTAAACATCTTGGCTCTCTCTGTGACAGTAGATATAGAACAAGGAGATGACACACCTCCCAAAACACCTTCCCATATATACTGTTGGTCTAATAAAAAATGTTATCCTCACCTTGGCAATACTGGTATACATATATTATTTAGATTATACAAAGAATAAACATAATTTTGAATCAGTACAGAATTGAAAATCAAAATATACATAATATACACACAATCCTGACAAATATCCTTAATAGATGGATCTGAAATGTTATAATCATCTTACAAAGCTTGTTGAATCAAAAGCAAGGATATCAATGAGGAAAGGAAAAAAAAGAGTCGGTAAGTAGAATATGTGGCATGTCAACGGATTCTGTAGATTAAAAAAATGGAATTGTATTCTTTTACTGAATCCCAATAACCCTTAGCATTGTTCTTGAACACTAGTTTGATTTTGATCCCTTAATTAGATTATAATCTTTAGGGTGTAGGGTATGATGGTCTGATTTCTATTTTGCCTCTCCCATGGAGCCCAGAGCTGTATACTCAGGACATAATCAGAACTCAGGATATATTTGCTGAGGAACTGAACAAGTTGATTGAGGCTTGGAGTCTTGTTCATTTCTCATCCACTCCATTGCCTATATCGGTAGAGAGGTAGAGAGAAGCATATAACTTCTGTCAGAATTGTTATGAGCATCCTGTTGTACTTGTCATAGTTATAGGATGCAGGGAAATGTGTTTTCACAATAGGCCCTGAGATTTGCCTGTGACTGTTGCTAAGGCAACAGAAGGAAGGGAAGCCATCTAGGGTCTTGCGCTGCCTGGCTCCCCTGGGATGGGTTTTTGACTCCACCAGTTGCTTCCACCTTAGCAGGCACGTAGGATTCTGTGGTAATTTAAATATGCAGACAAATGCCAGGGTTTGCTCTTTATGTCTTATCAATTTTCTTTTTTCCTAAGGTTGATGAAATCGACAGTGACTGGGAAGAAGAAATAGCATTAGAACAATGCAGTGCATCAGAGATGAATATTTCTCAGTTTGAAGGTCATTATACTGGATGAGTTCAGGGCAATGATGGCTGCTAAAAACAGAGAACGTCTGGAGAGAGACTTTGGAAGTCAAGGAGAAAACCTCGTGAAGACTTAGCCGCCTGGCTTTATTTCAGAGCATGACTCCCAGCCGAGAGCAAAGAGCAAGCCAAATTATTTTCAAAAGCATTCATGGGGGCCATTAAAGGTTTATGACAAATTTATATAATGAAAATTTTAATTTTAATTATGCAGTTTGAAGTTACTGCCGTTCTCTATAAAGTTAAATCCAGCACTTAAAGGAAGGCAGAAATAAAGTCTTAGGAGTTGTACTCATACAATCTTAATAGTAAATAAATTAAAGAGACCTTAAAGACATGGGGTCCAATATCTACCCCATGCTAGAATCATCTCTACAGTATCCCTATCTCCACAGGATCAGCCCTTTTAAGCACTCCGTGGTACTGCAACCATTCTAGAAATATGTTGTTGTCATGATGCTGAGGAACTCCTCATGAGGTAAAATTCAGTGGTGAATTCTGATTTTGACATTTTATTAAGAAAGACAAGTACTGTGTGATATTAATCACTTTTTTGTGGAATCTAAAAAAGTCAAACTTGTGAAAAGAGTAGAATAGTGATTACCAACATATGAGGAGGTGGAGGGAGAAGGTTGATAAAATAGTAAATAAGCCATACAGATCTAATGCACAGTATAATGAATATAGACAACAATATTATCAATTATCAAATATATCAATATATCAATATTATCAAATATCAATATAACAATTATCAAACTTGCTAAAAGACTAAAATGTTATTATCTTATCCTCTAAAAAGAAAGAATAATTGCATAATATGATAGAGGTGCTGAATTTCATTATAGTGGCAATCATATTACAACACATAAATGTATCAAATTAACACATTGTACACTTTAAATTTATATAAGGTTATATGCCAAATATATTCAATTTTTAAAAATTTCCTTCCTTGGGCACCTGGGTGGCTCAGTTGGTTGAGCAACTGCCTTCGGCTCAGGTCATGATCCTTGAGTTCCGGGATCGAGTCTCACATCGGACTCCCAGCTCCACGGGGAGTCTGCTTCTTCCTCTGACCTTCTCTCCTCTCATGCTCGCTCTCACTTTCTCTGTCTCTCAAATAAAAAAATAAAATCTTTAAAAAAAAAAATTCCTTCCTTATATTGAAACAAATATTGTTCCTGCAACTTCTATCTTTTGACCATAGTTATAAGGCTTTACAGCCTATTTTTCAGATGAAAACTTGTCACTACTGGACTGGCTCACTTACTTCTTCTCCTGGGTCTGTGGTGGGAAAGGGACAGGGGTAGTGGGTTGCTTAGGCAGCCCTTTATTTCCTTTCCTTATACTCCCCTCCTCTCCTACCCTTCTCTGGTAGCTTTTCCCTTCTCCCTGGAAGCGGATTGAGTAGGGGAGAAGACTGGAAAGCCAGGAAAGGTTTCCTTGATGGGTATGGCACTGACGTAACCTGGGCTTGACCCTGCCTGAGTTCCATTGGCCCTCCAGGAGAGACTCTTGGGTCGAAATAACTCCAGGACAACTCCGTCCACAATTACACCTTCCACACAAGCACAGCCACACCCAAAGCTGGCTCTTCTGCTCTGCTGTCCTGGGCAGCGGGCCAGCCAGAGTCTTGTCTTTTGGCTTTTGGATGTGAGACTGGGACCAGTCTCTGTACTTCACAAACCATAGTAGGAATGGAGGGGCAAAGGATGTCATGACACTCAATCAGCTGCTCCTAAAGAAACTTCTCCAAAACCAGTCTGGCATCTTAGTAACACCGACCTCCTACATACCCCTTGATTTTCCCCCTTGCCTTTCCCCCAGTCCTCACCCCCCACTATAATTCCTGCATTGAGGATCTACCACCATATTCTGAAATACTAAAGGGGTACTCATACTTAGCAATTCTGTGTTTCCCTCCTTTTTAGAGTCTTCAACCAAAACTGAGGTGGAGAGGGTCCTGCTCTCACCTCCTATTACACAAATATCACCCTTCACTCTCTCGCCCTTCTCTATCCACCCTTTGCTCTGCAAGTTCGACTTGGATGTCAAATTCCTTGGGACAGCACTTTCCTCTCAATCCTTAGCCTGTCCCACAATTTCTCCCCATTGGATTTCCCACCTTTGCAAATATCCTGCCCTTTTCTCTGCTCACCCAATTGCCATGGTCTCCATTTTTTCCAGCCTACTGTTTTTTCTCTAGTGTCTCATTTTTGAAAGGTCTATGGCGGCTTCATACGGATCTACACGATTATTTTTTAAACCATTTTTCAAAGGTCTCGTTTGGCTCCTTTTCTCTTCCCATGTCCTAGTTTGTCTTCTGTTTCCTATTCACTCCCCCCACCCACTCACCTTAGGTTCTCTCCTTTGTCAAAACTGGGCCATGCTCTGATGACTGTCACTTCAGCCGTAATTATCAAGTGCTCAATAAATCAAATACCTGCAGAGTATTTAGCACTTTTCTAGGCTTGCAAGATCAGGGAAATTTAAGGTCTGCCTTCAGGGAGTTTCACTTTTTTTGGTCAGGACAAAATATACCAAAAGAAAGATAGAACATTCATTATGTTAAGATGTGTGATTTGACAATGTGCAGGTTTTCCTTTAGACCATAGAGTTGGCTTCCGTAAATTTTCAAGAAATTCTGAAATCTCTCTCTGATCTGTGAGGCCTTCCCACATTGTTCACAGAAGGACCATTTATTTCACTCTGATAAGTTTTGACGTGTTAGGCCCACAAATGTACCTGCCTTGGCCTTCCACCACAAATGTAAATTTTCTCTAAACTTGTACATGAGATATATTTTATTTAAGATTTTTTATTTATTTATTTGACAGAGAGAGAGAGAGAGAGACCACAAATAGGCAGAGAGGCAGGCAGAGAGAGAAGGGGGAGCAGGCTCCCTGCTGAGCAGAGAGCCCGAGGCGGGGCTCAATCCCAGGATCCCGGGACCATGACCTGAGCCAAAGGCAGAACTTTAACCCACTGAGCCACCCAGGTGCCCGCATGAGATACATTTTTAATTTAGGTTTTGCATACATTAGTAAAATCATTTGCTTACTGTTCTATCTGTGTCTGATATTTAGCACCTAAATTGTTGAGTAAAGAATCAGGTTCTCATCATTTCTTTTCATTCTTTTCCAGCATACTTATTAAGACATTCAGGGCTTTGTGATGACGGCAATGATGTTAATAACAATCATCACACCTCCCATTTGTGTCACACTTTATAAAATAGTGGTGTACATATCTCACTTGATTCCAAAAATGCGCCTGCAATGATTATGACTATTCTGTTTGTGACTGAACCTCTCAGAGCCCATAATAGCTGCCCTGTCTCCCACAAGCTCTGTTCTCCATAGAAAGTTACACCCCCTGAGTTCTGTTGCTCAGATAAATCTCCAGCCTCCTAAGCCCATTTATTCATGCTTCCCTGACCCTAAACGTAAAGCTGTTGATTTGGTTCCCATTCTTGCTCTCCACCTTCTCCCTCTCAGGCCTGCCTTATTCCAGAACACAGACTTTGGTTCCGCTTTGCTCTGTGCCCTATAGTCAAGTGCCATCACCACCCAATCCCAGCTGCAGATCTTGAAATCAGTATTGACCCTGATCCCTGAGGGAAGGTGGCCATCAGTGTAATTGCCAACAAACAGAGTAATCTAATACCCCAGCTTAGAGACCCTACATGAGTTGCTGTTTTCTTCCCACATGAAAACAAGATTCTAGGACATGGTACCCTCAGTGACGTAAGCCCATCATTCTGAAGGTCTACAGTTGTTGTTATTGATGTAGATTTGGTGTTAGCAAAAAATGAAGTCGATCTTCCAACATTTGTGATAATATTTAAGTGTGACCATCAGGACAATGCAAGATGATGTCCAATCCCATAACTTGGAGTTTCCTCAATGCTTTTTCTCATGAAAATTTGACACCTACTATCTAGCTTTTGTTTTATAAAGGGTTGTAAAAACAGCTCCAGTTTTCATGAATTCTTCCTATTACCCAGAAGTAGAACATATTGAGCAATGGGAGTGCCAATGACTTGCAGGAATTAAAAGCCCAGCAGATAAATACAGAGATGGCAGAAAGCCTGAAAGATGAGGATAATGTTGGGAGATCACAGACAGTTGAATGTTGCTGCTCCAGGAAGAGTTTGCACACGGCCTGTCTTTAGCCTAGACAAGGGTGTTTCTATTTTAGAGTAGGTTGTCGCATATTTCCTGAGGCAAAACTGTTTCAAAGGCTTTTACTTACAAGTTTAGAGCCTTACAGAATGTGCTTTTATTCTTGTTATTAAAATATATGTGATTTGTTACAAAATAGGCAAACCAATAACAGTATGAAGGTGACTTATGTTTAAGAGTTCTAGGAAATATAAACTAATTTCTTCATTTTTTTTTTTAATTTTCACTCTATTCCCAGATATTGGAGAAAGTAAACAAGATGTCACTAGTTAACCTGAGGGCTGGTTCTAGGCAATTAGAGACTCCCCACCTCAGCCTCTGTCCTTAGAATGCACCCTCTGCCCTCTGTTCCCACAGCGGGAGCTGCTCAAGGACACAACCCTGAGAGAGTAAGATGTTGCTGAGACCATCTGGACTGTGTATATCACTGAACCCAGTTAAGGCCTCTTCATAAACTTTTAAGATTCTGGTGGAGGAGTGTGAAGATCTACTCATTCTGGGGTTGCCCAAGACAAGTCTCATGAGTAAGTTCCTTTGCTTATTAAACCATCTACCCATCTAGAGTGGACTGCCTTTTTCTTCAGTGGTTCTCTGCCATCTTTGCATGTGGGCCATTTTCAGATGCTACCTGGCAAATTCCTGAGGTTGCAAACTGGCAATTAGTAAGTCAGCCAGGAGACCAAAGAAATGGGCCTTGGGAGAGGCATCTGCCAGGGAAATCCCAAGTCGGCTATTGACCTCTATGTTGCAAGGGGTGGCCCATATGTTAGATGCTTGTGAACCACAGCATGAGTATGGGGATGCCCTGAAAACCCCAGCCTGTCTTATGTACTTGTTTGAAGCACTGCACAGAGCACATGATGGCAGAGAAGGGACATCCCTGGCTGCACAGTGATCTGGCCTCTATATGGGCCATTCCACTGGACACTGCTTCCCCACCAGAGGCTAACCCTGGAGTTAGAAAGTTGGAGGAAGAGCCTAGGTCAGGAAGGATGGGTGGGTGTTCACTACTCTGCCGGCTTCGGGCTGGCAGACAAGACAGGAGAGCAGGATCATCAGCTGGAGACCTTCACGTGCTGTTTTGCAAAGCTAGGAGGCCACAAGTTGCTGCGGATAAAGTTCCAAGCACTTGTGACTGACCCTGCTTGGGTTGCAAAGGCAGAATCCCTAGGCAAGTGAGGAGACTGGAGAGGAAGGATGTCATGGTGATAGTGAAGTGGGTGAAATGCCCTGTGCTGTGTTGTCTGGTACTTAATGCAAAGGAAAGCAAAAGCACCTCAACAGCGATCCCAGCCAGTGTGGCAGCTCCACATTCTAATGTTCATGATAAGAGAATATATTCCTGCTAAGCTTATTGACATGGCTGCCTAGTTCCCAAAAGGCCAGGAAGAGCATCCAGGTGTGGGGAGTATGGCTATGTGAGGGCCAAGGGGAGGAGGGAGGCATTTCTCTGACCCAATAGGAGGCAAAGAAAATGAGCAACATCATCACACACAGTGCCCTTAGCATCTGCATGGCGCTCGGGTGGTTCAAGGTACTTATTCCTTTATGGAATGGATCATTCTAGCCTACAGGGAGGCGTGGCCCAATGAGGGGGACCTCCCTGGACATGCAGATCCCTGTAAATCTACAGAGGAATTACAACAAATTCTTAGGGAGTTGGGAATGAGACAGGCGATCTACACCCCTGTCTTTGAAGGTCCTGATCCGGCCACATTCCCTGCAGGAACGAAAGCCAAGATTCTCCATTCTTCCCCAGCACCTACTATGGGATGCTGATATCCATGCTGAGTGCAGCCATGGAAGAAGTTATTTCTAATGTTGGGCAATGTGTTGGTGATCTGGAGGAAACTGATAAATCCCAGAGAGAGGTATGGGAAGTGGGACAGACCCAAAACAAAGAGAGAACTCAGAAAACCAAAAGGTTTCCCAACTGGCTGTAAAAATAAGCCAGTAAAGATAACCTGGAAGCAAATGTGGTTTAATCTCACTGCTATGGGGACCCCACTTGACCAGATAGATCAACAACCCAACACTGTGTTGGCTGGTCCATGGAAAGCCTTGAAAATGTGAACAATAGTTCAAACCTGCCCCATCAGCTCCTACCATCCCTGATTCCCTGTCTGCTCCAGTAAAAAGCTCAGGGATAATTTCTAGTCAGAGTGGATGCTTCCCATGCCATGGGGGTTAGAAGCAGGTCAAAATTGCCTCTACATGAAGGTCATTGGAGGCAATCAGAGCCCTCATGTGGAACTCACTATTCATTGGTCCTCTAGAAACAAAGAAAAAGTGGCGATTCTGGTGGATACCTGAGCCAAAGGACCTCTGATACGTGGCAAACCTCACAAGTTTTCTGGCCCTCTCGGCACCACTGATGATTATGTGGAAAAACTATTATGATCAGGAAGGTCCTTTTGACACAGCAAACTGGGCATTCTTCCTACCATTCCCAATAACATGAAGATTTTATTTCTCTAATACCAGAGAACATATTGGGTCTTGATATCCTACAAGGTTGAACTCTGCAAACCTCTATTGGTGAATTCCACCTCCAGGTCAGAATAATAAAACCAGTGCTGAGGGGAAATGCCAGCTGGGAAACAATAAGCATACCATCCCTGCAAAGAACTGTACTTGTCAAACAATAAAAATTGCCCAAGAGATATAAAGGAGATAGGAGAAACTATCCAAGAACCACATCCAATGGGTATTTTATGCTTTGCCTACAGTGTTTTCAATAGGCCATTATAGCTAGTAGAAAGCCAGATGGCTCATGGAAGATAACAGTGGACTACCAAGAATGAAACAAGGTAATGTGCCCATCCATGTGACTGCACCCAACATTGCCACCATCTTAAACACTTTGGTTATGGTCCTAAGAGTGTGCCAGGCTGTGTTGGACTTAGTGAATGCCTTTTTCAATATACTTCTGGCCACTAAGTCATAAAATCAGTTTGTCTTCATGTGGGAGAGGCAACAATGGACCTTTCAATTCTCCCCAAGGTTACCTATGCAGTCCAACCATATGTCATGGGATAATAACCAGAGACCTGTCCTTCTTCTTCCCCACATCAATAAAATGGGCCCATTACATTGATTTAAAAAAAAAAAAAAGAGGTTAGCAGTAGTTGCTCTACTCTCTCTTCTACTCAGTTCACATGTAAGTGTGAAAATAGTGATTAAAAAATAAGATTAGAAAGAACTTATTAGATCATAGATCTTAGAAAGAAAGTAGTCCATCTAAAGTATATGAAATCAGCTTTTTAATTATGAAAGCTAAATTGTAATCCTGTTACAAAAACTACTGCTGCAAAGCTTGGCAAGAATGTTTGGATCAATCAGGAAATCAAAGAAGAACCTAAACAATTCATGGAAACCAATAAGAATAAAGATACATTGGTCTAAAACCTATGGGATATGGCAAAGGCAGTCCTAAGGGGGAAATACATAGCCATCCAAGCTTCACTCAAAAAAATTGAAAAAAAAAATTGAAAAATCCCGAATACACCAACTCTTTTTATGCCTTAAAGAACTGGAAAATCAACAACAGATTAAGCCAACCCCATGCACAAGAAGGGAAATAATTAAGATTAGAACAGAGATCAATGAGTTAGAAACTACAGGTACAGTAGAACACATCAACAAAATTAGAAGCTAGTTCTTTGAAAGAATTAATAAGATCAATAAACCACTGGTCAAACTAATCCAAAAGAAAAGAGAGAGGACCCAAATGAATAAAATTATGAAGGAAAGGGGAGAGATCACAACTAACATCAAGGAAATAGAAACAACCATCAGAAATTATTATCAACAGTTATATGCCAATAAGTTAAGCAACCTAGAAGAAATGGATGTATTCCTGGAAACTTACAAACTCCCAAGATTGAAACAGGAAGAAACTGACAACCTGGATAGACGATTATCTAGTAAAGAGATTGAGCAGTGATCAAAAACTTCCCAAAAAATGAGTTCAGGACCTGACGGATTCC
>CM052802.1:17732705-17753929 GCA_028533885.1 Nasua narica | reverse complement strand
AAAAAAAAAAAAAAAAAGAGGTTAACGTGTGAAAACTTGCCTCTGCTACAAGACACTGAAGACTTTGCTGGAACATTTGTAAGAAATGAGAATGGACAGTGAACATACAGAAAACTCAAGGTCCAGGCCTTGAAAGTTTTGAAGAGTTGTTTGGTCAGGCAAGACGCACATTGTTCCAGAGGCTATAATTGTTTAGGTACAAGGCTACCAACCCCTAAAAACATGAAAGGGGTATAAGTCTTTATAGGGATTTGGGTGTTTTAAAGATTTTTATTTCCCACTTGACACTTTGCCTCCATCCCTTATACAGTCTGATAAAGAAAGGGCATATGTAAGACTGGGTATCAGAGCAGCAAGCCACCTCTGCAAGGGCAGAAATACTGGTGAAACAGATTAAAACTCTGAGCATCTCCCAAGCAGGGCTACCATTGGAGTTAGATGCATCTATAACTCTGACAGGCATACATTGGGCACTATGACAGAGAAAACAGAAGAAGAGAATAATCCCAGAATTTTGGTCCCAGTTCTAGAAGGAAGTAGAAACCCATCATACCCCCACAGAGCAATAGCTCCTAACATTGTGCACAGTGCTTCTCCATGTACAGCCTCTTACAAAAGAATGGTATACCATGGGAAGAACTTCCCTTTCTATCAAGGGGTGGATTAAAACAACATCCCATGGACCAACCTCTGCCATGATTCAAATCCCACACTTACTGGCAACAGAGGAGCACCCTGTCCATCACCCCACTGTCTCTAAAACCCCAGATACTACTAAGCTCTATAGAGTATGTAGATCTTCTATATGCTCCTACTCCTCTGGTGGCCCCTGTGGCCTGTCAAGAAGGAACACAGGAAATTCCCACTGATGCCTGATTTACAGATTGGTCCAGTTAAGGCAATCTGTCTGCATGAACTGCAGTTGTTATTAAGTACCATCTGGATGGAAATAGGAACAACCCGAAACAGCCAGTGGGCTAAACTCAGAGCAGCTTGATTGGTGATCATTCGTGAGCCCTGGCCATTAACCCTTCCCACTAATATTTGGGCTATTCTAAAGGCATTAGCCCTATGACTCAGACAATGGGAAGCCCAAAGACAGATGATCATAAATAAGCTCTTGTTGGGTCAGAATATGTAAAAAGGCCTTTGGTTTCACTGTCTTCCATGTCCCCGGCCATAAGGTATGAACCCTCCCTGGCAATCAGAAAGCTGATGCCCTCATTGGGCATGAGCCCCAGCAACAGACCCATCATCAGATACAGCAGATTGGATCCAGAGAAAGAGTGTCCACCACAGTGCATGGATGAGATGGCATATTGCCAAGGATGCCTGATTACCTTTAAAATACAGTGACTTGGTTCATGCAGTAATAGCATGCCCTGTGTGTTCTAAACCATGCCCAAGGCAACTGCCAAAGGAGTCTGGGGCCATCCACTAGAGTTGCCAACTGATAATTATATTGGCCCCCTCCCTGCAAGTGAGGATTCTAAATGTATCTTGGCTCGTGTGGACTCTGCATCTGGCCTCACTCAAGCTTCTCCCTGTCGCTGTGCAAGTCAGACTGCCACTATTAGGAGATTAAAGAAGCTGAGTACCATACCTGAATACCCTTGTAGAATAAACAGTGATGGGGTCACATTTCAAAGGTCATGATGTGCAAGACTGAACCAAAGAACATGACAGTGAATTAAGGCTCCATCTCCTCTAAAACCTGCAAGCAGGAGGGTTAATGGAAAAAATAAAGAAAGAATATTAAAGCAAGAGATTTTTTTAAATAAGGCAACAAGCTAAATTACTAACAGGTAAACTCACCTTGGCCAGTTTGATTAAAATACTATGCCAGGTTTCAATACATTTAAATGATCAACCAGTAGGACCTATTGCCTCATCTGCCAGACTGGGGACCCCTCCCAAGATACCCAATGTTGCAGAGGTATGGAAGTCAAGGGAAACAGCCATTGTCCCAACTCTTGCTCCCAACATGCTGTGTTGCTGATGGCACCAAACCCCATCACGACCAGGAAAGTTCTTATCTACTGGAATTTACAAGATGTCTCACTGGGATGGATAAGTTACTTTGGACCCCTGGGTGACAAGGAACTACTCAGTCTCTACAGGGATTCTATTGTCTTGGTACAAGCTGTAACTGTTGAAATGCACTATAGCTGGAATAGAACACATAACATGGAAAGAGGGGAAAGGGTTTGGGTCTTGGTCTGGCAGGTCTCACCCCCATTCCATCTCTTCATACCTGACAGTGCTGCTTCCCCTGTCCAGGCCAACACACACGGTATATAGAACCAAGTCAAGCTCCTAAAGCTGCCAATCTCCCTTTCTTCAAGGCCAGGTGGACATGTTCTATTTTCCACTGGTACAATTAATTTAACTGCCATCTTTATCTCATCCATTGGTCTGGAAAACATTATAATATATATAGAAGCCCTTACTAAATCTACCCAGCAACCCTAAATGGTAGCTGGCAAGCCCTGTCCTTATTGAACACTGAAATGTCTCTAATGAAAAATGTTGTCCACTAAAATAGGATGGCCTGGGATATTATTATTGCCCTGCAAGGAGGCTCCTTTACCATTACCCCCCCCCCCAAAAATTATATGTTCATACCTGATAAGTCTGCTAATGTATCTTCTTTATTAAATCACATAAAAACACAAGTGAATGCCCTGAGGGATCCAACCCCAGCCTAGGGGACTTAGTCAATCAATGACTCTTGGTGGAAAAAATTGTTATTCTGAGGACCATCTCAATCTGCTTCTCCTATATTGTCGCTATGGTTTCTGCCTCCAACATGGCCAGATAACCACCAAACAAGCCACCTCCATGCTAGTAAATGCCTTGCGGATGGCTCAGGACACATGACAAAAGAGAAGGGCATATAAGATTGTTAATCACCAGTCATCAAGTTGACCTTCAAACTGGACCCGGGCAGTTAGAGGCTCCTCACTTCTTCCCCTGTCCTCGGAATGTACCCTCTGTCTATTATTCCCACAGTAGGAGCTGCTCAAGGACACAGCTTTGAGAGAGTAAGACATTGTTGTGATCATCGGGATGGTATATGTGTCTAAACCCCACCAAGACCTCTCTATAAATTTTAAGATTCTGGCGGGCGGACACGCAGATCTACTCATTTTGTTGCCACCCACGACAAGCCTCATGTGTAAGTTCCCTTGCTTATTGAAACTGCCACGGGCAAATCTGGAGTGGCCTGCTTCTCCCTGCCCTCCTTGAATGCGGAGGAATTTTGGATTTCACCCAGGAAATTCCCAAGGTGGTAAACCAACACCAGAGTTAAGTGCATTTTTTTCAAAGAAAGGTAAAATAATTTTAAAAAAAATCTATAAGAAGAGTTTCTACAGGGTGTTTAGAGGACAGGAAAATTCCCTCTGTTAAGGAATTGAGCCTCTTCCCCTAAAGACTGAAATCACTCTCCTCGCTAAGCAGTCTGCCTGTTGGCTGAGGCAATTTTAAGACTGGGTTGGCATTTCCAACCAAGCTTAGGAAGCTCGTCGGAGGGGGTGCACAGTCTGGAGTTTAGATGAGATTTCCCAGAGGTTTTAGTTGCTCTTCACTTATTTCAATTTGGCTTTCTCCTTAGCTGGCTCCTACTTAGCGTTTTGAGCTTGTGTTACTATCCTGGTTTTCAATAGTATCAAATCCTAGAGTAGTCTATAAAACTGTATGGCCGTGCTGCACATAGAAAAACATACTTTTGCATCTCATGCCATGGAATAGGACTCTGAAAACCATCAGTCTCAGAAATGTCTTGACCTTTCAGCATTCCAAGCAGTGGGTCTGTCACTTTTCTTCCATTTTATAGCTTTTAGAAAATGGAGTACTGATTTAGTCAGGCTCGGGGGCTAAATTCTCTTCCATGAGTGTGTTTTTCCCAGCATAGTGCATTCATATATGCAGGTAAAAGAATAACCTTCCCAGAAGAGAACTATAAGATGGGTTTTCTAGCTGAGGCCCCAATATAATTTAACTCTAACTGCAACTCAAGGCAATCACTTATCAATTTTCATGACTCAGTTTTATATTCATATTTCTCCCATATTTTCTTAAACCCAAGTGACTTTTTTTCTCAGTGTAGACTTTGCCCCTGTCCCAGCACTTTGCACCCATTTCACCTCAGCCACACTCACAAATCAGCTGCACCCAGACTCCACCCTTGAATCTTGCACATGGAAACCTGTGGTCAAAACCCTGTGGCCACAACCCTGTGGCCGCTCACAGCTCTATCCCACACACCAGGACAGTGGCCCTTTGATGTGACAGCTTCTGGTCACCAAGTCATCTCATGCCCCAGCCTCTTTCAGCAATGTCAGGGGCTGCCTTCCAGCCAGACCCCACAATCAAAATGTGAACTACATTCATGCCATGATCCTTGATAGTTAGTCCCCTGCTTCTCCATTCCAGATTTTGTTCTCTTTCTTCAGCCTCGTGGGAAGAGCAGAGCTAGGAGACAACTGTTTGGTCACCCGGCCTGGCCCTTGAAAACTTCTGACTTTCCTCTGGGTGTTCCAGGCTATTTAGCAACCTCAAAATCACCTCTAATCTCCACACGCGCTCCAACTCTCCTCACTTTCTCCTCGGTAAATGCCCTACGTGAGAAAACAGAAAAGAGCTGGCATGAATTCCCACAAATTCTTTCCCTCCCATGCCAAATGGTTTTTGTTCAGCTTTTGTTCACTCTTGTTTTATTGCCTTCCATAAAGCTTCTTTCCAGGAATGCCTCCTTCACTTGTGTGCTTCGTCCCATCTGCTGGGCGGAGACTCAGGGGACGGAAGATTCCCATGGGAGAAAGGCATGAGCTCGGGAGGAGACCCTCTGCTTGTGACTACAGAGGCATCCAGAAATCACACCAGGACTGACTGTCACAAAAGAGCAGGCTTTAAAGGCTTTACTGGAATGAGACTTCTCTCAAGAAGGAGCTGAAGTGGACAGATATCCTGGCTGTCTACTACCAATTCTTCCTTCCTTGGGTAAGAGAGAACTTACCCTATTTTTTTCTTTAGGAAATCAACCCTCCTGAAGATTTGGTGGGACTCCTGATCAAGATACCCCACTCGACTCCTGCCAAGGGATGGGCAAATGACCCCAGGTCGGCTGATTCATTAGCAGAATGGAGTATGACCTGGCGATCTGATTCGTGCTCACAGTAAAAGAATGACTGTTTCCGGAGACGAATGTCCAGCCCTGCTCTGAAGTCAGGTTCTTCCATTTTCCTTTCAAGTCCACTGAACTATCCTATGTACGTCAAAAAATGTCTTTCTGAATTAAATTACCCCGAATTGGTTTATTTTTTTTTTTCAAAGAAATCTCATTTTTATGCCACTTGAATGAGTGAAGGTAATATGATTTTGAAGAAAAGCATTGGACCAAGAGACTAAACCTTGGCTTTCATTCCAGTTCCACTACAGACAGCTACAGTTTATTTGTTCCCATCTTCAGAATGAGACTCTCACCCGGAGAGGGCATATCCAGATTTCTCGGGTGGGTTTTTAAAACCATACACATTCATTCCCCATGCAAATTCTGTCAAAAGTCTCTCCCTTCTCATCACCGCTCCTATGCATTGCCTTACCAAATGGCAGTTAAAGTCCACTGAGCCTCCATTACTAACAGAAGTGTGTTCCATCCCTCAAATGTGTTGGGTGGAAAATACTCTGCGGATTGTATATTTCCAAAGGCCCTTCTAGGTCTGACACCCTTTGAGCCAATGAAATACTTTTTCAGAAATACAACTGTTTAGACAGGTTATGAAAAAATTTAAACCAAAAGCAGATGGAGGTCTAGGAATAGAAACAGGAATCAAATCTCAAAAATTGGAGGAATAGTTGTGAAAGATTTTGATGTGAATTGCTTTAAGTACAATGATAAAACTTGTAGCGAATATATTCATTAGGACTCAATGAGAGTCTTCATATTTTAAATCCCCAGTGCATAGGGCTTCAATTTTGTGAAAAAAACTACTTATCTTGAAAAAATTCCTTGGTGTTTCTTTAACACACTCTGTGTTTAGAAAATTTCTATTGCATTAAATATTTTTTTTAAGATTTTTTTTATTTATTTGAGATAGAGACAGTGAGAGAGAGCATGAGAGGGGAGGTCAGAGGGAGAAGCAGACTCTCCATGGAGCTTGGAGCCCAATGTGGGACTCAATCCCAGGACTCTGGGATCATGACCTGAGCCAAAAGCAGTTGCCCAACCAACTGAGCCACCCAGGTGCCCACTACTGCATTAAATATTAAGACCATCAATGTGCTCATTAAAAAACTAACATCCAATGTCAGGAAGAAAACATTTTTGAGAAGTCTAACTGAATGCTACTATTCTAAAAGAACATGGTACCAAAACTTTCTGAATACTTTGTTTTTCATTAATGAAACGTGTAACAAATGTGAATGATACAAAAGGAAAATAGTTCAAATAAATCAAACATACATTAATGAGCTAAAATTAAACATAAATTAAACATTGAATGATTAAATGTTAAAGAAATATCAAATAGAAATTTAAAATATATTTTTAATAAGAGTCATCATTTCTGTTCTGCATTGCTGGCTTCTTTCAATGGAGAAATGTTAAGAACACTGAAATCAAAATCATAGTCTCTGATTGCTAGTCAGCTTTGACATGATCGACTCTAAGAGTCCAATTAATTATTTATAATGAATATACTTTAATTAAGTCATCAGTCATTTTTCTATTCTCTTTCTCTTGTACACTCTCACACACATATATACCACCCCCATAGTATTCAGTCCAACAATAATTGCTCTATTTTGACACTTAAAAGAGCATGTTCTTTGATATGATATTCTCTGCCCCTAAAATTGCTTAGGATCATATGGAATAGACCCATATGCTTATGATGTTCTGCAATTTCTGCAAACTGTTCACCATATGTTCCTACTGGAACTTTTAAAATTATGTTTTATCCTTGCTACATCGATAATTTCGGAGGATGGTGGATGCGTATAATTATAACTTCATCCTCTTCATTGCTCTTTGTATACCTTTTATAAGTTCTTTTTATATAACAGGTAAGAAACATTCGTTCAAAGAAATGAGGTAATTAAAAGTTAAGAGCTAATCATGAATCTAACTAGTTCCTTACTTTGGCAGTGAACATCCACTTAGGAAACTTCTAATTATTTCAACAATAATTACATTGGCAGGAGAACTATGGAGTGTGTAATTTATGATCATAATTATACCATTTAACTGTATCTTACCTAAGCAAATCTTTGTGAGACCTGATGCTTGCTTTGTGAGACCTGATGCTAGCTTATGTCAGAGTTGTATTGCTTAGTTTGTTTTGCAAGTTTCATTCACTATTTTATCAATGGGGATAAAATACAGTATATAACATGCTGTAAATGGACAATGCCAAAGGAGAAGCATGATACTTTTTTGTGAGAATATTATATTACATAGTTTCACCCATGATGCACTCAAATTTTAGTCTTGCTTTTTGCCCAGCATTGGGTAACAAAAGATTTTTCTGTGTATACAAATTTGTTTACAAAATTGTGTATAAAATTATTGTATAATTGTGGGGAAGTGATAGAGGGCATATTTTACCATTGTGTTTATGCATTTGTATAAGTTTTTAAGGACTCAGGGGGGAAAAAGGCATTGCAGGGCAATTTTAATTTCTATGGGAGGTTGTGGGGAAAATTAGAGAAATGTTTATTTAAAAAATTCAAAGATAACCATTTAAGAGAATTTGTAAAAAGCTTTTACATTTCAGTTGGAGGTAAGAAAAAAAATCAGAAAATAAAGAAAAGGGTAAATAGAAACCAGAAATAAGATGGTATAAAGTTCAACCGTGCTAGTGATAACAAATATAAATGGATAAGCTTTTAAATGTAGATAATATCAGATTTGGATTAAAAATAAAGAGATATGTGCTATCTATGAGAAATATACCTGAAGCAAAAGACAGGTTTAAACAAGAAAACCAAAAAGATACAGCTGACAAATACTAAACAAAATAACATTACTATCAGATAAAAGAGTAATTTAAGAAGAAAAAGTTACAAAAAAAATAATAGGAAATGCGACACTATGATTTTTTTCTGTTCTTTTTTTAAGAATTCTTTTTTTTTTTTTTGAAGATTTTATTTATTTATTTGAGGTAGAGAGAGAGTGAGAGAAAGCACGAGAGAAGCAGACTCCTGTGGAGCTGGGAGCCTGATGCGGGACTTGATCCTGGAACTCCAGGATCATGACCTGAGTTGAAGGTCATCGCCCAACCAACTGAGGCCACCCAGGCACCTAAGAATTTTTTATTTATTTGAGAAAGAGAGCGAGCCCATGCTTGGGTCATGCACATGCACATGTACACACGCAAGTCCAAGTGAGGGGAAGACAGAGAGGGAGAGAAAAATCCCAAGAAGACTGCACTAAACACAGAGCCCAACTCGGTAGATCCCATGAAGCATGAGATCATTACTTGAGTGGATATAAGAGTTGGATACTTAACAGACCCAGTTGCCCCTTTTTTTACTTTTTTCTTTTTTTAATAAACCTGCCCCCATCATGGGGCTTAAACTCACAACCCCAAAATCAAGAGTCACATGCTCTACAGACTGAGCCAGCCAGGCATCCCTACACTATGATTTTTCTAAAAAGCCATATCTTCGGGGCCCCTGGGTGGCTCAGTTGGTTAGGCGTCTGCCTTTGGCTCAGGTCATGATCCCTGAGTCCTGGGATTGAGCCCTACACTGGGTTCCCTGCTCAGTGGGGAGCCTACTTCTCCCTCTCCCACTCCCCCTGCTTGTGTTCCCTCTCTTGCTGTTTCTGTGAAATAAATAAATAAATAAATAAATAAATAAATAAATAAATAATAAAAATAAATAAAAAGCCAGGTCTTCAAACTACTTAAGCGAAAACCAATAGAATTACAAAGATTTAATAAATCTACAAAAGTATAGATTTAATAACATATATATTTCTGTTTAATTTTCTATTTTTAAGAGGTAAATTGAATCTTTACTTTTGTGGGTATATATTCTATATAATCTACTATTTTTATAGTAGATAAAATGTGTGTGTGTGTGTGTGTGTGCGTGTGCGCGTGTGTATGATTAGAGATTAGTTTAAAATACCTGAAAATACCAGTTTTATACTTTTCATAGTTAGGATACTTAATTTTTTCTCTATTTTCTAACATTTTTTATAAGTCAAAGAACTTCTCCTTATATATATTTCTGTCAATTTTTGTGCAAAAGCTATAAAAAATTGGTCATCTTTATGTCATTGGAAACCAGAAATGTTATTCAAACTGCCCCATGTCACTTAAACTTGGGCCAGTTTAGCCTCCTCAGGAAGCTACTGGCCATGAGAAAAAGTGAGAGCCTTCCAGCAGGGGTCAGAAATGGCTGCACTCCCCAGAGCACGGCCTGAGTGAGTGAGCACAGCACCGGTTACACCAGCCACGGTCTGCAGGGGCAGCTTCCAGCAAGAAGCACACAGTAGGACCAGCCCTTTCACACCTTGGTGAACACCAACCAGCCACCAGCTGCCCCACAACTAAAACCAGCAAAAAGCCAGCCCCCCTTCGGGACACCCTGTCTCACCCCTTCAGGACAATAAACTTTTCCTTAATTCCAAATATCATATCAGGTAAGAAGACACAGAATAGGGAAAGCCTGATGGTGATTATAGCTTTCAATTGACTACATACTTGTCTGAGAGAGCTTGTTTTAAACTAAAGGAAATGACTAAACTGGGACAGAGAGAAATAGCAGGAATTGGAAAATTCTAAACTCAAGTTATTTATACCCTAATGCCTAGCAGGGTATGTCCTACTCAGAAAAAATAGATTAGTTATAGAAAAATAAGTAAAGCGTACAGAAGTGTAGGAGTGTAAATCATTACACAGTCTACATCACAGTGTGAATATATAAATTTGCAATAGGCACCCTGTGTTCTTAGAAGTATTATAATTATGTGTGGTCCCTCTACTGAATACAGATATAGATACCTATAGGTCTACTATTACGGTGGATATTATAGTAGTATACTATAGTAGATCTACTTATTTATCTAATACTATCTAATACAGCTAAAGATGGTACAGGGTAAGCTTGTATGTTTTCTCATATGTAAAATTTCAATTAAAAACTGTCTATGTAAGTCATTTTCTGAATTGTATAATATTTTATGAAAGTAAAATTACAGTAGGAATAAACATTTTAAAGATTCATGAGATAATTTGCCAAACCAGCTATACTTTATCTAAACCAGCTCATTCTTATAAAACAGCCACATATTTGGGAATGATATAAAAAAGAACAAGAGGCCATACCAGTCAAGAATGCCATTTGTTGTCATTTATACTTTCACTGTTGGGAAATCTGGATTTCCGGGGATTGTTTTCTTCTTCTAAGGTATTTGCTCTCTACAAAGAAACATACCCAGATACTAGCTGGAAGGTAGCACTGCATGTTTCCTTCATGTCGTCTTTGGTTGGCCATGCTCAAAGATATGCCTTCCCACTTAAATAGGCTGTAATTAAAGTATCATTATTAAGTACTTTTCCCACTGAGTCTCAAATACTATCAATTGCATGAGGCTCATGAAGATTAATGCTTTCTCTTCAACCAAAATTTATTAACTTTTACCTTAAATTTTGTATATAAAAGCCTATGTAGGAATTCAAATGTAAAAAATAATAATAAAATGAAAAATAATTGGGAATAAGCTTTGTAAAGAATGTAGCAATATTTACTATATGCTACCTCCATGAGCTTCCACTGAATTTTTCTATGGTTGATATTCTAGGCATCAAGCAGCAATCCCCATCCTTTCAGAAAATAATCAATTCAGTATTGGTTGAAGTTCGCAGAAGGGACAGAGTTGGAGCCATTGTTTTTTCCTCCTTGTTTCATTCTACTCTTTCGATTAGAATCATGGAAGTCTTCATACTGTTCCCTTTGCATGTAATCATCCATACTGTGAATAGATAGCTTTCTCCTCTGGCAGTACAATCTCTCAAAACCAGATTTGTGTTGAAATGTCTTAATTTCCACAATTAACATTGTATCACACATTATTCTAAATATTTGCATGTATTAATATCATTTCTAGAGATGAGACAATAGAGCAAAGTGTTAAATATATAGAGGAAAAACAATGCAAAAACAAACACAACTATGCATTCTTGAATTCACCTAGGAAGGAAAATACATACACACTTATACACAGATTTTTCTCTTTTGTAAGGACACTATATAAAAATTTGAACATCAATTTCTTTTACTTTGGAGTTTCTTCAGCATTAAATTGAAAAATTAAGAGAGGCCAACAATTGAAACAAAATTTGTTTTTTTTTTAATTTTTTAAATATTCTACATGTGACATTTCAATTTTTAATGCACATTTGTATTTCCTTGCTTTCATCCATTTTCTTAATTGACTTCAATAAGACTATATTTTATTTAATATCTGTTTACATCTTCCAAAAATTCCTGGATCATTCTCAGAATGCACTCAAATATGACCTTACTGATCAAAAAGATTCTCTTCTTCAATTTAAGTGTACAAATATACATTTCATTCGGAATAATAGCAAGCTTTGAAAAGAGATGCAACTTTTTCCTTTATACTTGGTGGCAATTTTTGCTTTGTATAATCATTCATGGAGTTCAAAGAAATTTTCTTCCACAGAGCACAGAAGTATTCCTGACTTAGCACTGTTCAAAGGAATTTCATCCTGCTGCCTCCGGCAACCTTAGAGACCCAGCATTGTGTCCCCACCTCTCCCAGCAATAGTACAATATTGTTTCTATGGGACCAGTGAATGAGAGATAAGGTGAAAAGAATCAGGCATGTGGAGCTTGAAAGGGAGGGTAGCAATGTTAAATAGGCTGGCAAATTTTGAGGAAGTCTTTTTCTAGGGACGGAATGTAACAGGCAGAGAGAACAGCTGGTGGGAAGGCCATAGGCAGGGGGTGCTGGGGACACATCTGAGGAGCCACAAGCTTTCCCTGCTAGAGCAAAGTCATGGAAGAGTGTAGAGCAGAAGAGATTGCCAGGAGGTAATGGGATGAAGGAGATAGAGTTTCCAGGCCCTCGCAAAGAATTGGCTACTGGTCTCAGTGAATGTGAGAGCCAGTGGAGGGGTAAACAGAGGCATGATACTTTCAATCCTGACTTTTCTATTAAAAAGAAGATATACAGGGGCAAGAGTGAAAGAATGGAGACCAATTAGGACACTGCTGAAGTAATACAGGCCAAAAAAATGGCAGATCTCTTCTAGACAGATTGTATTTTTCAATACAAAATACACCTCTTTGTCCTCTTCAATTCAAAGCCTCTGATTTGAATTTTCATTTACCCGATTTTATTAAATGTCCACATCTACTTCCTCGTTCGAAGTATTTGCTGGAAATCTCTTTTTCCAATACTTCATTCTCAACTTTAAATGACACTTCATTAAATGTGTTTTCTTAATCCAAGGAAGAGATCAATCTTTAGATTACCCAATCTAAGACTATATCTTAGTCCAATTAATATTTATTTAAATGTGAATATTTAAATTAATTTTTTCCTATTTTTATCTTGTACTTTCTGTTTATTACGTTTTCTTATTTTATTTGGTTTTCTTCTTTTTTTCTCTGACTTTTTGCTTTGATAGTTATTGTTTGTTTCTTTTTGCTGTTTCATTCCTTCATATCCTTTGGAGGTCCAAATGTTATGCATCTTAATCCCACTCTTGCATCTGGCAGCCCTCAAAATTATAATACATGCATTTGAATTTGCATTTTCTTCAATAACCAAAAAAATTATTTAAATTAATGATTATTTCCTTCTTCTTTTCATCTTACATCATCTTTCCTTAGTTTTCACGTTATCTCTCCGTGATTTTGAACCACTGTTCCCCTTTTTCACATGCTCAGGTACTTAACCTTCACTTGGCTTCCCCACTCTGAACACATTTCATCCATACCCATCTCATTCTTTGTACAACAGAGCCCCTCCTTCCTGTGAAATTGTTAGTCTATTACTTTGAATAGCATTGAATATCCAGATGTATCTCTCTCTCTTTCAATATACATTAGCTATTCTTCATGGTGGGAGAATCAGCCTAATTTTTAGAAAAGAGTATAATTATCCACATCACACAAAATTATATAATTCTTCTTGATTATAATTTATAATGCATACACACTCTCACATACATATTTTATTCTGCATCTTTGGGCTTTATTTGAGGAAAAATGGTTTTTCTTCCCTTGCTGTGGCAGACAGTTTTGCATGTTGTTTTGTTAACACAGTGAGGAAGATAAGGTACTTCAGAAGACCTTAACATTCGCTGCAACCCTGATACCTCATCTTCATTGCCTATTAAAAGCCTCAAGAACCATTTGGAAGACTGCAGAGGCAGACACCATATTTTCTTTGCTCCAGTACTTCCTTTCATTAAACTAGAGAGTTACACAGCTGTTGATGTTGAAAAGTTATCCTTAGGGAAGTATTGCTTTCAAAAGGAGCAGTTTCCTTAAAACCACATTTCCAGATAGTACAGGAGAGTTCATAATCAAAACTGAATTTTTCCATTAGGTTTTCCAATGGAGAAACGGTTCAATCAATGAACAATCTTAGATCACCAGATTCTCAAATTCTTCTCAAATACTATCTACACAAATGTTAATTCACAGTAATTTGATAGTTTCGATAAAAAACCAAAATTTTGTAAAGGAAAAAAAAACCCTCTCTTAAGCCCCAGCCTTTTTCTGTTAATATTGGCTATCTTTCTGTTTTTATTAAGCTGTTTTCATTTCCTAAAATGTTCTTCACCTTATCCATCTAATCTAAACTAGCCATTAGTTACCACATTACATCTTATTTTAGTTAAGTAAAACATTTACCATAGTCTGATATATTTTAATCTGTCCCTCAATCCACTTTTTTGATTGTCTGTTTCCCTATTGAAAGCAAAGGTCTTTTTTATAGTATTTGATTTCATATTCTATAAACCTACAGCAAGTCTTGGCATATATACTAGATACTTAATGTATATTTCTCAAAATACAGAGAATATTACAATAGTTTGAATTTAAAACTTTAATTTTATCACCATATACCTAGGAAAAATAAAATTATGAGATCAAATATACTAGATTTTTAAACATTTGCAGAACTTAGAATTATTTATTACCCTTCACTATCTTTAAGATGGTAAAAAATGAAAATATAAGATTTTAATATATTTTAAGGAATGATATATGCACATCATTGCAGAAAAAATAAATGTCTTATATAAATATTACTAATGACTTTTTGTAAAACAGGAACATATTTTTAATCCTTTTTTATAAAAGAGTTGATAGATTTGTTTTTTAAGTAAAAAGCATATATGATAGTAATATTTTGATTTAATTGAAAGTCATATACCTTAAAAACTGCTCTGTGTGACTAGTAGAATTCTTTGACACAGGTTAAAAAGATATTTGAGGGAAAACAAAAGAAACAAATAATCTGCAAAGGTCAAAAAGGACAATTGTATCATCTTTCAGCAGGGAAACTGAAAGTTTTAAAAAAAAATCATAGCATACAAGGCAGAAAACTTAGTAATAATATACAACAGAAGATAAGTGGAATGAAATTTCTTCTTTTCCCATCTCCATCTGTCTGATATCTTAGATTAGATATTTTAAAAGCAGTGAATTTGCTTGTCTTCAATTAAAGATGAATATGAAAAATGAACTCCCAAAATTACTGCCAAATTAACTGGTGCTAAGGAACTAAATCTAGGCGCAGAAAAATGCTGAAAAAAAAATATTTAGTTTCAACCTCAGGCAGAAATTTTTTTTAGCAAAATATAAAATTATCATACAAAACATGAAAGCTAAAATAATGATTTATACAATCTGAGGCTCTTCCAGGTATATTACCAGTCTTCCTAATTTCAAACGTCAGCGTTTAAAGCGAAATAGAGTTTTTGGTTTCCCATAGGCTCACTATGGCCACCTAACTTCAAATTCTCCCACGTATACTCCCCCCAAAACTTTTATATCAATAATAGCAGCCGCAAATGACATCACTCATACCCTATGACAACACCGAGGAGGCAGAGGATATTGAACATTTGTATTTACATGTAAGTAAACATTATCTGGATTACAAACCAGGGCAGAAGGCCAGATGAGGATGATGCAGAAGAGAACAGAATCCACTAGGATCCTAGTTGTGGTAGAACAGTGATTAAGGTTTGCTCCCAGGAGGGAAGGGTTGTATCTTGGAGAATACCATGGAAAGATCTAAAACCCAGTAGATGAGAGCACTGACAATAGGGAGTAAAAAGAGAGCATTTTAGAAAGTGCACAGGGCCAGCAGAGACACCCTGAGGAAGACACCCTGAGCAGAGACACTGCTTCTGGGAAGAGCATGACGGCTTTGTTGTGAAAACGCTCCCCAGAGGTTTGGTGCTGATGACAAAGCAGGAAGTGTCCGATGATAATGCCTTTATAGAAACAAATTATTATCAGAGAATCAGAGGAAGAAAGACTCTCCCCAAAATGCACCCTTTATTAAAAAATTTGTGCTTCATAGACAATAGCACTCTAGAATTAAGAAACTAAGTAGGGACGCCTGACTGGCTCGGATAAACATCTGACTATGGCGTAGGCCATGATCTCAGGAGCCTGGGATGGAGCCCCATTGTCAGGCTCCCTGCTCAGCAGGGAGTCGGCTTCACCCTCTCTCCCTGCCGCTCCCCCTACTGGTGGAAACCAAGTAAGCCACATTTTCCTTGGTCCAAACCCAGCTTCCCCAGTCTAGAGAATCACCTTTTTATTTCTTGTCCAGGAAAACCCAATGTAGCTAATAATGAACAAATAAACAAAATTCTCAACATCTATACAAAGTAACTTTGAAAATGAAACAGGAGGGGCGCCTGGGTGGCTCAGAAGGTTAAAGCCTCTGCCTTCGGCTCAGGTCGTGATCTCAGGGTCCTGGGATCCAGCCCTACATCGGGCTCTCTACTCAGCGGGGAGCCGGCTTCCCCCTCTCTCTGCGCCTGCCTCTCTGCCTACTTGTGATCTCTCTCTCTCTCTCTGTGTCAAATAAATAAAATCTTTAAAAAAATAAAAATAAGGGGGGTGGGGGGTGGGGGAGTAGACCTGCCTCTATAGAGACTTCCTGCAAAACAAAACAAAACAAAATTTAAAAATTTAAAAAATAAAAATAAATAAAAATGAAACAGGAAATGAGAATGAGTTTTAAATGAGTATATAAAAACACCAAAAATAGGATGAAAAAAAACTGTAAGGCAACACTACCACATACAATTCACTAATTCATATAAATGATATTAATAAGTAGTTGCATATATAAAAAATAGCATTAATTAAAATTCCAAAATGGAGGATTAAATATGGACAAACAATAGGACAATATCAAACAAGGGTTAACCAACCTAGGGGGAAAGAGAAGACAAATTAATCTTGAAATTAAGATTCAGTTATACCTTAACTGAGAACACAGTTCTCAGATTTTTTTTAACTGAAATAATTTAGAAAACCAAAGGAAAAAAAAAAAAGTGGATTAGAGTGAAATTGATAGTTTTGAATTTAGACAATAAAGATCTAAAGTACATAAGACTAGAGAAATTAGAAAAGCAAAAGAATGGGGCAGAAATAATAATAATAATATAAATTATGCATATACCTTTTTATAAAATTAAAAAACTCCATATTGAAAAGGCCTACTATGTATCTGACAAACCTGATGCATAATAGTCAACTCCAAGGCATATCCCAGTAAAATGATTAACCTTTAAAGATAAAGAAAAATATAAATCTCTTGGTTTTCAGGCAAAATACCAAATTATTTACAAAGGAAAGAAATCAGGAGGTATTAGATGTTTAGACAGTAAATAAAATAAAAATTTTCAAGAATTCATGCAAAAAGAGTTTGAGCTAAGGTTTTTATATCCAGCCAAATTTCCTTTAATGTCAAGCATATAGAAAAATAGTATTAAGCATGTAAGATATGAAATAATATTTTGCTCATGAGTCCTTATGAGAAAACTACTAAAGGATGAGTTAAACTAATGACAAGATTGGGGAAATTTCAACTGAAGAACTGTGTTAAGAATTGATTATACTTAATTGTAAAGGTAATATTAAAGTGAAATCTAGATGAAGCTGGAAGAATAATATACATACGTTATGTACTCGGATAACATACAAATGATAAAACAAGAAAAGGGAGAAGAGAGAAAAAGGGAGAAGGGAAAGAACAAGTGAAAAGAAGTATGAATTATTTCATCGCCTCAGAAGTACTAAATAAGAGTCAAAGGATAGTACATAAAGCTGATAAATCAAACAATAAACAACCATGAAAAAAGAACTAAGGTCATTATTTATGGTTATTAATACAGAGAAAACTATTAGAACATGAATACAAGTCTTTCTAAATAGGAAAAGAAATATAAAAACACAATCATTAACAGAGCACACAATGTAAGACATACAGTAATTACAGCAATGCATGCAGAAAATATAATTTAAGCTATTTGACTTAGCTGAAACAAAACGCATTTGATAAATCACTAATTTAAATGCAAATGACCTTTAATCTATTCATTAAAAGAAACTTATTTTTAGATTGGCTCATACAAATAGTCAAAATTTATGCCATATTCAAGAGATGCCGTTTGTTCTGATGTATCAGTTTTTTGTTTAGTGTGTTCATGAATTATATATTTCCATTTTCTACTTTCAATCTTTCTTTGTTCTTAAAATGTGTTCTTTATAAGCAGAATAGAGTTGGGTTTTTTTTAACCTAGTCTAACAGGTTTTTTCATTTATTTAGAATACTTGGTTTATTTATATATGATGTAATTATGATATTTGGGGGTTAAACTTATCATGAATTTTTTTATTTGTCCCACATTTTCTTTTCTTAACTTATACTTTGTTTTGTTTTGTTTTTCTGTTTTCTCCTTTCTTGTCTTCTTTTAGATTAATCAGTCTTTTTTCCTAACCATTCTACCTTCCCTCCACCTACTTATTAGCTTGTTGGTTACATATATTTAAATTGTTTTTAAAATGATTATCCTAAGGCTTAGATATTTTTTGTATATCTAATTATTCATGTATTTTAAACCTTACAATAATTACTTTTGTTGTTTTAAACAGTGAATGTTCCTGCACATTTAACCACATATATTCTGTTTACTCTGCATTCTTTCTCTACGTATGTGGTTTCAACTGGGATCATATCCATTCTACCTGAAGAATACACTGAAGTATTTCTTTTATGGCATTTCTTCTTTGAAAATATTAAATTAAGTTAAATCTGTGGCTCAGTAGTTTTTGTCATTTTTGGTGAATTCTCTACCAATATCACTTTAAAGAAATTTTTTTTACTGTTCTACTCTCTCCTCTTTTTCTGGGATACAAAATATATGCAAGTTAGACCTTTCCACCATTTGCCATTGGCCTCTTTTCTGTATTTTCTATTTTTTCTCTCTGCTCTTGAATCTGAATGTTTCTTACCAATCTATTTATTTTACAATTCACCAGTCTTTTTTACTCTGTCTAATCTGTTATATACCTTATAGCAAATTTTTTAATTTAAGTAGTCATATTTATTTCTGGGATTTGCATTTGATTTTTAAAAATAGGATCTAGGGGGTGCCTGGGTGGCTCAGTGGGCTAAAGCCTCCGCCTTTGGCTCAGGTCATGATCTTAGGGTTCTGGGATCAAGTCCCGTGTCAGGCTCTCTGCTCAGCAGGGAGCCTGCTTCCTCCTCTCTCTCTGCCTGCCTCTCTGCCTAATTGTGATCTCTCTCCCTGTCAAATAAATAAATAAATCTTTAAAAAATCATAAAAATTAAAAAAATAAAAATAGGATTTAGTTTTCTAATTAAATATCCATCTTTTTACCTACTGGCTTGAAAATACTAATCATAGTTATTTTTTAAATTGAAATAATTCATATGACATAAAAATCACCAACTTAAAAGTGTACAATTCAGTGGTTGTTAGTATTCTGGTTATGTTGTCCAAACATCACCAGTGTCTAATTCCAAGTTAAATAGTCCAATTCCATCCTCAAAAAAAACTCCATTCCTACTAGCATTCATCGTAATTTTCCTGGCCTCTCCCCTCTCAACCTCTAATCTATCCTGTGTCTATGGATTTGCCTATTCTAGATATTTCACACAAGTAACTCATACGATACCTGTCTTTTTGCGTCTCAAGTTTCTCGCACATTGTAGAATGTTCTTTTTTAAGGCCAAATGATATTGCATTTTATGAATATACCCCTTTTGTTTACTCATTAGTTATTGGATATCTTTATTACCATTTTTTCCACTATTACAAATAGTGTTACTGTGAACAATCATGAACACATTTTGTGTGAACATATGTTTTCCATTCCCTTGGGGATATATTAGGTCTTATGGTAATGCTGTGCTTAACTTTTCAAGGAATGCCCAAACTTTCCAACTGTGGCTACACCATTTTACATTCCTACCAGCAATATATTAGAGTTGCTGTTTCTGCACATCTGCATCCACTTGCTATGAGATTTCCTTTTGATTATAGTCATCCTCATGGGTGTACAATGCTACCTCTTTGCGGTTTTGATTCGTATCTATAGAATAGCTAAAGATCCTGATCATTTTTTCATGTGTTATTGGCGATTTGTATAGATTCTTTGGAGAATTGGCTATTCAAATCAATTGCCCATTTTTAAATTGAATTATTTATCTTCTTTACTTGTTCATTTGTATTCACTTTTATTTTTGTTCCTCGAAATGAATAATCTTAATTGACCTATCTTCAGACTCACTGATGCATTTTTCTGCCTGCTCAGAACTATTGTTGAGCCCCTCGAGTGAATTTTCATTTCAGTTTTACTTTCCAACTCCAGAGTTTCTATTTGGTTTCCCTTTGTACTTCCTACCTCCTTATCAATAATCTCTTTAGAGAGTGTTTTTACAGTTTCCTTGAGTTCTTCAAGATTCCTTTAATTCTTTACTACTTTGGGTTTCTTGATACATTTAAAATAGCTGTTTTAAAGTTATGTTTGTTTCTTGTTTTTTTCTAGAAAATCCAATGGCTTAGAAAAAACTGCTATTGATTGTTCCTTTCCTATACATAAACCATACTTTCTTGTTTCTTTACATGCATAATTTTTTGTTGAAAACTGGACATTTTTAATATTACAAATGTGGCAACTCTGGAAATAAAATGCCCTCCCCTCACCTGGGTTTGCTATTCTTGTGCTTTTATAGTTGTTGTTTATTTATTTCATGAATTTTCTGACTAATTCTCTAAAATATTTATCCTTTATTGTATATGACTATTAAAGTATCTCTGTTCCATTAGTTTAGTAGTCAGGTAATGATTAGATTAAAATTTCTTTAAATGCCTAGAGCAAAAACATTTCCCAATCTCTACCAAAGGGCTCTGTGTGTGCATAGGGAGTTTACAACTCTGCTTTCACCTTTTCTTCCTGCTTCCTTAACCTCAAAATCAGCCAGGGGTAAAAGCATAGGGCCTTTTCCAGGTTTTCCTGAGTATAGTCCTAGGTATGTATGTGTTCTTCTAAACTATGCCTTTAAGAATATGTCACATCAGGGTGCCTGGATGGTTCAGTTGGTTGGGCAACTGCCTTTGGCTCAGGTCATGATCCCGGAGACCCGGAATCGAGTCCTGCATCGAGTTCTTGGCTCCGTGGGGAGTCTGCTTCTCCCTCTGACCTTCTCCCCTCTCATGTGCATGCTCTCTCTCTCTAATGAATAAATAAAAGATCTTTAAAAAAAAAAAAAAAGAATATGTCAGAGCTTTTCAAAAACCTTATGTACATATTTTGCACCTGCCTTTTCTCCCAAGGTTTTTGTTTAGTCTATTGTTTGCCCCACTGATATTTATCACCTTAGACAGCAATAGCTAAAATATTTGCCTCTAAATGACCCCCAACTAGCAGCTTAGCACTGGGCTGGTTTTAGTCAGGTGAAATAAAGATAAGCCTTTTGACCCAGTCTGCCAGAAGAGCCATCGGGCCAACTAAAACAAATTATAATTCTTTGTAAATCAAGTCCATCCTGCTCTTTCCAGTATTGAGAACCTGGGTTGTTACTTTTAGACATACTGCTGAACTGAGAAAGGGCACATGGGATTGGGAAACTTAAAATGCCACAGAGCTCATTGTGCTTATTTACATTCAAC
>CM052802.1:17624052-17732205 GCA_028533885.1 Nasua narica | reverse complement strand
AGTAATCAAAACAGTATAATGTTGGCACAAAAATAAACATATAGGTCAATGAAACAGAATATAAAACTTAGAAATAAACCCACAATTATATGGTCAATTAATCTTTGATAGAGCAAGAAAGAATATCCAAAGGAGAAAAGACAGTCTCTTCAAAAAATAGTGTTAGGAAAACTGGTCAGCTACAGGCAAAAGAATGAAACTGGACCACTTCTTATACCATACACAAAAATAAATTCAAAATGGATTAAAGACTAAAGTGTGAGACCTGAAACCATAAAAATCATAGGAAGAGCATGGGCAATAAAGTCTCTGACATTAGCCATAGCAACATTTTTCTAGATATGTCTCCTGAGATAAGGGAAATAAAAGCAAAAATAAACTATTGGGGCTACATCAAAATAAAAACTTCTGCACAGCAAAGGAAACAATCAACAAAACTAAAAGGCAACCTATCAAATGAAAGATGATATTTGCAAATGCCACATCTGATAAAAGGTTAGTATCCAAAATAAAGAAAGAACTGATACAACTCAACACCCAAAAAACAAATAATCCAATTCAGAAATGGGCAGAAGAAATGAACAGTTGTTTCTCCAAAGAAGACATACAAATGACCAACATGAAAACTCAACATCACTTACCATCAGAAAAATGCAAATCAAAACTACAATAAGATATCACCTCACACGAGTGAGAATGGCTAAAATCAACAACACAAGAAACAAGTGTTGGCAAGGATGTGGAGAAAAAGGAACCCTCATGCACTCTTGGTAGGAATGCAAACTGATATAGCCACTGTAGAAAAGAGTATAGAGGTTCCTCAAAAAAATTAAAAATAGAATTACCCTAAGATTCATTAATCACCACACTGGGTATTTACCCAAAGAATACAAAAACACTAATTCAAAGGGATACATGCATCTTTATATTTATAACAGCAATATTTCCAATAGCCAAATTATGGAAGCAGCCCAAGTATCCATTGATAGATGAGTGGATAAAGAAGAGGTGATATATATATATATACATGCAAACAGACACACAATGGAATATTATTATTCAGCCATAAAAAAGAACAAAATCTTGCTATTTGCAATGATATGGATGGAGCTAGAGAGTATAATGCTAAGTGAAATAAGTCTGAGAAATACAAATGCCATATGATTTCACTTATATGTGGAATTTATGAAACAAAACAAATGATTAAAGGGGAAAAAAGAGAAAGAGAGACAAACCAAGAGACAGACTCAACTATTATGAACAAACTGATGATTACCAGACAGGAGGTGGGTGGAGGGAAATGGGTAAAGTAGGTGACGGGGATTAAGGAGTACACTACATTGCAATCAGCACCAGGCGATGTATGGAATTGATGAATTGCTCTATTGTATATACCTGAAACTAATATAACACTGTATGTCAACTATACTGGAATTTAAAAGTTTTTTTAAAGTTAAAAAAAGAAAGAAAGGCAGACATTGCATATGAGGAGTTGTGGAGGCACTGGGGCATGCTATCCTCTTCCAAAGAGTATTTAATGTTATTTGAGCAGGTCTACAGCATAGTGGTTGATTTTAATCGAGCTGATGGTAGTTTATTCCTTGCTTACTCTTATTTTTATGGCCTATGCCTGGGTTGTTGACTTCCTTGGCAGGTTCACTTTTTTCTTGATACTGCAAAAAATTTCTCTTTGTTTTTTAGCCTCTTGTCACTGCTTCAGCTTGGTTTCTTAGAAAACTGTTCCACACATGCATAACTTTAGAGTCAGCAAATGTGGCCAAAGGATTCCTCAAGGGGAAAATTGTGTAGAAGTAGAAGTTTATTCTGTTGTATTTTTTTCTCCATAATATGTTACATGCACTCTATAATATGTTACATTTACTTGTTCATTCATTCTATGTCTTCTTAACGTAGTGCCTTGAGAGCAGAACTGAGTTTTGTTCACTGTGAATTCCCAAAGCCTAGAAAAATGGCTGGCATAAAGAAGACACTTGGTAAATATGGTTGAAGAAAGGAAAGAAATCAACAGGTTTGATTCTCTCACCCAGGTACATACCTGGGGAACTTGGTTTAAGGACTACTGTTTATCTTCTTTAATCAATAGATCTTACACTTCCACATTCCCACTCTGCACATACAACTAGCTACCAATTCTGTTAATTCCATATTTTTAATATGTTTCCAATATGCCCTTTCTTCTTCATCCTGGCTATATGAGTTTGGGAGTGTCATTATGTCTTACCTCGCTACTACATAAGTCTGTTAATTAATGCCTTATCTCTAGTTTTCCTTACCTTTATTATATCTTTCCCTTACATAGTGTTTTCAGTATTTTTCTCAAACACAAATCTTATTGTATTTCAGGGCCTTAAAAATGTTTAAAAATATCAATGGCTCAACACAGTCTACAAGGGTAAATACTCAACTTTTATTTTCATAAACTACAAAGAACTTCAAAATGTCTTGCAATAACAAAACAAGGACTTTTTAACCTCGAAATTACCAGAATGTTCATACTAAAGTGTCTGAAACTCCAAGATCATAAGCACATCACCATGGTCTTCTGCATAACTCTTGAGAGTCCAAAATGACTCAGAGGAATGAGGATTGGACTGAATATATTAAGGATTAGACTTAAGAAGAAAGTGCAATATAAATATTCTATATAAATGCATGTTGTGGTTGGTTGGCAAGCAGTGGTCTTCATATCTACTTTTTAATACATCTGAAAAGACTTACATTATATTACATTAAACTGATGGGACTTCTTATGCTTCATGGACTATTAGAATTAAAGAGTTAAAATCATATTACTATTATTTTATTTCTTGAACACTTACTGCATGTTCCATGTCAATGGCTGTCTGATTCTTCATGACATAAATATGTATAAGATATAGTCTTTCTCTCTCTCTCAATGGGCACAGGGAGTAGTGATTCCACCTAATTGATTAATTGAAGCAAACACTGTGTTGTGAGTATTTTCTATTACATTTTTAACTTAAAATTATTTATTTGAAATATGCAAAGATTGCCCTAATGAAGTATTCCTTCATCTGTCATGGGCTTCCATACTTAATTGGTGGTGTATTTAACACTTCTTGTATCATTACCCAAACTTATAGAAAGTCAATGTAAGTCAAACTTTCCATGGAGACTACAAGGCAAAAAAGACAATAAGATTTGGGAAACTGCTCCGTAGGGCAGGGTAGAACAAAGAGACTAGCAAAAGAATCTTCTAAGGAGTCAGAATATTAAAAAGGAAAAAGGAAAGGATGTCAGTGTTTGAAGCCTTGGTGTCCTTTTCTTCCGAATAGAAATATATATTTAATTTGTACAATCAATGGGAAGAAGAAAGGATCAATGCAAGCAAACCTATTAGCATGATGTCTGATGTTTAGTCAATTCTCCTAAATATTGCTGTTTTTGTTTCACCTAAAACTATAATTTTGTGCTTAAGCAAACAAATCCATAACTAGACCATAAGCCAAATTTCTTATCACCAATAGTACTTAAGATACCTGCTCTTTCAATCACTGTTTATCTTATTAACTTAAATGGAAAAATGAAAACACAGAGATATACATAGGCCAAAAATTTGCAACTTAACAGATGATTTGTCCCATTGTACTTTCACTAAGGAGACATAATTCAAAGAGTCTCTCCCATTTTTTTCAAAACATTCCCTTAAAAAAAAAAACAAAACATTCCCTTAGCTGTTGAAATCCTGAGTTATTATCAGTGGCATGAGAATTGTAATGAAAAACTCTAGGTCTCATCAAAATAAATAGTACAAAATGTAAGAAGCAGAAACATTTGGGTCAGGGAGCTATTTCATATCTATTGACTTTGCGACATTTTGTCTTATGTGGCAGGTTTCACAGGCTTTGCCCTTACCTAAGGGGTGATGTAGAATGTCTAATGAAACCCATTAGCACCTTTGTCAGGGCTACTGTGACTTACAGATTCTTTATGTTAATTGGGATTATGCTTCTGGCATATTTAGAAACCCACTACAATTTTTTTAAACATTCAAGTCAAGTGATTTGAGAAAAGCTAAGCATAAGGCTTCAGGTGGTAGAGGTATTTCAGGAATGACAGCACCAAAGAAAAAATAATTAGCAAACACTTTCATGATAGCTAATTTTCACTGGGCCATGTGCAATCTATTTTTGAACCACCAGATGCCCCCTTCAATATAGTCTTATTTTTATTTACATAATAAGGTTATTTCTAAAGTTGACAGAGATCTGTCAATTTGTTCTAATTTTGTTGAGAGAAAATTTGCCAGTATCACATGATAACATCTTCTGCCCCATGTACCCAAGCCTCATACTTCATGAGGTAAGTTGCTCTAACATGAAGGTTGGAAATAGCAAGCCTCCCCCACAAGCCCATGAGGGAAAGGCTTTGTTAGTCAGCTCATTTTGAGATCTTATCTTCACCCACCGACTAATTAAAATTTGAGCAGACTTACAGTTTGGTAAAATATTTCCAGCCGGTGCAATCAATGAAGTTTTTCCAAAGCTACTTAATGTTTTTCCTAAATTTCAGATTTTCAGTGGACTGTTCGCAAGTTGGTCAAATAACTCTGATAGAGAATTTCCTTTAAGCTTTGAGGTCTGAGTATATTATTTCTAGAGAGGGGGAGAAAAACTCTGTTAACTCAATAAAACAAGAAATTGGTTTTTATTACAAAGTTTTTTTAATGACTAATTATACCATAATGGTTATATGAACAAAGCCAATGCACATATAAAAGGGAACTTGATTCCATTGTAATCAGGAAAATGCAAATTAAAATTGAATGAGATAATATTTTATACCCACCAGAATGACAAAAATAAAAACAATAGACAACATAAGCATTAAAAAGGACAGAGAAAACTGGCACCACTGGTGGGAGTGGAAGTCGGTACACCTACTGAAGGTTCTTCCGTTTCCAGTACTTGATACCATTAATTCTACCTCCTCTGTTCTGCCCGGACTCTCAGCTCTACCTTCTTCACTTGGGTAATCTGATAGGCTCTGTCCTGGTTCCCCTTCTGCGAACCATAGCCTGGAAACTCTCTAATGTTGTAAGTTGGAGCATTAATAAAGACACATCATGTGTTTTCCACCTCTGAAGGATCGTTTCTATACTTTGCCCATTTTTAAGAAATCAGGCAGGTAGAATCCAGTTCCTGTTATTCCATCTTATCCAGGAACTAACATCCTTAGGAATGCCATATTTACTGGAAAGGATTACATAGGGTCAGCCTTTGCTTCTTCAGGATTGGGTGCTTGGCAGATTATTTTCTCCGCAATCAACCAAGTAAAGTCTGTCAGGTCACAAAAAACAACTGATAGTATTTGTTATCAATGATAAAAGTCAAGCTTCCCAGAAAAATTTAGAATTGTAGAAAATATGTACCTGCAACCATTAGCTTGTTAGCGTCTGAAATACATAACCCTAAACACTTCTCTAATGAAAACAATGGCAATCCTATCATATGCGATTTTTTTTTAACATAGTATAATGAAAGTAGTCAACACGGAAAAGGCTGCATTACTTGCTGCACTAGTAATTTTGAAATGACTAATGCAGGGGTGCCCGGGTGGCTCATTTGGTTGGGCAACTACCTTCAGCTCAGGTCATGATCCTGGAGTTCCAGGATCTAGTCCCACATTGGATCCCTGCTCAGCAGGGACTCTACTTCTTCTTTTCATGCTCTCTCTCTCCTTCTCCCATTCTCTCTCTCAAATAAATAAAATCTTTTTTTAAAAAAAGAAAGAAATGCCCAAGGCATATCACAAAATCATGCATGGGTACAACATCTATTTTAAATACAAGAAAGACCAATAGATTTTAAGGTAATATCATTGATACGATTTCAGATTCTGCACTGCAACTAAGTTTTAAGGAATTATCATTTCTTGAGTTCTCATATTGTATCAAAGATGAATATACAGAGTAATGTGAAAGGTTTTTATAATATTCCTCCCATTTCCAAATAGAGGCCCCTATGTGCCCAGATTTTCTTTATATTCCCAATTGAAAATATGGGAGAGATATATTTTGTGTCGATGGAGAGACAATATGCTGCTTTTGAGATTGTCAGTAATTTCTTGAGCATGTAAGGGATTTCTGAGACCAGACATTGGTATAGAAAACTACAGGCCAGAAGATTTCTTCACAACTCCCCTTAATGTTTTCACATTTGAAATGTTCTTTATCTTCCTGTGTCAGACCCACCCCTGATTCTTCTCTAGTCTGCTCTTTCCATTAATAACCCAGCTCATTAACAGAAATCTTCCCTGATGCCCCTCAGGATTGAGGATTTCTCTATATCCCACTCTTCAAATCCAGGCATCAGCTGCCAGAACTACTTTGTGCAACCACGGGCCTACCTGATCTCTGCCCATTGGCCCCTAACAGCTACACTGTGGACTCCATTGCACTGTGCTTCTTCTCTTTACTTGCTGTGTGACCTGTGTTAACCAGAGCATCTTCAAGGGCCTTTTCAGCTCTATTTTCTCACTGCCTGCAATAAATCTATCTACTTCTCTCTAAATTTCAGATGCTCTTTCCTACTCTCCAAGAGAGATGAACTCCACATTTTGATAGGTCAAAATAATTGTATGGAAGGAGTTAAGATGGTAGAGTAGTCTTGTCCCTGGAGCACAGCTAGATAAATATCAAATCATTCCGACAACCTAGGAATTGATCTGAGGACTGAAAGAACAAACCGTACAACTAGAGGGAGAAAAGAGGCCACCGCATCATGGAAGGTAAGAGGTATGGAGCTGTGTTTTAGGGGAGAAAAAGATCCCTGGTGCTGTGGAGGGGAGGGATCCATGATCAGGGTGAGAGGAGAGAGAGAGAGAGAGAGAGAGAGCACGCGCAGGGTACAGGGCTTTGCACAAGAAAAACACTCCCCCAAAACCACTGATGGGGAAAACAAGAGGGGCTGATAATTGCAAGTTTTTGTCAGTGAAGCTCAAAGTCTGAAGTTTTACAACTCTACACCATCACTGGGTGGAGCCTGGTGGGAGTAGTTGGTGCTCCTGTGGACGAGGGGGCAGAGGCCCACGAGCAGACACTATGGTTTGAGGATCCCCTGAGTCATACTGGGAGAGACAGCTCCCTTTCTAGGACTACATTTGGGAGGTGGGCACAAAACGGCCAGCAGGCACTATCGGGTTACCCCCTTCATTTAGCATAGGAGCAGAGGCCGCTGCTGAGGGCAGAAAACCTGGATGCCAGCTTTTTGCTGCACTTTACCATAAACTCCAAGCCCCTGCATGTTCCTACAATTGCCCTTCTGAGACAAACAAGCACCAGCCACAGCTCAGCAAGACCCTACCCCCAGAGGATCAGTGTGGGTCTGTGCCATGACAGGTCCCTAACATTTGGAGTTTTGAAACCCAGTCAGCATGCCCATGCCAGAGATAAGACACAGAAGCACCGTGCTGCTGGATGGGCAGACGGCTGGGACACAGATGTTAGGACCTGCTTAGCCTAAGTGATTCCATCTTGTCTAAGCAGCCATTTTGTTGCGAACACAAGCTGTCCTTGCCCTAAGGGAACAAAGTCAGCTTGGAGGAACTTACTTAGAAAGATAAGCCCAAGACACCAATGGAATGTGGTCTGTTGGCCCCTGATGACAGTCCCCCAGAAGAACAAGGTTGAGTCAGGCCAGGCGGGGGTGTCCAATCAGTAAAGGACACATATGCCACCTCCCTCAACCCCCAGCTCCTGAAGTCAGGTCAGGTGGAGATGTCCAATCAGTAAAGAATGCATATGTAACCCCCCCTGACCCCACTGCTTCTGACCAATAAGGATAAGCTCACAGTCGGTTTGCGGTTTTGCCCTATAAAAAATGGCCCGTAAGACTAGGCGGGGTCGCTCTCTGCATAGAGACGACCCTGACCGGCCTGTATGATTCTCGATGCTTGGCGCGAAAGAAATAAAGCTCTGCTTGACCTTCGCTTTGTATTAAGTCTCGTTCCTTTGATCACGGACCCTAACAACAGACAGGGTGAAGCAGGGATCCGAGGGATTCCTGGGACAAATGAAGAGAGATTGTTCACTCTTCTGTGAGGGCTTCCTGAACAGCGGTGGGTGCGAACTCCCCTCTTCAGAGAGGGAAGTGCCTGCTGAGACCATTTTTATTCCTACCCATCAGTGGCTGTCCACCCACAGTGAGGCCTGAGTCGCTTATACTGAGCTCCGCCCCTATGCACTCTGCAGGTGCTTCTGAACTAGGGCAAGTGTGCCTTAGAGTCAGAGCAGCAGCATGCCCTCCTCCAGAAGACCATCACAACAACCTCCCTCAACCCTGCCCCTGCACCCACCAGGTCTGCTGACCGTAGAATGCTACAAAACTTCGGCTCTAGGAGAAATAGGACCTAGCCTCTTTTAACAAGCAGACCAAAACACACTTAGTTAAAAGTCAGCACACAGTGGACAAGGTCCAAACACTCCCCATTGCAGGCAAGGAGAAACACTGCCAAGGACTGACATAAGGGAAAGCAGCCAAAACACAACAGCAGAGTGCACACAACATGCACCAGAGACACAGCCTGAAGCATCAGGCCCTGGACAATATATGGCCTCTCCTTAATACAGCCATTACTCTCTGGAGCTGGAAACATGATAGGCTTTCCTAATACAAAGAAGACCGAGACCTAGACAAAATCCAAGATGGAGGAATTCATCTAAAAAGAAAGAACAAGAGGTCATGGTCAGGGATCTAATAAAAATAGATATAAGTAATATGCCTGAACCAGAATTTAAAACAACAATCAAGGAGTCTTTTACCACAGAGATAAAAGACCTAAAAACTAGTCGGGCTGAAATAAAAAAATGCCATAACTAGAGATCCAAAACCAACTGGTGTAATGACTATAGGATGGAAGAAGTAGAGGAATGAATAAGTAATATAGAAGATAAAAGTTTGGACAATAATAAAGCTGAAAAGAAGAGTGAAAGAAAGATATTGAATCAGGAATGTAGACTTAAGGAGCTCAGCAACTCCATAAAGCATACTAACATTTGTATCATCAGAGCCCCAGAAGAAGAAGAAAAGGGAAAATGGGCAAAAGCTTTATTTCAGCAAATAATAGCTGAATACTTCCCTAATCTGGGGAAGGAAACAGATATTCAATTCAGGAGATACAAACAACTCCCATCAAAATCAAAGAAAGCAGACCAATACCAAGTATATATCATAGTAAAATTTGCAAAATACAGAGATAAGAAAAGAATCTTGAAAGCAGCAAGGGAAAAGAAATCCCTAACCTACAAGGGAAGACAAATAAGGGTAACAGTAGATCTCTCCACAAAAACTTGAGAGGCCAGAAAAGAGTGGCATGATATATTCAATATGCCAAATGGGAAAAATGTACAGCTAGGAATAATTTATCCACTTGGGCCCCTGGGTGGTTTAATTGGTTAATTATCTAACTTTTGTTTTTGGCTCAGGTCGGGTTCTCGCAATTGTGGGGTCGAGCCCTGCGTCAGGGTCTGCACTCAGCCTGGAGTCTGCTTCAGATTCTCTCTCCTTCTTCATCCCACTTGCTCTCCCACTCACACATAAATTTAAAAAATCTTTTTAAAAAAATATCTACCACAGCTGTCATTCAGAATAGGAGAGATAGTTTCCAAGACAAATAAAAACAAAAGGAGTTTCTGACCTCTAAACCAGCCCTGCAAGAAATATTAAATGGGATTCTCTGAGTGGGAAAGAAAGACCGAAAGCAACAAAGACTAGAAAGGAATGGAGAAAATCTCTAGAAACACCAACCGTACAGGTAATACAATGGCACTAAATTCATATCTATAAATAATCATTCTGAATGTGAATGGACTAAGTGCTCCAATCAAAAGACATAGGATATCAGAATGGATTAAAAAAAGAAGAAGAAGAACGATCTATATGCTGCCTACAGGAGACTCATTTTAGACACCTGCAGTTTGAAAGTGAGAGGATGGAGAACCATTTATCATGCTTAATGAATGTCAAAAGAAAGCTGAAGTAGTCATACTTATATAAAACTATATTTTAAAACAAAGACCGTAACAAAAAATAAGAAGGACACTATATCATAACAAAGCGGTCTGTCCAACAAGAAGATCTAACAATCATAAAGAGTTATGCCCCCAACCTGGAAGCAACCAAATATCTAAGTCAATTAATAACAAACATAAAGAAACTCATTGGCAACAATACAATAGGGGACTTTATCACCCTACTTACATCGGTGCACAGATCATCTAAGCAGAAAATTATTAAGGAAACAACGGTTTTGAATTACAGCCTGGATTGATGGACTTAACAGATACATTCAGAACATTTCATCATAAAGCAGCAGAATACACATTCTTTTTGAATGTACATGGAATATTCTCTAGAATAAATCACATACTGGGTCAAAAATATAAACAAGTATAAAAGTATACTTTTACAAGTATAAAAGATTGAGATCATACCATGCATATTTTCAGACCACAGTGCTATGAAACTTGAAGTCAACAACAAAAAAAATTTGGAAAGACCACAAATACATGGAAGTAAAAAAATATATATATCCTGCAAAGGAATGAATTGGTTAGCCAGGAAATTAAAAAAGAAATTAAAAACCAAACCATGGAAACAAATGAAAATGAAAACATAACCATTCAAAACCATTGGGATGCAGAAAAGCTGTCAAGAGGAAAGTATATCATAATATAGGCCTACCTCAAGAAGCAAGAAAAGTCTCAAACATACACCTAACCTTACACCTAAATGAGCTAGAGAAAGAAAAACAAATGAAGCCTAAAGCTAGCGAAGAAGGGAAATAATAAAGATTAAAGCAGAAATAAATGATATGAAAACTAAAAAGAAAAAACAAAACAAAAACACAGTAGAACAGATCAATGAATCAGAAGCTAGTTTGAAAAAGTTAATAAAATTGATAAAGCCCTAGCCAGACTTATCAAAAAGAAAAAAGACTCAAATAAAATCACAATTGAGAGAGGAGAAATAACAACAAATACTACAGAAATACAAAGAATTATAAGAGAATATTATGAAAATTTATATGGCAACAAATTAGGCAATCTGGAAGAAATGGATAAATTCGTAGAAATGTATAAAGTACCAAAACTGAAATAGGGAGAAATGGAAAACTTGAACAGACTCATAATCAGCAAAGAAATTAAATTAATAATTAAAAATCTCCCAACCAAAAAAAGTCCAGGGCCACATGACTTCCTAGAGGAACTCTACCATACATTTATAGAAAAGTTAATACTTATTCTTCTCAAATTCCAAAAAATAGACATGAAAGGAAAACTTCCAAACTCATCCTATGAGGCCAGCATTACCTTGATTCCAAAACTAAACAAAGACCCCTAAAAAGGAGAATTACAGGCTAATATCCCGGATGAACATAGATGCAAAAATTCTCAACAAAATACGAGCAAATAAAATCTAACAGTATATTACAAGAATCATTCACCTCAGTGTCGTGGGTTTTATTCCTGGGCTGCAAGGGTGGTTCAATATTTGCAAATCAGTCAACGTGATACACCATATTAATAAAAGAAAGGATGAGAACCATTTTATCCTCTCAATAGATGCAGAAAAAAATCTGACAAAATACACCATCCATTCTTGATAAAAAACCCTCAACAAAGTAAAGATAGAAGGAACATACCTCAACATCATAAAGACCATGTACATATACGAAAGACCCACAGCTAATATCCTCCTCAATGGGGAAAAGCTGAGAGCTTTTTTCTCTATGGTTAGCAACAAGACAGGGATGTCTACTCTCACCATTGTTATTTAACATAGTACTGGAAGTCCAAGTCTCAGTAATCAGACAACAAAAAGAAGTAAAAGGCATCCATATCAGCAAGGAAGAAGTCAAAATTTCACTATTCTCAGGCAACGTGATACTCTATATAGAAAACCAGAAAGACACCACCAAAAAATTGCTAGAACTGATACATGAATTTAGCAATGTTTCAGCATGCAAAATCAATGTACAGAAATCTGTGGCATTTTATACAACAATAATAAAGCAGTTGAAAGAGAAATCAAGGAATCAATCACATTTACAATTAGACCACAAACCATAAGACACCTAACAATAAACTTAACCAAAGAAGTAATAGATCTGTATTCTGAAAACTATAAAACAATGATGAAATATGTTGAAGATGACACAGAGAAATGGAAAAATATTCCACGATCATGGATTGGAAGAACAAATATTGTTAAAATGTCTACACTACCCAAAGCAATTCATACATTTAATGCAATCTCTATCAAAAGACAACAAGCATTTTTCACTGAGCTAAAACAAACAACCCTAAAATTTGTATGGAACCACAGAAAAACCCAAATAGCCAAAACAATCTTGAAAAAGAAAAGCAAAGCTGGAGGCATCACAATTCCAAACTGTAAGTTATATTACAAAGCTGTAGTCATCAAGACAGTATAGTAAGGACACAAAAGCAGACACATAAATCAATGGAACAGAATAGAAAAATGAGAAATGGACTCTCAACTCTATGATCAACTAATTTTTGACAAAGCTAGAAAGAGTGTCCAGCAGGAACAAGACAGTTTCTTCCACAACCTGTGTTGGGAAAACTGGACAGTAACATGCAGAAGAATGAAACTGAACCACTTTCTTATACCATACACAAAAATAAATTCAAAATGGATGAAAGACTTAGATGTGAGACAGGAAACCATCAAAATCTTACAGGAGAACACAGTAACCCTTTTGACATTGGTTGTAGCAACTTCTTACTAGACATGTCTCCAGAGGCAAGGGAAACAAAAGCAAAAATGAACTACTGGGACTTCATCAAGATAAAAAAGCTTCTGCACAGTAAGGGAACAATCAATAAAACTAAAAGGCAACCTTCAGAATGGGAGAATATATTTGCAAATGGTGTATCTGATAAAGGGTTAGTATCTAAAATATATATGAAGAGCTTAAAAACACTCAACATCTGTAAACCAAATGAACCAGTTTAAAAAATGGGCAGATGACAGGAATAGACATTTTTCTGAAAAGGCATAGAGATGGCTAACAGATACATGAAAAGATGTTCAACATCACCCATCATTAGGGAATACAAATCAAAGCTCCAGTGAGATAAGCACCTCATACCAGTCTGCATGGCTAAAATTAACAACACAGGAAACAACAGGTGTTGGTGAGGATGTGGAGAAAGGGGAACCCTCTTACACTGCTGATGGGAATGCAAACTGGTGCGGCCATTCTGGAAAATAGTATAGAGATTCCTCACAAAGTTAAAAATAAGAGCACTTGGCTCCTATTTTTAGTGGCACAGTGGGTTAAGCCTCATATTCTTGGTTCTGGCTCAGGTTATGATCTTTGGGTCCTGAGATCGAGCCCTGCATGGGGCTCCTTGCTCAGCTTAGCATGGACTCTGCTTGAGATTCTTTCTCCCTCTCCTTCTGCCCCTCCCCACCACCTTCTCATTCTCAAATAAATAAATAAAAATTTTATTTAAAAAATTTAAAAATATAACTAACTCATGATCCAGCAATTGCACTACTAGCTATTTACCAAAAAGATACAAAAATACTAATTCAATGGGACACATGCACCCTACTGTTTATAGCAGTGTTATCAACAATAGCTAAATATGAAAGAGTCCAAATGTCCATCAACTGCTGAATGGACAAAGATGTGGTATACATACAACAAAATATTACTCAGCCACCAAAAAGAATGAAATCTTAACATTTGTGCCAATGTGGATGGAACTAGAGTGTATTATGCTAAGTAAAACAAGTCAGTCAGAGAAAGATAAATACCATATGATTTCACTCATATGTGAAATTTAAGAAGCAAAACAGATGCACATAGGAGGAGGGGGTAAAAGAAGAGGGATGCAAACTGTAAGAGACTCTTAATTATAGAGAATAAACTGAGGGTTAAAGGAGGGAGGTGGGCCAAGGATGGGCTGAATGGATGATGGGTATTAAGGAGTGCACTTTTGATGAGCACTGGGTGTTGTATGTAAGTGATGAATCACTAAATTCTACTTCTGAAATCAACACTACACTATATGTCACTAACTAGAATTTAAATAAAAATTTGAAAAAAAAATTTATACTTCCATGGAGTGTTTGGGCTTAAAAGTATTTCTACAGAAGCATTACACATCTTTAGTGGATCTTTAGTAGTAAAATATACCTTCCAATAGGAATGAGTTTGCATATACAGGAGACAGGAAGCCATCTGGGGATATGGGAAATTTCCTGATGCTCCTCAAGCCCAACACCTGGCTACTCTGCATATGTGAAATTCCTTTTTGCCTGTTCCATTGCAATGATACGGAGAGCTTTTATTGAACTGTTTAGCTTCAAGTAATACATACTTGGACTCCCAAGCATTCTGTATATTGTAACAAATAGCTAAAAGACCATAATCTTGTATTTATTCTTTAAATAGTTTTCCCAAGTCCCTTACTCTTGAAGTGCTGTCTCTAAAACTGTCCATGCCATTTTCCTGCAATTTACCCCAACACCCAATTTATTACCCAGAAAAACATAACGTTATTTCTCTGAAGTTACTCGTATCAGATCATAGGAAAAAATATTACCTAAGATCAATCCTTGGTATGAGTTGAGGAAGGGAAGTAGGAGAGAAGAAAATTATCACCATTCGGAGTTTTCCATCCAGATAAATATCCCATTCCCAGCTGTTCAGAAAACAAAAATTCTTACAGGTTTTTGAAAGAACCAATTGTCTACTTTTTCCCCCCTAATAGATACAATGTCATGGGGTTAAAAATAAAAAAATTGAAAAGGCCTCTTGTTATAATTTGTCCTTGGTGCTCCTTGAATGTATTGCAGCTGTGCAAAGATTGGATTAAGATGGGTCGGATTGCCCGAGGAAATTTTTTTTTTTTCACTTCATCATTGTTAGTGTTTCCCTTATCAATTTGAGAGTCTGGCAATCTTGGGATAGGAGGTGAAAAAGTATTTAATTCATGAGTGCTTTTCCCTTGGCACATGGCTCCATGGTCATTAGCTAACACAAAGTAAAATAATGATGAACCAAGTACACCATCATGTGTTCCTAGGTATTTTGTTCCATCATTCAGTTTGAAGAGAATGACTCCCATCTGTTTCTGAGTTTCACGGGGGTACAAGGTGTGGGAAAGAACAGATAAAACTCAGGATGTTCCCAAGGTAAAGAATCTAATAAAAGATTGGATCTTGAAAGGGCTACACTCATAGTAGAAGTGAGAATTAGCATCAGACACAAAATAAGCCTTGCCATGTAAAAGGATCCTGAAAATATTTTCCTATCTCAGGTCCAACGCCAAATATAGGGGAAAAATCCTTCTTTGAATTTTTGTAATCCCAGACTGATCCTTGTAGTGCACTTGAGATCTGAATTTACACTACCTGACTGACTCAAAAACTCCTCCTAGAGTTTAATTTAAAGTGGTACCAAGAAACTGGCAGAATCAAAGCAAATCTCTGTAGGATTCCAACTTCAACCCGAGTCTCAAAGGAAATGACCAGACCTATATCCAAATTCACAAAACAGGAAAGGAAATAAAGAAATATGGTTAAGAACTAGGAGAAACAATAGTCAACAGAGAAAAAAAATTAACATTAACTCAGATTTTGAAAATATCAGACACTATATCTAATAACAATGTTTAATAAGAGAAATTTGTAAATACGATCAGGGAATAAGCAAATATGTGCAAGAGCCAAATAAAGCTTCAAGAAATAAAATACTAAGTATTAAAATAAAACATTAAATAGAAAATTAAACAGCCAATTAAATACACCTGAAGAAAGAATTTGTGAACTGAAAAAAAGATATGAGTAAAATATTGAGAATATATCTAGAAAGACAAGGAGATAAAGAGATTAAAAGACATACAAAATTCAATAAGTATTAACATACATTTAATCAGTATTCCAGCGGGAGTGATGTAGATAATAGGACACATAAAATATAAAAAGAAATAATCATCAAGTCCACAAATTTAAAAAAGAAAACCCCAAGAACATAAATAAATACAAATCCATTTCTAGTCTCACCAAAACAAACTGCAGGACAACAAAGAAAGATCTTAAAAGCAATCAGAAAGGAAAGATATATTCCTGAAGGAATGACAGCAAGACAAACAGTTGAATTCTCAATAATAGTAATGGAACCAGAAGGGAAGGGAAATACGTATTCAATGAGTGGGAAGAAAATGGTTGTGAATCTAGGATTATAACCTAGAGGAACTATCTTACAAGAATGAGGGTAAAATGAAGACATTTTCAGGTAAACAAAAACTGAGAGTTGACTATCAAATACCTTCACAAAAGGAAAAGGTAAGGGTGCATTTTGGGTAGCAGAGAGAAAGCCATGTAAGAGTGTTGGGGTGGCTCATGAGGGGAATGGAGTGCAATGACACTGGAGAAATAAATGGGTAAATCCAACAAATCTTGATGTTCGTGTCTCATTTATAGGGCCAATAAGTGGAACTAAATTATTGGGCAAAAGCCCCTTACAGATTGGGGCTGTGTGACTAGAACAAAAAATTCTAAATTGTTTTTAATGTGTGGGAGGATTAAAAAATGAATAACCTAAATTGTTTTAATTACCTAGGGTAATAGGACATAGAGTATATTACTATCAAACCATTTGTGGAAAAAATAATTTGATGAAAATAGGGGACAAAAAGAAGGTATAAAAGAGGGAAAAAAAAGAAAAGTAAAAAATAAAGCCATCCATCCATCCATCCATCCATACATCCATACATACATACATACACACTACTACAGGTAGAAACAAGTAAATCCAAAGACAAAAGTAACCACTATAAAGAATTTAAAATGAAAGATTTCAACCTAGATTTGAAAAAACTCATTATATATTGTCTACAAGGGAAAATATATAAAGTGTAAGGACAGCAAAATATTAAAGGCGAATGATGAAAAATCATACTATTATTTACTAACCAGAAATTACATTATTTACTAACCCAAAAAAAGTTGATATAAAGCAAAGGCCTATCATGATGAAACGTTCAATTCACCAGTAAAACATAATAGCACCAAACTATGTAAATAAAATATATATTCAATGAAATTTCCTTAAACTGTATAAAAATTGTAAGAAATCTAAATGGGGAATAGTATCATGGTACAAAATTTCACCAGATTTCTCTCATTAACATAGAACTAATTCAGGGAAGGCTGTAGAAGATTTGAAAAGCACATTTAGCAGTATTGATCTAATGGAGATATATAAAGCTTTATACCCATTAATAGTAGAATTACGATTTTTTTCAAGAACGTGGGGGATATTGATGAAAATTGACTCCATACCATACCTGGAAATTTAACCTCAACAAAATCCAAAGAATCTGACCTTTGACCTCAGTGAAATTAAGTTGGAAATAACAATGAATAACTAGAGAAACTGATTATGTTTGGAAATTTTACAACCTTGTACAAAAATCTTATGCATGTCTGTGCATGTATATGTGTGTATGGGGTTGCGTGTATGTATATGTGCATATAAAAATATTTGTGCATGTGTAATATATACATACATATATACACATTTAAATCAATGGTTGAAGAGAATATGAAAATATATGGGGGTATTTTATCTAAATATGTGGGCAAATGGGGGTGTTTAAAATTGTGTAGTGGTAACAAATGAGATTGGGAAAATATAGAAGTATCATTTAGATGTATTCCCCTTCAAGTCCATACATATCAAATTTTGATACTAAATGTGTGTATGTATGTATGTGTGTGCATGTACTTACAAATAAATTCCTCTTTCAAACGTAAAGGTGAAATGAAATACTTCCATGATTTAGAAAATTCATTTTAAAAAATACAATTAAAACTTTTTCACAGTCGGGGCACCTGCTTGATGCGTCTGACTCTTGGTTTCCAATCAGGTCACAATCTCAAGGTCCTGGGATCAAGTCCGGCATCAGGAGTGCTCAGCATGGAGTCTGCTTAGATTCTCTCTCTCCATCTCCCTCTGCCCCTCCAGCTTGTACTGTCTCTGTTTCTTCCTCTAAAATACATAAATAAAATCTTTAAAAAAAAAAGAATTTTTTCACTATCTATGATCACCTTATTTTGCTTTCTTCTTCAAAGAGCCATCAAGATATTTTGATTTTGGTCAATAATTTTCCAAGAAAGAATTAGTTGCCTCATATTCTGAAGATTTTCTAATAATTTATTTATAATTAATATGGATTTTTACGGTTTTCTGAAAAAAATATTGAAACATTTATGAAAATATACATTTATAAACTCTATGAATGATTCCTTGGGGCCACCTAACTACTCACTTTTTGAAAGCAAGCTTCATGCTTCTTATAATCATTATGGAAAGAATCCTAAAATTTCCCTAGATACTCTTTAGAGAATATAAGCCTTATTTACATTTGTAATTATATTTATTCAAATATCTATCCAAATATAGACCATCTTGAAATTTTTAATGTATATCTTTTACGCCTTTCTAATTTTGAATCACTTTATAGATGATACCAAAAGATTATAAGACAACATTATAAAATGGAAATATTTAAATGGACTCTAAGAAAACAAAAGTTTTGGGGAGCCTGGGTGTCTCAGTGCATTAAAGCCTCTGCCTTTGGATGGGGTCATGATCTCAGGGTCCTGGGATCGAGTCCCACATCGGGCTCTCTGCTTGGCGGGGAGCCTGCTTCCCCATCTCCCTCTGCCTGCCTCTCTGCCTACTTGTGATCTCTCTCTCTCTCTCTGTCAAATAAATAAATAAAATATTTTTTAAAAAAAGAAAACAAAGTTTCGAAGCTCAAACATGTTTGTTTACTATGCCCTGAGGTTTATTAGAGCTTAGTATGTATTACTTCATTTAACGCTCACAACAAGATGAGTTAAAAATAATTTTTGTTCCTATTTTACAGATAATAGAGGCACAAAATTAAATAATTTGCCCAAGGGTCTACTACTATAAATAGCAGGATTAGGATTCAAATGAGGCAATTCTGTCTCTACTGCACGTGGTAAAAAAGCTTCCACTGGTGCCTGCCTTCTCCATTTAAATCGCCTAAACCCATTCACTCAATTTTTTATTGTAAATACAGAAGCGTGATAAACGTCTTAAGAGGCCAGCCAGAGCCTGGCGCCAGAGAGATGAGGTGACTTATGGAGGTACAGGCAGACGGGTCTGGAGCAGGACAAGGACTCCCCTTTGCTGATCTCAAACGTGGGCTCATTTTTGTTCTCAGCAACCAAAGGCGTGTGATTCATACAATGAGACTGGCTTGTTTGTGATCTTTAGCGAGACACATTTTCCAAGTGGAAAGAATTACTGAAGTCTATTCAATACAAACATAATACTAAGTATAATACAGAAAACAAGAAATGTTACACAATGCTTATAAATTCTGTGTAACTTGAATCGGTGATGCCTTTCCTATAATATTTCAAAGCTGCTGGGGTACCTGGGTGGCTCAGTTCATGATCCCAGGGTCCTGGGATCGAGGCCCGTGTCAGGCTCCTTACTCAGCAGGGACCCTGCTTCTCCCTCTGCCTGCTACCCCGCTTGCTTATGCTCTCTCTCTCTCTCTCTGTCAAATAAATAAATAAAATTTAAAAAAAATAATATTTCATTGTCATGCAATTATGATTTCATTGATTTCATTTCATTGATTGTTTTCATTAATCCTAATACTCAAATCCAGAGAGCTCCAGTGTTTCACTAGGCCGTGTGGGAAGCCCAGACCTTTTCAGAGCTCCTGTTTTTAAAGTCTCTCTGGGAATTTCCATCATTTTACTTCTTGGTTTATCATCAGTCACTTGCTGTTAGTAATCAACCACCATTGCTGGAAGCCAGTCCATGCCAATTCTCCCCAGGCAATAGTAAATGCTGTGGAGGAGTTGGGGCGAAATGACCTTTCTCCTTGTGCTGGGCTCAGTTGGGGAGCCCTACGTTATTTTGTCCCTACAGTATTGACAAACTTGAAAATAAAAGCTGCTTCTATTTTCATCCATAGCCATTCTTCTCCCCAGGTGCTCCCAGGCCCAGAACAAAGATATTGGCTTGTCCCTATGCTAGATTTACCAAGCAAGCCTGGGATGAATTTCTCTTGTCTTCCCTTGGGATGAATTTTTCTCTCTAGGCATTAGAAAATTCCTTCTTAGATTCAGTCTTGCCTCCCACCAACCACAGTGGCAGTTAGAAAGAGCTCCCTATAGCTGAAACCCTAGTTTATCAGTGTGGGAAAGACACTCGGTGGGGAAATGAGGGTGAAGTGTGGGGAAGACAGGGAACGGGATTCATCCAATTTCACAGGACAGATTTATCAGCCAGTCCTGCCCCGTCAGAGTACCCACTTACATGCATGGGACAGAAAGTCCCACAGACATTCTCTCCCAACAGTCTCACCGCACGCAGCAGCCAATTCATTTACTGCAAGACTGTTAGACAGTAGCATATATTCCCCTGCTTTAAGCACATTAACTAAAAGGAGCTAAAGATAAATTTTTTGGAAAGAAATCAAGGGGCTACTGAGTTTTCGATCACATACCATCAAAGTTCGGTGTCCCCAAACATTCTTTATAGTCTTGCCGTGTGTCTTGTAGGTAAACCTTACTTGCACTCTACCACACAGGTGGGCCCTTGGCTCTTTTCACCATCCCACATAGAAAAATTATTCACCACTTGTTAAAATGGTACAGAAATCTGCATTCATTACTACCGTAATAAGGTCAGCACCATGGCAACAAGGAGAAGAGAATGAACTCAACTCTGAATACAATAGGGATGAATGGGGTATTTACAACCAAAGGGCAGAGTGAGGGGGCTGATGGATAGAAAATCACTAAAAGGAGATAGTAAGTGGGAGATGGAGGAGTTTGCTGAAGTGTAGCCTAATAGGATTCTTGCTAGAGTCAGACAAGATCAAAAAAAAGTAATTAAGAAGAGGGTTCAGAGAAACAAGACTAAAATTTGGTTGTGGGAGGAGTCTTATCAATAGCTGAGGGCAATGCTCAGGATGGAGCTCACTAACCAGTTACACTTAGGCTTTGAGAACCACACTTTAAAAGCTCTAAAATGTAAAGAGATTGTTTGCTTATTGCACTTCAATATTTATTCATCTAACTTTGCTCAAGTGGTAACTTTCTGATCAACTCATTTTCAAAATGTGTTAATTTGTGACTTTTTTCAAAAAGTCATAAAAGATATTGAAATTGGGAAGTATGAAAATCATAATATTGAAATAATTTGACAATAATTATCTCTGGATCCTCCCCCAAAATATCCATGCCCTTAGCTATTATTTTATAAATGATGGCTACCTTCCCATTTTATCTCTTGCTCTACTGTACCTCTCTCTTCCTATCTACACCTGTAAACTTACCAATTTATTCCATGGTCATTCATTTAGAAAAAGGACCTGGAGAAAGTAAATCTACCTCATCCATTATAATGTACTCGGGTTGGAAATGGTTCCCCTAATTTGTAAGTCCTGCGGCAGGAAACATCTTTAACGGTTGTCTCTTCCAACCCCCTCATTTAACAATTCAGGAAACCAAGGTCCAGATTAGTTAGTGAGTTAATTAAATTTAGGTAACTAGTAGTAAGCTAAAGATAAACTTAGGTTTTCATATCTTAAGTTTAACATCCTCCCTTGTATTAAAATAGTCATAATTATGAATTTTTTAAGGCCTGGGTAGAACATCCCAGAACATCCCATTACCTCCTGCTCCTCTCAGAAGAGATGGGTAGGGACTGATTGCCACTTTTTTTTAATTATTATTTTTATTATGTTATGTTTGTCACTATAGAGTACATCATTAGTTTTTGATGTAGTTGAGGGAACAGAAGGCAAGCTGAGGCCAAAGCAGAAGCTGACACACTGCGACCTCCCCCTACCCTACTACTGGGTGGGACAAGTGTAACATTCTTCCAGGAATCTCATAACTATATTAATATTAATACCTTGCTAGACGGGGAAAAACAATCTTAGCCTGACAATGGCAAGGGCTCAGGTATCTTGTAGGTCCTCTTTAGCATATGAAAGTTCTATTGAAAACTCCCTTTTTCCTTACCTTCCCCAACCCCATCTTATGTAGTCAGCAACCCCTCACAACCCCAGGGCAGCAACTCTTCCTGCCCAGGGGTCCTGTCCCTGTGCTTTAATAAATCACCTTTTTGCATCAGAGACGTCTTAAGAATTCTTTCTTGGTCGTCAGCTCTGGACTCCACCCCACTGAACCTCACTTACATTCTAAAACTTCATCATTTGGCGCCCGAACATGGGGCTTTGAGTCTTTACATCTGGACTCTGAGCTTCGGTGCAAAATTAGTGAGTACTTTCTCTCCTCTTCCTTTACTCTCATTTCAGGGGCTTTTCAAGGAGTATGGTCTTATTGGAACACTTTCATGTCAATTGCTCAGGCTGTAATCCTCTTGAGCCTGTGGCTAATCTACGGGGAGGAAAAAGTCCCTTTTGGCTGGAAATTAGTACCCTGGCTGGAATGGTAATAAGACCCAAAAACTTGATGCCCTTTCTGGATTCCTGTTCTTATGCAAAGTTGTCTGTCTTGGGCACAGGACAGCCACCTAAGTCACCAGGATGGCTGTCAATCTTAAGACTCCTGGGTGAGGTTTCCTCCTGATTGAGGGGATCTAATGGGATCCCCTCAACATCCTTGGTCTAGCGGCTTCTGGCCGCGGGACCTCCACTGGGAGCCGGCTGAAACCAGTACCAGATTGAATTAAAACCCAACCAGTGACCGTTTCCTAAGGAAGTTGGCTGTAAGGAGCACATGTGTTAGAATGTCCCTTAGACCATGATGGATTTCCACCTTTACTGTTTCTTGTCAGTGTCCTCTACTAACTACTTAAAGCTACAAAATTGGGTAATTTCCCCTTGCAGAACTTTTCTAGTATTTTCCATGGGTTAAAATGGCAGGGCAGTACGCAACCTTCAGGACAGACGATGGCACACCACGGCACGGTATGTCAGTCCATTCACCAGGCACGCATCGGCTGCCTAGGATGTGATTGGGAAGGGGAGGGACGCCAGCATCCCTCCAGGGCCTTTTACGGCAGGAATGCCTTCACGGGAAGGCAGGATTGTGCTTAATAGTGATGTCTTGTTTGAGGGACACCTCCAGTCACTTTTGACATGTGGAAATCTTTGACATATCCTGCGTGGGATGCCACCCAGGAGTTGAGGGGGATTTGGTAATGGACTTTCTTTACTTTTCTTTTACTTTTCTGGGAGCATAGCCTCAGTAGGCTTCTTTGGTTCCCAAGAACTCTACCTTGGAGTGCCTTTTAACCCACTGGAAACAATTCAGATTGTATAATTTAGGAAAGGACTGAGCTCCTGTAACACTGCATGGCCTCAGTGGGATCTATGAGTTAGATCTCCTCTGCAGGAAATAGGGCAAATGCACCTAGGGTACCTTCATTGCTCATACCTAGGCCTTCATTGCTCTATACCAGGAAGGACCCTGATCTAAGGGCGTTTTGCAGAATGTGTTTGCCCAAATGGGTCAGCTAGTAAACTCTCTCCTGACATATTGGATGATAATTATCTAAACAAGCCTCCTCCTAGTATACCCAGGTTGCTGGAGGATACACAGGCCATCCCTAGCAAAGGGGACTCTGACTCTCACTGTTCCTCCTAATAGATCTGGGGGCTTCTCCCTCACTCATTTCCCAGGTTAATGGCTATAACTGGAGCCGAATGTGGTTAGTCTTCCTCAGGAGAGAGACTTTAATATTCCCAAGCAGGTGCTGAAACTCCCTTTGTTCTGGGGAAATTCCCTGTCTTCTCTGGCCCGACGTGGACTGCCTAACTCCTAGCCCCTTGTTAGAGAGAAAACGTGGCATCTGCTCCTCTGTTGAAGCTGATGAGCTCTAAAACTGGGAACCCTTTCTCTGCCTTATGGCAGCACTTTGTCTCTTCTGTCTCCCCCTTCTCCTGTTTCTGCACCAACTTGGATATGGCCTGCATAACTGGCCTCTAGACCATCCTCAGTGCCTCCTGCACCATGGCTCCACCTCTCTTCACTGTCAAGGAGCAAGAAGAGCACCCCCTGAACCTAACACCCCCCACTCCAGATTTCCCCACCAGGGTCTCAGGTAAAAATTGAAAATGGAGTGGGCCCAGATGGAACATAACATTTTCAAATTCAAATACAAATTTCAAATACAAGGGGCACCTGGGTGGCTCAGTGGGTTAAAGCCTCTGCCTTCGGCTTGGGTCATGGTCCCAGGGTCCTGGGATCGAGCCCCACATTGGGCTCTCTGCTCAGCGGGGAGCCTGCTTCCCCCTCTCTCTCTGCCTGCCTCTCTGCCTGCTAGTGATCTCTCTCTCTCTGTCAAATAAATAAATAAAATCTTAAAAAAAAAAAAACAAATACAAAACAGTATTTAAGCTAAGTTTGTTGGTTTAGTTAAGATAGATGTGTCTTTATTTTTTTTTTTTAAAGATTTTATTTATTTATTTTTTAGGAAAGAGAGAGAGAGAGAGAGAGAGAGAGAGAGCAGGTCAGAGTGAGAAGCGGACTCTCCGTGGAGCTGGGAGCCTGATGTGGGACTCGATCCCGGGACTCCGGGATCACGACCCGAGCCTAAGGCAGGCGCTCAACCAACTGCGCCACCCAGGGGCCCCAATAGATAGATGTGTCTTTAAAGTTATCAGCACCAAATGTAGAACTTATTCTATTGAGGTTTGCTGAAGGTCAAATAAGCTCATATTATCTCTGTTGGAATTTGTTAACAAAAAGATGACTAAACTGATGGTTAATTGTCTCAAAGTTTTCATGAGTAATTGTTAAGATAGCTTTCGAAGTCTTTGGTAACCTGAAACTTTAAAGTTTTGCTTGGATGATAGATGAAATTAAATTTATTGGACATCTGGGTCTTTTCCAAATGGGATAAAGTGCTAAATAACTGTTAACTGGACATAGGTTTGTGCTTTTGACTTACTGCAAAGAAACTAAGGATATTTCTATCTGTTTTGTGCTTAACTGATTCACAAATTTGCCATCTAAAGAATTCTGGTGTAACAGTTCACAATTGGTTACTCCTTAGTCTTCCCTGGAGATTAAAGTTTCTAAAGAGTGAAAAATTCTGCTAACTATAACAAAGACTGATGGAAATAAGGGAAACAACTCTGTATGTGGAAAAGTAAGAGATGTGTAAAAAATATAAGGAATGGAAATGCATTTTGTTGAAGATACAAGAATAATTTTGTTCTAAATGAGATGGTTGTTTGGAAAGAAATGGCTTGGGACAAAATCTGAATGCAGAGGAAAGTTGTAGAAGGTTTGTGAAGAGAAATTGCTGGAAACAAATTTTAGGTGTGGTCAGGATGGACTAAGATTTAAATGAATGAATTCTAAAGACACTGGTATAAGATTGAAAGTCGGCTTTCTCTCTGTTCAAAAAGACAAAGTATTCTCAATTGTTGGTCTGCTCTTGATAAGAAAATGCAAATAGTTGTTTTCTCTCCATCTGCCTAGAAAAACCAGTTTCTGTGTCTTGCCTTTATTAGGTCTTTAACGTCCCTAATCCTATTTAAGCATGTGCTTTAAAACTTCTTAAGGTTTTAACAAACTTCCCCAAGATTTAAGATCATGGACAAAGTCTTATTGACTAATTAGGCTGGTTTGCTTGCTTGGTATGTTACCTTCTGGTTCTGGCTGTTGAAGTGTTATGTGCCAGTGTATCACAGAATAACTGGCTTCCTTGTCTATAGTATCGTAGTAACTCTCGTATCAGATCATTAACAGTGTCCATTTCTGATGCTTTTTTGTCATTTATAATAGTTCTAAATTCTTGTAAAATGAGGAGATTTTCAAGGAGATTCATACAAAGGACTTTTAGGACAAATACAGGTATTCAATATATTGAAAATCCTACAACTGAAATGGGTAAGAATTTCCAAAACTAACTAATGCTTCATTCATTCTAAACCAGAATTAGTAACATGGGACTAAATGAACTAAAAGATTACAGTGTTCTCTTACTTGAAACATTGCTGGTTCTCTAATAAATGCTCTTCCAGACTAAGGAAACTTTTACTTAAGATACCTGTGACTTATAGAAATGTAAAAATATTCATTTGTAAACAAATTAAAGCATTCCATTTTTCTATCTGAACCTTCTGAAACTCAAAAGGTCCCTCAGCAAGTATTCTTTCTTCCATGGCAATCAGTCATTTGCATAAGTTCAATAAGAATGTGTTCTCCGGGGCCCCTGGGTGGCGCAGTTGGTTGAGCGACTGCCTTCAGCTCAGGTCATGGTCCTGGAGTCCCGGGATCGAGTCCCACATCGGGCTCCCAGCTCCATGGGGAGTCCGCTTCTCACTCTGACCTGCTCTCTCTCACTCTCTCTCTTTCCTAATAAATAAATAAATAAAATCTTTAAAAAAAAAAAAAAAGAATCTGTTCTCCTTGTAACAGGACACCATTGGAAACTGGTTATTTTACCAAGGCTTTAACTGGAATGTCATATTTGAGAAAGACATGCATAGACTCAGATATGACCAGTTTTAAGGAATTGAGGTTGACTTAATGAAACCTGGAGCCATAAAGCCCCCTGGAACTGTTGGCCTGATACCTGGCTTACAGAGTTCCCAGCAGCCTCACCAGGTAAGTAAAGAATGTCACTTCCTGGCAGGTGCGAGAACCTCAGGATACTTTGGGGACCTCAAGAAGAGGAATTCATCCAAATCTACAGGTATGGCAGACATGTCTGATGGCAAATACTTGGCTTGACTTCTGACCTGGAGAGGCTGCTAAAAGTTCAACCTAGAGATTCCTTATAAAAAGTTCTAGAAGAGCAGATTCTAAAAGATGTACATGATCATTGACTATTCTTGCTGAGCATATGTAAATAATTAGGCCAAGTTTATTAAAACTGGACTTGTTTTTCTTTTTCTTTCTTTCTTTTTTTTTTTTTTGGACTTGTTTTTCAAATAAATTTGTCCTGATTTGGCTATCTCTGGAAATGAGGGTTATTTTAGAGAGAAAAATTATGTTTCAATAACACACCTTTATGGATGTTAAATTCTAGATTAGATTGTCCTTAAATATTTGTTGTTTACCTAAGCTAGACAACTTGAGGTAAACTTCAGAGAAGTTGCACAATAGCTCGTTTAGATGATCTTCCTGCTTTTTATTCTGTGGGGATAATAACAGGACTCCATGGTACATGATTAAACAACTGGAAAATGGGATTGATTTCCCAACAATTGTATAACTTAACTATCACCTTGACCAATTCTGTGTGGCTGGGATAATAAAATTGCCTAAAAGCCAGAAATATACTTGACTCCATAGGATTAACTATGGACTTGGGGATATAATGGATGACCCCACCTTCTTTATGATTAGATTGGATGATGCCTGTGGGACTCCTCTTATCTCTTGACATGTTTCCTCCCACTTGCCAGTGATCCTTTATAATTAGAATATTAAGGCTTCACCACTCAAAAAGGGCTTCTTAATGGTTTTATCCCTTAGTTGTATTTATCCTAGAAGCCACTTCTATTGAGGTACAGTTGCAAACAAAGGCTTTAGCTAAGCATAAAACAGCCCTCCTGGTAAAGGAGCCTCAAAGCTCACTATGGGACAGTCCCTGACTGTAATGACTTCTAAAAGTATCTTAGAAACCAAAGGCCACCAATGGATGATGGAGGCTGACTTACTAAATACCAGGCTACACTTACAGATATGCCTGAAATAATACTTAACCTATCAGACTTTAAACTCATCTCCCATATGCCTGGACCTGACCATTGTACTTCCCTATAGAGCATAACTTCCCTATAGAGCTATAGAGCATAGCTCAGAGATTATTGATCTTATTTATTCTAGTCGACCAGATTTAAGATGCCCCTATTAAAAATACAAATGACAGTTGGTTTACTGATGACGATAGTTTTCATAAAAAGAGTAAGAAAAGCTGGGTATGCCATAGTGCTCACTAGTGCTTCGCAATTGCCAAAGCCTTAAAAGTTAATGTTAATATTAATATTGACTCCAAATATGCTTCCCTAGTCCTACATGTCCAAGGAGCAATTTGGAAGAAACGGGGATTATTATCAAGCCATAACTCCACAATCCTGAAATTATGACTCTTCTTAAGGCTGTACACCTACCTAAGGACATACCTGTAATTCACTACAAAGGACATTAAAGGATTATAACCTTAGGAAAGTAATACAGGGTTTACACCAGGCCACTGATTTGGGTAAAAAGGCCATGGAGGTGAAAAAAACTTCATGAAGAAAAATTGTCCCTAGATTTGAACTTCCTTGGTCCCTACAAAGTAACAACCGACTGCCTTTTATTACACATTAAAAAGATAGCCCTTCAAAACTGAATAGCCCTTGATACCTTGACTGCAGTTACAAAAACCCAGAATTGGAGGACTGTCTCCTAATGGGACCCAATGGTTATATGGCTCTAACTTATCTTCATGGCTTCCCCCAGGCTGGATAGGCCACTGTACTCTGGGTTTTGCCTGGATTCATGGATGCCTTATGAAAACCATTACTAACCTGGCCAACCTTCCAAAACTTAAAACAATGGTGAACTCGTTCTGTGTCTCATTGGTATGAGACTAACATCCATTTTTTTTTTTTAAGATTTTATTTTTTGTCAGAGAGAGAGAGAGCACAAGCACGGGGAGCGGCGGGCAGAGCAGGCGGAGGGAGAAGCAGGCTCACTGACGAGCAAGAAGCCCGATAGGACTCAATCCTAGGACCTTGGGATTATGACCTGAGCTGAAGGCAGCAGCTTAACCGACTGAGCCACCCAGGCATCCCCTAACATCCATTTTTGTTCCCCCTTTGGGACTGGGGTAGGTTGTTTGGCACATGAAAAGTCTTAACAAGTACATGGTTAAATAACTCAAACGCAAATGTGTAAAGCAGTTTTACAAAATAGAATGGCCTTAGCTGTCCTAACAGCTGCACAGGGTGGCACATGTGCAATCATCAAAACAGAATGTGTGTGTACATCCCAGATTATCACAAAAATGTCACCAGACTAGTATGAGATATGAATACCCAAATTGGGGCTCTACGAAATCCTTCTTTTTTTTTTTTTTTTTAAGATTCCACTTATTTATTTGACAGAGAGACATTACAAGTAGGCAGAAAGGCAAAGAGAGAGGGGGAAGCAGGCTCCCTGCTGAGCAGAAAGCCCAATGCAGGGGCCTGATCACAGGACCTGATCCCAGGACCCCGAGATCACGACCTGAGCCGAAGGCAGAGGCTTTAACCCACTGAGGCACCCAGGAGCCCCTTTACAAAATCCTTCTTTCTCTCTCAGTGATTGTAAGTTCCTGGTTTAGAGGAGGATTATGGTCAATGATTAAAGATATCGAGTGGACTTCTCATTCTTATGGCCTTCCTAACCTTAATGTGTTGCCTTCTTCAGTGTTTCTCTACTTGGTGCTAAGACTCCATTGCTACAATGATTTCATATGGACAGATGATCCTTACCACTCACAGAGGTACTTTACTGTCCGCCTTGGATTCAGCTGCCTCCCTCTCTCCCAATTGCCCTACACATTTCCCAACTGACCAATATTGACCCATACGCAGGGACATCTCTATGCCCCTGTTCAGCAGGAAGACGTTACAGAAGATGAGACCTTGCACCTTCAACAGCCTTAAAGATTTAAGGGTCAAAATTATTCAGGGGGAAATGAGAGAACAGAAGGCAAGCTGAGGCCAAAGCAGAAGCTGACACACTGTGACCTCCCCCCCTACTCCTGGGTGGGACAAATGTAACATTCTTCCAGGAATTTCGCAACTATGTTAATGTTAATACCTTGCTAGAGGGAAAAACAATCTTAACCTGACAATGGCAAGGGCTCAGGTATCTTGTAGGTCCTCTTTAGCATATGAAAGTTCTATTGAAAACTCCCTTTTTCCTTACCTTCCCCAACCCCATCTTATGTAGTCAGCAACCCCTCACAACCCCAGGGCAGCAACTCTTCCTGCCCAGGGGTCCTGTCCCTGTGCTTTAATAAATCACTTTTTTGCACCGGAGATGTCTTAAGAATTCTTTCTTGGCCGTCAGCTCTGGACCTCACTTACATTCTAAAACTTCATCATAGTGTTCCAAGATTCATTGTTTATGTATAACACCCAGTGCCCATGCAATATGTGCCCTCCTTAATATTTCCAAATGACACTACAAAGGGCTGATATCCAAGATCTATAAAGAACTTCTCAAACTCAACACCCAAAAAACAAATAATCAAGTCAAAAAATGGGCAGAAGACATGAGCAGACATTTCTCCATAGAGGACATGCAAATGGCTAACAGACACAGGGTTGCCACTGTCTTTAGCTAAGAAGGAGTTGATATATTGGCTGGATTGAAGAGTTTGTAGAACTTTGTAGGATCTCAAACTTCTACTGAATATGTTAAGTTCGTGAGTCCTATTCAAAGATTAATAGGACTGTTAGGAAAACCTTAAACCGTGAGTTGAGAGATCTCTACCTTTTTCCTGATATTGTCACTAACCCACTGCAGATCTTGGGCAGTTTCTCCCCCACCCCCACAGTTCCCTAATCTATAAAATAGGATGAAAGATCAGTACCTAGGTCCCTTACATTGGAAATGCTGGTTTATTTTGTGCTTTAAACTGGGTGCATGGGTAAATTAGCATATACAAAGAAAGCAGTTCACACTGGGCTGGTGCACAGTAAATCCTCAAAACAAAGTTAACCCATTTTCTGGCTTTCCTTCATATAACTTCTTTCTTGCCTTTGTTTCTTCCCTTTTTCTCCCCCTTCCTTCCTTTCTTCTGGTGTGAGTTGGAAGATGAGGACTGGGGTGGGAAGGGAGACTAGATGGGCAGGTGAGCATTTCGGAGAAGACCGTGATGATTATCCACTCCTTACCTGGTTAGGGTTTTAGCATTTCCCAGTTGTGTCCTAGGGGAAAACCACACAAAATAAGTTTTTAAAAATGTCTACCCATCTAATAGAAACAATATTCTCCTTAACAAGTCATGAACGTAATCCGTTATAGCTTTAACATTTAAGAGTCAAATTCAGACATGTTCTCTTAAAAATACCTCTAAACTTTGTGTAGATTTGGTGTATCAAATGTCCAACATGAGTATATCAACATGAAATAGTAATATAAAACTGGTAATTAGCAGTTTTTATTCTCCATTCAGTGGCCCGTTTCAAAAAGTATCAAAGACTTTGAGTGCCATATGCCTCCCTTACTCAGCAATCTCCTCATTCACTGGCCTGAGTGTGCGTTTCAAATCACATTTCTGTCCCCAACCGTTATCACTATCCTCTTTCTTTTAAATTGGGATCTAGGTCTAGAAAACTGGAAAATATTCCTATCCCAAAGAAATACTCCTACCTAATTTGAGAAGAAGAGCAAAAATCATTAGCAAAGAGTCCGTTTTTGTGTAGAAAGTTTAGTCATCTGGGCTTAATTGAAGGGGGTGATGGGCTTTGTTTTGCTTTGAATGCACTGCAGTCAATACAGTCGCGATTGGAAAATGCATATGAATAGGAAGCAGCTGGGAGGTTTTCACATCCAGGGAGCAATTTTAAAAGGCAATGCCACAGTTGTGTATAACAAAGTGCCAGCAGTCTAGGAGAAAGGCTGGGAATGAAATAAAGATGACCAGATTAAAGAAGAGATGCAACCTGTTCTTGTGTACTGGATTAGGCTCCGTTCACACGTACATTTACAGTAATGATAGAGCAATAAAGAGAAAACCCAAGGAATGCCTTCTGTTGTGAGAGGTGCCCTAAGAAAATGAGTCTGTTGTCTGAAAAGAGAAAACGAGTCTGTTGTCTGAAAAAGAAAAAAAAAAAAACGAGTCTGTTGTCTGAGGAGACTGGAAGTAACTTTATGGAGGAGAGAAAAGGAGAGATAAATAAGGTCTCTCAGAGAACACAGTGCAAAGCAAAAGTAAATCGGTTTCTCTTAGTCTCAGCAAAATGCTTGAGTTCAGGTGATTATGAGCTCTAGCTAGGAGTAAGCACATGAAGTCCTTCAGGAATTGGGGGAGGCATTTCAGAGGGACCCCTGAAGAAAGAATCTTCAAGGACAAATGGAAGCTCAGCTATAGCAAACCTACACATGAAAGACCTCCCATCACCTTAAAGCCAGGATATGGATTTATGTATAAAGAAGATGAGACTTGACAGTCCATATGTCATAGTACTCAAAGGCATAGACTTGGAAGACAGACTGCCTGGGTTCAAATCCCAGCTCTGCCACCAGCTCTGAGACCATAGGCAAGTTCCTTAACTTCCCATTTTCTCTTAAAAGAGAGCTTGGCATTAGTATGTACTTAACACATATTATTAAAATACCAACCAACAAATTTATGTTGTTTAATTATTTCATACATATTTATTTTATTTAATAAAATATACGAGGAGCCTGGGTGGCTCAGTCAGTTGAGGCCCTTACTCTTGGTTTCGACTCAGGTCATGATCTCAGAGTAATGAGATCAAGCCCTGCATTGGGCTCCACCTTTAGCAGGGAATCTGCTTGAGACTCATTTTCTCTCCCTCTCCCTCTCCCACTACCCAACCCCCAGCTAGTGTGTGCTCACGCTCTCTCTCTCTCTCTCTCTCTCTCTCTCTCTCTCTCTCTCAAATAAATCTTGAACCCTGGGCAGCAAATATATGTTATGCCCTCTTTGCATGAACTCAAACAGGAAATTTACTGAGGAGATACTGTATACAAAATTTTACACTTGAGCATTTTTCCCAAGGAAAAGATCCTAACTTTCATCAAATCTCAAAAGATTAGGTATTACTAGCTTACTCATCCATAAGCATTTTTATATAGAATATTTTATCACACATCTACCTTTAGCAACCAATTCAAAGCAATGTATGTTACTCATAACTTAAAATATAGCTTGATATTCAACTCGGCTATAACCCCACAGATGTCTGTTGGAATTTTTATTGAGGTGAGAATGACATCAATACAACCAGAACTCAGTAAGTTTCTATGTCAAAGGCTATTCTTCACTCACTCCCCCATAAGCATATATGCAATGTCAACCCATCTCCTTAAAATCCAGCACAAGGAATTGCTAGGACCATCAATCTGCCACCATTATTGACTGGTTGAATTTTCGACCTTAGTAAAAAAGAGTCTCACTTTTGCTTCAAATACAAAGCAAGTAGACCAATGAAGTAGTATGATTAATTGAGCCATAGGTGATTCGATACCAAAATTCCTATACAGATATTAAAATATAATATTCTTTTTTTTAAATATAATATTCTTTTACTTGTATTTTCAGTTCTCTTTCTTTATATCTTTTTTGTTTTTAATTATATAAGAAAATAAATTTTATAAAAATAGGTCAAGCACAAAAGTATTACACTGGATGACCAGAGAGTCCAATTTCACTTTCTGTCCAGGCACCTGGATCTCTTTGCCCTTTCATGGGTCACCAGGGTTAACTGAAGTTTGTCAATCCTTCCAGCTCACTTTCTATGCAATATAAGATATACATATATACACGTATGCACATATATGTATATATATATATACACATAATTTTACTTGTAAGCATTCTTCTGCCTAAATGACATAATATTATACTTAATATCAGCAATTTATTTTTCCCATGTCTTAACATGTACTGGAGATCATTCCGTGTTACTATATGTAGTACTATGTGATTACGTCATAGTGCGGAGATCCTGGGGGTCAACTAATCTAGGACCCATGGATGCATAGGTTGATTCCAGTCTTTCTTTGCTATCGAATCCTTATATTTCTATCTGTGGGAAAATGGGAGTTACTTCTCTAGAAAAGAAATTTGTGACTTGTCTTCTAATTCTTAGACTTTTGCCATTTCAAACTTCGTAATTTTATGTAGGCAAATGTGACAACTTTCTTCTTTATGATTTCTGAATTCAGAGCTTTTCTCAGGAAACTCTTTCAGACTCTAAATTACAAGTGAATATTCTCTTTATCTTCTCAACACAATTTATATTTGTTATTTATGTATAATTACTTGATATATTTCCAAACAATTTTGTGAGGATGTGAGATAAGGCAAAACAATTTTTTTTCAAATTGTCAGCCATGACTTCTTTATTAAACAAACTTGTTCCTTCCCCCACTAATTTCCCTGCTTTTGTCACATATGAACTTTCCCCTCGGTAGCTGGATCTGATCTCGTACAACCCTTTTCTATGAAACAAGCTGTCCATCCTGAACAATTACATAGGTTTAGTTACCATAGATTTACACTAGGTATTTTTAACATAGATGAGTAAATCTCACCCGTTGGTCTTTTTCAAAATATTCTTGGCTATTATATTATCATCTTCAATTGAACTTTAAATTAAATCTGTCACGCTCCAAAAATAGTTCTTTTAGGATTTTATATGGGATTGCATTAAATTTATAGATTAATTTGGGAAGAACTAACATCTTTTAAATATGTATTCTCTTCCAGGAATATGTTATATCCCTGCATTTATTTAGGTTGGTTTATGTATCCTTTAGAAATTGTTATACTGTTTTTTATAATGGTCTTTTAGACCTCTTACTAAGTTTAATTCTCACTGGGTTGTTTTTTGTTTGTTTGTTTTGGTTTCTGTTGCTATTGTGATTTGGGATGTTTTTCCATGATATATCCTAATTGGCTATCGCCCTATATAGAAAAGTTATTATGTACTGAATTTTGTATACCAGTACCTTCTTCATTTTAATAGTTTTTTTAATTGATTCTCTTAGATTTTCTAGGTAGATGATTGCATTGTGTACAATGACAGTTTTATCCTTCCCTAACTAATGCATACATATGAGCATGTGTGTCCTGTTTATATTCAGTCTTTATAAAATTTTGAATAGTAGTGTTGAGAATAGATACTATCATATTCATCCTGACTGCATAATGGCCATTCACAAATAAATAAGACATAATACTCCAAAGCTTCAAATTTCCTGTCACCTGTTTTATTCAGGGGACATTTGCATTTCTATAGCTGCAAAAATAACCACAAAATATAATACTGTGCATAATCAGCAATACTTCAAATCACTTCCATCTTTGTCCATTGTCTGTTCCCCATAAAAGCCACTAAGGCTAAAATATGGTGTCTCTAATAAATTTTATTGACTGACCAACTGAAATTATAATAATGTCATTCTGACATAAATCTCAATTCTATTTTTTTGCGTGATCATATTTTGTATCATATGATACAAATGATAGATACAAATAGGTATATGCAACAGATATACAAATTATAATCATAATAGCAAAATAACTACTATGAAGCCATATTCAACTTAAGAGCTTCCATTTTTTGAGATTTATACAAATTAATTCATGATGTATGCAGTCCTGAACATTTTGCCATTCTGACTATTATGTGGGTAAGATTTATCTGTGTTGTTGCACATTATTATGGTTTATTCATGTGTACTGCTGTTTAATATTCTATTGTATAAATATGCAGCAATTTATTTTCATTTTATAGACATTTGGAGTTTCTGGTTTTCTGCAACATTACTAATCATGCTACAAATATGACTGCATATTCCTTTTGGTGCATGTGTATAAGAGTTTCTCTAGGGCATTTTTCAGAAGTGAAATTTGTTGTGCATGGAGATTATGCGTGTTCAAATTTTCATAATACCTAGTATGGTTTTATGGCAGATCTACTTTACACAAAAAAGGAAATTCTCTTTGATTCATAGCTTATTAATAGTCTTACTTGAATAGTTGTCAAATTTTATTAAATGCTTTTTCTACAGTGAATAAGGTAGCTACTTGAAAAAAATATAATGCTGCATAAAAAAACACCCCAAAACTCAGTGTCTTAAAACAGTAATTATTTATACTCATTCATGTATCTGTGGTTAGTCTATAGCCAGAATGATCTAAGCAGGATCAAGGTGTGCTTGGCTCTAAGCTAGTGGTGGAGTTTGGTCTATCCCACATGTCTCTCATCCTCCCTGAACTAGCAGGCTAACTAGTGAAGGTTCTTTTGTGGCAATAACAGAAGCATAAGGGCCAAGTTTGATATCAAAGTTATACTGACCTCATAGACAGACCAATCATAATGTTAAGATTTAAGGTAATACTCACTTGCAAAATTGTTGAGCCCTAGTGTTTTCTTTATTGGAAATTTTTATTTACTGATTCAATTCACTCAATGGTTATAGGACAATTTAGGCATCCATCTTGAGTCAGTTCTAGACAGATTCTATTACTTATGGAATTTTTCCTTTATATAAATTTTCAAAATTGGCAGCCTTCAGTCACTCATAATATTCACTTACTGTGTTTTAAATATCTATATTTCTAATTATATGTCTTTTTTTGTTCCTAATACTGAGCATGAGCCAGAGAAAATTTACTTTTACTTCTACTAGAAGTGAAAAGATTTTGTGTTCAGGGACCAATCTAGTCCCTTAAAGTTGTGTGGGCTAATGAAGAATTCCCAGTGTCAGCTTTTCTGTCTTAAAACTGTCAGAGATTTAGTCTCCTGATAGATGATAGAGCTAGAATAATCATTTGTCCTCAGAGCAACTTTGGCTATCTGTGATTGCTTCTTGTTCACTGATCCTTTATATCCTTTAGGTAGCCGTACAGAATGCCCCGAAAGATTTCCTTCACTTCTTACTTCGAGATCAGAAATGAATTTAAAGGCCTATTTTATCCAGATAGAAATTTCTTTTTCACTCCTTTATTTTTTACATAAACAAAGAATCTTCAGAGAATGTCCAAAATTATTGATTTCTAAATGTCACACTAATTCAAGGATAAAACAGGGTATTGTTTCAGAAAAAGCAGACCAGGTAGCTACCCTGAGGGGCTTGTTGAATGCAAGGTTCTGCCCATCAGAGATATTTATTCAGTAGCCTAATTATTACCGTTCACTGTAATGAAGCACCTTAATAATAAATCCTCCAGCCCCAGTCAAGCCTTCAGATGACTACTGTCCGAGCCAGGATCTGATGACAGCTCATGAGAGACACTGAACCAAAACTGCCCAACCCTGCCACTCCTGAGTTCATGAAACACAGAAACTGTGAGATAATTGCTTGTTGTTGTCCTAAACTGCTAAGTTTGGGGATCATTTATGACACAGAGATGATAGTATACACGATGTCATTGTTAGAAATTGGGACCTATTCTTTTTTTCTAACAGAAAATGTATGTATATTGTCTCTAAATTGAAGTCAGTCTGATGCTTTAGTTTCTTCATGGGTAATATAACCAGGCCATAAGGAGCATATTTGGGTGAATAAATACGTACAGACCAAACCAGGAGCATTCACTGAGGCCATCAAACGAAAGCCCAATAGCAAATATCATGCCTGATTCAAGAGAAAGATCTATACTCCCTGTGAGGAGAGGTGCCATAAGAACTGATAAACATGTTTCTCATCTTCCTTCTCTTTGGGGCACTATGAACATTCCACTGACAGAGTTCCTTTGTCTTATGTGCACACATTTGCATTTTTCTCTTGGATAACAGAGCACTACAGGATTTACAAATGGTAACTTCACTTTCACTGCGATTTCAAGTAGCGCTATTAGCTAGGTAATAGTGATAAATAGTATCATTAGTTCACAGAATATCATTCAGCAATTTTTCCCCATGTAAATTTTCTGGCTTAAAAGAAATCATGTTGGAAAAATATAATAGTTAGCAATGAGATTTAAAATGTCTTATTCAAGTTGAATATAATGATTATTATTAATGCTTGGAATATATAACAACTTTTGAAATGGAACTCACTTACTTTGTTTGATCTACTTTTCATTAAAGCAGGCAGGTGACAATAAATGCTGTTGAAAGGTAATATGTTTAATCTTGATCCACAATATCAAAGAACCTAGCCTCTATTTATTTTCTCTATTTACTTAAACAACATAATTGCTGCTAGTGTAAAATGGAAAAAGTACTCTATATAATCTTTACTAGGACAAAACAAGGAACTCTGCATGAAAGCCTCATATGCACTTGGAGAAAAGACTTTGCACAGCTATTGAAAGCAGAAATTTACTGAAGCCTGATGACAGAAAATACAAGCAGTACCCATTTTGTTTTATGAATCTTTTTGTTTTAGATCAGCACTAATGCCTATAGTCAGCTTTCTTGTCTTCATTTGTCACTGTCCATACCCTTTGTCTCATTGCACTGATTATTTATGTCCTAAATTATAGCTATCCCTTCTTCTTTATCCTGGGTTTAAAAATTACTTCAAGGGCAAGTGTAAAAGGCAATGTCTGAATACGTTACTTGGCAATGCATGGACAGCTCCATACAAAATAGAACTGTGTGTTGTCTTGGCACACGCCTTAGGATCTATCGTCTTCTGAGCTAACATAAACCTCATCACTTTATTTGCTATATGTTGTTACAGTACTGGCAGGATGGTAACTGTCAGAAGAGCAAATGGAAAAACAAAAGCTCATCAAATTTTCTTTCTCCTATTCTTTTTAAAATCAAAGCTTTGTCCCTTAGAATGGAATAGTCATTTAAATTTATCTCACAGGGTTGAAAGTTGCTTTGAAGATAACTCAGTTAAACCTACTCATTGGTATTCGGAAGGCAGCTAAGCTCACCACTAAGCCACCAACGCACACTATTGTTTGAACCCTTTCTGTTGACACATAACTTATGTATCTAGCTAATCCAGGTTGGAACTACTCAGTGTAGCCGACTCCAAAAACACTGGTAGCTCACTCAATCAGTCTTCAGCTGGCTATCACTGAAGAATGTTTCTATACCGTTTTTGACCTAAAACAGCTAATTTGTTTTCTTTCCTCTTAAAACAAGGATGGAGGCTTAAGTAAGGGTTTTTTCAGCTTCCTATTTTTGAAGTTGAAATTTAAAGAGCAAGAGGACCAATAATCCACCATTTCCCTGAAGACTGATATACAACTGCTGGTATTATTTCATTCATCCTCTTACCTATGGTATTGACTAAAAAGACCTCACCTTGTTAAGGAAGTGAGTCATCCCGGCATAAAATTTGTTGCTACGTTTCAGGGTGACTTTGGATCAGAGCTACAGAGAAAAGCGCACAATTCTATATTAGTCAATAAGAAGCCGTAATGACAAACAAGGGTGCCTGAGCACATATTTCAATGGTCTTAAAAACACTCGCTTCTTAATAAGTTCCTTGCTTTGTACCGAGTTTATCTTTCATGCTTCCGGCCATCACTGTGATCAAACCCCTCACCTCTAATTTGTTGTCAAGATATCTCTCACATCTGCTCGTTGGAGGCTTATCTCATAGAAACTATCTTAACAGGGACAAGAGTTCTGCTTGGGTTTCTAAGTCTGTCTGTCTGAGATGGATAAGAAGCATTCAGAAGTTATACTCACAAATATATCTTTCTAATGAGAAGAATATGCCTTACAATGGCATGCAAATACTAACAAATCAATCTACTGTGTTGAATGCCAGTTTTCCATATTCCTGAAGGGCTTCAGCTTTTAGACAAATAGGCTAATTCCTTTGGAAACCATCCAAAGTATCACATCACTGATCAGAAACAGCTAAAAAATGGTTAGAGTAATTGTAAAAAGCAAATAGGCTTTTCTGCTATTTTCTGTAATGATTTAGGATAGAGATCATTGTGTTTAGGTAACAAGTGCTTAGTTCTGCAATTCATGTAATTGGACTAATGAGATTTAAGTTTCAGGGACCCCAAATGTATGGGCCCTTGCCAAAGCCACAGAAGGTATCTTCATAATTTTATACATTTTTTTCTCAGAGGGCACCCCAAACTTTTTATAAGCTTCATTCCTCATGAAATCTAAATCTACCTCTGCACTTAGTACAGTGATGAGGTATTCTAAGGGATTAATATAATAAATGTCTATGTTTCTCATTCTCCAAAAGATAACAACCTCTTGAAGAAATAATGCACATCAAAGAACCATCTGTTATCATGTGAAAGGTATGGGGTTTGGAGTTAAGACACGAATTAAATCTCCAAATCTCAGCTCTGCCATCTATATTCTGCTATGTGATTATAAACAAATTGTCTTCTTTCTATTCACACAAAAAATACAAACCTAATACTTAAATAACAGGAATGTTTAGAGATTCATAAAACTAAATACGTGAGTGCCAGATGTATCACATTCACCATGTCCATGTGAATGTCATTTGAATCATTAAATCCCCAAGTTGCATTAGTCCTTAACAAGGTTGTATTTAACCCCATCTCCCTTTTCAATGTTTGGATTTTCTCTACAATATCTCCAAGACATGATTGTCTATAGTCAGCTTGAATATGTCCAATGAAAAGGATAAGACAGTTCACTTCCTATCATTAATAACTTAAATATATGGCATAAGAGTTTTGGAGGTTTGTTTTTTGGTTTTGTTTGTTTGGTGTTGGGTTTTTCGGTGTTCAGGTATAGGTGTCTGAGTCACCTTACAAAGAAAATGCCAGCATTGAGGATTGAGGTATAGGCTAGAAATTTCCTTTTGTGAGTACTAACATTGTGTGACAGTCAAAACCAATGAAGCAGCACATGTCTCAGCAGGGGAATGAGAGGGTCCCTGGGATGTAACCTTGGGCCATAAGGAATTCACAATAGGAATATTAGAGAAGCCTAGGAAGGAAGGATCCGAGAGAAAAGAAGCAACCAGCAGAGAGTAGTTTCGTGGAAACCCAAAGAGGAGTTTTGAAAGAAGAAAGCAGTTAATAATGTCAAATGCTGAGGAATTATTCAAAAACATGTTCTGATGATTACAGAGCACATTTGGGATCCAGGAGATTGTTCGTGAGCTGGTGGGAAACTGAGTGGGAATGACTTGTAGGAGAAGAGAGTGGACACAGAAAGTGAACTCCCTTGGCCTTGCCTAGGAAGGCCTTGACCTTCCCAGGTCAACCTCAAGCAATTAAAGGGATGTTTCTGCTCCTGAGATTACAAGCAAGGATGCTGGCAGCGGGTAACAGGTAGAGAAAAATTGACGGATTTGGAGATAGAAGCCAAGAAGTGTCATGCTTGCAAGTCTCAGGTGGGCTCAGAGTTTTTAAGTGTCTACTAATATGGGGACCAAAGCAACAACTGCAGCCAATGTTTGGGGCTCCAAAGAGACCATTACTGAGAGGTCACCCCAGAGATAAATAAAGCTGAAGACAGTCAGGTCCAGCAGGCTGGGGTAGGGAATATCCCCAAAGAGGACTCTGTCCATATTCTGGAGGTAGGAGAAGCTAATACTCTCCTTTAAACTTTATCTTCTAAATATCCATAAAATTCCATAAACTCTCTACCCAGACCTACTAAAAACTCTAGTCTTCCTTTCCATAGACAATTGACTCCAGAATGTTTCCTCACTGGTAATTCCCATCCACTTTTGATGCCTCCTGCTAATTAGTTACACTATAGTCCAACTTATTTTTAAAAATACAAGTCTGATTATGTGTCTTTTTGGAAAAAAAAATATATATATACATATACATATATATACACACATCCTATTGTCATGTTGCTCTTAGAATGAGGAAAAAACCTGGCTATTCTCAATCTGACACCTTGCCTCTGACCACTTTCCTGTCTTAACCCTGCCTCCTCCCTGGTGAAGTTCCTTTCAAGTTGGTCTTTTCAGGATCACAAAGCATAATGTTTTTCCCCTACCTCATGTGTTCCCTTGACCTGTTCTGTCCTCGGCAAACCCTATGCATTATTCAGACTCAACCCAAAATTCATGTCTTGAAGGGAACGTTTTCCATACTTTTCCCATATACTCTTATAATCCCTATACTTTCAAATCATAAATTTACCATGGCTTGTAATTATCAACTTTTACTATTATTTTTTTAGAGAGAGTAGGGGGGAGGGGCGAAGGGAAAGGAAGAGAAAGAATCCTAAACAGTCTCTGCACGGAGCCAGACGCAGGCCTTAATCTCACAACCCTGAGATCATGTCCTAAGCTGAAATCAAGAGCCGGACGCTTACCCAACTGAGCTACCCTGGTGCTCCATCAACTTTTATTATTAATTGATTGATGTCTGTCTCCTCAACGTGACTATAAGTTTTTTGAGGGCAATGCTCAGGTCTGTTTTTGGTCATCATTCTGTAGAAGCACGAACAGTGCCTGGTGCATAGTAAACAATCAGAAATATTTGTTTCATGCATGCATACATGCATGCATGAATGAATGAGTGAATGAATGAATGAATGAATTGCTGTTAGCCCCGTGGCTTTGAGATCTGAGTCTTTACCTAATGAAAGACCACGATTTCTCCTTTACCTATTTCATGGCTTTCTTATGAAGATCAATAAAACTCTGCAGAGGAAAGCCTTTTATATATTATTGTCTTTATCACAGTTATAGAGGAGACACTGACAAAGTGTGTACTTTGGGAAAAAGGAATTAATTTAACCAAGATAAAGAGTTCCGTTAGGGATCAAGCTGAGACTTGTAGTGTGCTCTCTCTTCTGGGTCTATTCTCTCTGTTCCTTCGAGCATGAAGGCAAAGGAGCCTGATTGATGAGTGCCTTTCTGCTCACATCCTGACGGCATAAAATGTTCCTTGGTAACATCAAAAGATGCTTCTTTTAGCCCACTGGCATATGAACTCGGAAAAAACTGAGTTCCCTAGTGAAGTCAACTTTAGTGTAAAAGACATCTGTTTATATAACAATTTATGTAATTAGAGCTGGGGAAAAAGAACTTGTGAGCTGGTAGGACAGAATTTTCTTTAAAGCTGTAGAACAATCATTTATACCGATGTTCCAACTGTTCAGAGAAACAGTCATCAAAACATCCCTCATCAAAACCCTTTGAGTGAAGAAAATAAAACAGGAGCAACAGTCTTGTTCCAGAACATGTAAATCCCGCTCTGTTTGATTTTTCTATGGCTTGCATTTTGATGCTAAAACCCGGGCAAGGTTGAGAAAACTGCAGAAGGAAATGCTTCGAAGTCACGCCTCCAGCTACACAGTCTAAGCAGTCAGGTTGGCTAAAGACCTCTGAATATCAGGTAACGACACTCAGACCTGTGGAACAGAGTCACCCACCAGCAAGGACATAGAGGGCTACTGTCCAACACCTGTCCTGGTCAACTCCCAAACGGTGCGGTAGTATTTACCAGACTAGTCAGTAGACAAGAGGGGGATGAGAAGAGTTAGTTGTTTTGTCAGTAGTCCCTGTGGACACCACTTCAAATCTGCTCACGTAAACACCTGGCTCCTGAGGTCCCTGGACCTTATGTGATAGATATTTCTGGAGCCTTCCCCTGGCTCCTACAGGCTCAGATTCCTACCTCCTAAGGATGAACAGAATTTATAAAGTTTAATCTGGCATGGGAGAAAATGACTTTAAACTACAAGCATAGTGGAAGGTGGAAATTGGTACTCAAAAATTACTTGCTCGCACAGTTTGCCTTGACTTGCCTTCTCCCTTCTAGCAAAGATCTTTAATTCTAATAAGGCTGAAAAACTGAGATGGTGCCCATACCCGCCGCTCCACTTCTTTGTAAAGATCTACAGAAGGGGAACAGAAAGGAGAAATCAAGAGTAGTAGCCTGGCTTTAATGAAAACATTTGAAGTATAGAATCCTCACGTGGTTCTACCAGATTCTACGGAGCCCGAGTTTGGTAAGCTAGCACTTGAGGATTCGGGCTGGCACAGGTTTGGTTTGTGGGAAATGTTAAGTAGCTCAGAGATGCAAAATCGATTTATTGGTAACTGTGTAAGTAAGGTTCGCTTTGACTGGGCTCAGCAAGCATTGGGAGGAGCCACACTTCACATGTGGCAGGAATCAGGGATGCCAATGACATTTGTAATAATAATAACAGCTCATATTTTCTGGACAGAGGTGCTGTAGTACTTGTCACTTAACTTTTATAAGTGGATATTGAAGAGTCTAACAATATAAAGATTCAGAATCCTGTGACTACTGAGTCATAATAAGAATCACAACATTATTAATATTCAGATGAATTTAGAACAAACCTGATCAACAGAAAACAAAACAAAACAAAACTCTGAAACATTCCTTTGTGTCCAAATTATGGACCTGGCAATTTTCCCAGGGGCACAACAAAGAAGAGTGTGCAATACTCAACCTTTGTGACCCTGGATTTCAAGAGCAGAATAGCCAAGAAGAGCTACATGTTTCCTTTCTTTTTGTCCTTTCTGTCATCCTAATTATGTTACTTCTTGAGTCGCTCCTGCCTGTAGTATACTGTGGCCATCTGGTGGAACCCAGAGCCATTGCCTCTGGTCATACCGATATATAAAATTGAGGTAACTGTAGACCCATCTGTCCTAAAGCACAAAGTCGAACTTCACTCAGAAACTCGGGAGGAATAACTTTCCATTTGGCTACAGTTATTTACAGGGTGCCTATTATTACAGAGTGGCAAAGAGTGGGGGAGGAAGGCAGAGTGAGAGGCTTTGTTCTGTTGGGTAGGAACACATCTACACAGTGCTTAGGAAAGTTTTCCTCACCATCTATCACCTACCTTCTGAGACACAAAATAAGGTGAGTGAAATCTCCCAATTGTTTACTTAGTCCACTTAGTTTACTTGTGTCTGATCCAGAATCCCAAGCACAAGGTCCTAAAGAAGAGAGGTATAGGTAGAAGTAACTGTTGTAATAAGAACTTATTTTTATTTTACAGACATCAAAGTTCAGGCTGAAAGAACTTAAGTCCTTCCCAAGGTCTTAGGGCTGAAGTAGAAGAAAGAATCTGGAGTTGAGCCCTGAACCACCGAACTCTTGCCCCCGGTCTCCGATAAAAGGAGGTTTTTATTACCTGATTGGGCACTTAGGCAGGTGCCCTCCCCACCAGGCATCAAAGGCATGAATTCAGGTCAAGGTAAGCCTTTGAAAGTGGGATAAAGCCCACTTGGGAGTCCACGGAAGGGGAAGCAGCTGTGAATTGAGATGATTCAGAGAAAACTTCGGAGTCAGTAAGTGTCAGGCTAGATGAAGACGGCCAGGAGAGAGATGCGGGAATCCCTCTGCTGTGTGAGCATCTCCTTGCTGCCCACGGCTGCCAGCCCGGCTGAGCAGGGCCAAGCCTCTTGCCTCTCATAGCTGCCATCTGCCACGCAACTCCCGCAGAGGCCAAAGTCCGCCTGCATCTTTTCCAGAGTTCCTTGCTTTTGCAAAGTCATCCCGAGGCGAGCCACAGAGCCGTGTCCTCTAAATGGCTGCACAGCCCCAAATAAATGACTTTCTTGCAGAAGAGATGACAGCCAGGGACGTTGCTTACAGGGAGGAGGGGCCCGCACGCTCACCTGTGCTCTCTTCCTATGTCCCCAAGCCTCACGTGTCATCCTCTCCCTGCTCCCCATCTGGAAGAAGGAGGAGAGGGGTGGTAGCCTTATTAAAGCCTGGCACAGGGCCAGCCTTGCTCAAGCTGTCTTTATTATTCAGTCTTTGGAAAGCACCTTGAAAATAAACAGTGACTGTCTCTTATCATGTATGTAGCACTTAGCAAATTGGAAGTGCTTAATAAAAGTCAATGAACCCAACATAAACCCTGACTATTAATATATATGCCGGACACACACTGAATATGCAAATCAATAAGAAAATTAACGTCTTGAGATCTTCAGGATTTCACTGAATAAGCATTACATTGAATTGAACCATGATTTTAATGCAGATCTGTGGTAATATTCACTACAAATATGCATTACAATGATTTTGAATGCATAATTATTTTGCAAAGCACTGATTCTAAATGCAAGGACAATTAATTTAAGCTTTAGCTTTGTCACATCCCATTTAAATGTTTCTAGTGATGCTCCCATAATCATGAGACGACGTAACTTATAAATAAAAATCCTTATTGCAGATTACCATATATCATTTCTACTAAAACTATTAAATAAATGCTAGTATTAAAATTGTACAAATGGTAGGTAGAGGAAAACTCTAGTGTGAGAGAGGTTTTTTCTGATCATTGATTATTTTCTTTGTAATTTTTATTTTGAAATAATTTCAGAAAATTTGCAGGAATAGTACAAAAATTCCTGTATGTCCTGTACCCACATTCCCCAACTGTTAAACTTTTACCATATGTGCCTCACCTCTCCCTGTATATATGTATTGTATGTACATATGCATATATGTACAAATTATTGCTTTTCTGAACCATGTAAGAGTAAGTTGCAACTCAAATAACTACCATAATTACTAAAATCAGGATTTTAACAGAATATTAATCAATTACTATTATCAAATCTTCAGACTTTATATTTCACCATAAAGCAGAAAAAAAAGAATCTTTACCCTCATTAAAAAAAAGTCTTACATATTATATCTCTCCCAGAAACATGTGGATTAATATAAAACGAGATTCAACCAGGTATCGTTGTAGGACCGTATATGTGATTGAAACATTAAGCAATGTGATCATTTCCTTAATAAAAGTCTCAAAACATTATTTTGATTGAGTCCCTTCCTCCATTAAGAAGTGCGTTTATAATAAATGAATGCATGACCAAGTAATTAAAATTTGATGATGCTACTTTATTTTTAAACATTTTAAATTATTGGGGTCCCTGGGTGGCTCAGTCGTTAAGCGTCTGCCTTCGGCTCAGGTGATGATCCCAGGATCCTGGGATCAAGCCCCGCATTGGGCTCCCTGCTCAACGGGAGGCCTGCTTCTCCCTCTTCTATTCCCTCTGCTTGTGCTCCCTCTCTCACTGTGTTTCTCTGTCAAATAAATAAAATCTTTAAAAAAAAATTTTTTTTAAATTATCATCTGCTTAAAGACAAAATTATTTTCAAAAATCTAATATAAATCCCTAGTTGGCTGAAGGTAAGTAAGAAAGAATTGCATGGACAGAGGCCCACTGGAAAGGGATCACACAAGGAGTAGGTTGGCTTTGACCTCTGCCATGAAATCAGCTTCCTGCTGGTGGCGTTATTACTAACCATGTGCAATCTACCCTCAAGAAGACTGATGGAAAATGCAACAGCGCTAGTGGCAGTGGGCTTCACATCAGAATAGTGAAATACCTTTTAGCACCAGCAACATGGCATGATTCATGCTCTAGCAGCGTGTGGTATGTGATGTTTACTTCTACTTTTTAATGAAATCCTTGCAGTATGAAGAGGGGAATCTAGTCACTGGTTTTGGCATATAAGTTATCAGATCACTTTCAGAAAGAACTTGCAATATTTACACAGCAGCCTTATCCCTTGATCCAGGAATTCCACTTCTGACATTCTTCCCCCAAAATAGTCTTCTTTTTTTTTTTTTTAAGATTTTATTTATTTATTTATGTGAGAAAGAGAGAGAGGGGAAAGACCATGTGCATGAGTGGGGGGAGGGAAAGAAGGGGAAGGAAAAGAGAATCTCAAGCGGACTCCACACTGAGCACAGAGACCCTCCTCCGGGCTTGATCTCACAACCCTGAGATGATGACGTGAGCCAAAACCAAGAGTAGGGCACCTACCCAACTGAGCCACCCAGGCACCTCTCTCCCCAAAATAGTCCAAAACCTTAGACACAAAGTTGTTCATTACCTCATGACCAACAGTAGTAAAAAACCCAAAAAACTAAAACAAAAACAGCAAAGGGAAAAAAAAAACTCTAGAAGTTTAAAAGTACAGGAAAGGAAAGGCAAATTATTATATACTCATAAGATAAAATGGGATACAGCCATAAATAAAGTGTATTAAGTAAAAAGTCAGTAGCAATGGAAAGTGCGTAGGTTGAGAAATTTAGTAAAAATGAGTTTCAAAAATTGAATTTACAATATGATCTCAAGCATATGAAAAACAAAAAAAAGGCAGGGAAAATAAGTCAATCTGCTAGCAGGGGTGATAGGAGGCTTGTCCAAACAATCCGTGGGCAATGAACCAGGATTAGCCGCGGGGGCCTCACCACCCGGCGCATTTCTGATCTTTCAAATTGGCCTACTCTCCATTGGTGGCTTTGTGAAACAGAGGAAGAGTAAGCAAATCAGAAACAAGAAAGTAGGCTTCAGGATACTTACTGCCAATACCACAAAGAGTGGCCTTAAGTGCTGGGCGGGTGAAATTGTTGAGCTTGTTTGTAGATACAGAAACTTGATAGATAGGGTTGGTGTTGCAAATAATTTTTCCCCGTTTTCATTATGTTCCAATTTTCAAGGCAGAACAATTATGAGGTCTATAATAATAATTTATAAAAGATTTAAGAAAATTGGCCCTTTGCTAAATGTCTTTATGGTACATAAAATGATGTGAATTGTAAGAATAGAAGAAAAAAATTATCTATTGAGTTATTATGCAGCTGGAACTGAGAAAAGTACTTTCACAAATGAAATATAAATATGACCTCATTTAATACCATATTCTATTTCTGTATTTTGATTATATGCCATGCATACTTGCTCAAGCCTAACATTTATAAGCTCCCTTTTTACTAATCCCTCAATTAAATCAATTACAAATTGCTGCCAATTTGATATTAATTTTTTTCCAATTTTCCCCCTCTTTTTCATCACTGCTTTGCGTCCCTCATTATCGTATGAGTCAGTTGGCTCTAAGCTATGCTGGGTAAGAAACTAAGTCTGAAATCTCCTTGGCATAAGAGAATACAGGTTTATTTCTCTCACACACAAGGGCCAGTGGGAGAGAGTTAATTTTCTATTGTCGCTGTGCTCTGTGTCAGTGACAACAATTCAGGCTGCTTCCACCTAGGGAGAACTTCGTCTCAACAGTGGTACCCACAACCGCCTTGCAGAAAAAGAAGAGACAAGTTCAAGAAATCGCACTCATTTTTCTCTGATTCAGCCTGGAAGTGACAAAATTGACCAAAACTGGTCATAGTCACATAATCCTAACCTAAATGAAAAGGAGGCCAGAAAGCAAGGGGCACTCATGGGCACCCAGTGAGTATCAGGTCCTCCTCTGTGTTCTGTCTTAAATCTCCCCTCCACACTGCTGCTAGACTTATCTCTAAAATGCAAGCTGACTGGGTAGGTTGTTTCTTGATTACAAAAAAATGTTTTAAATAGTTGTGTATTATCTAGGGTAGAATTTTTCAAACCCCTATTATTTGGTAGAAGTAAGTTTTTCCACCACTTGATCTGAGTACACACATGAACACATACATAAATTTAAAATATTTTAAACTACTGTAAATGCACAAACAAATATCTTACATACAGTTTCTTGTATCAAAGTTTCTGTTTCATAAAAATTACACATTATTCTCACTGTCCTTTGCATTATATAAATGTCAAACATTTTAAAATATACTAATAACATTTTATTTTTATTGGGTTTACATACTTGGCATTCCAGGTTGGATTTCATTATGGCGGTGGGGAAGAGGGCCAGAGAGTTAAATACATTTGGGAAGCACGGACCTGTGCACTGAGCTCCAATGGGGGAGAACAGCTACTGCTTGCTTCTCCGCCTGGCTCCTTGCCCTTTTCACCTTCCAACATTATTCTCCAAAACTTCTGAACTGCATGCAGTTTCTCCAGGGCATTATGCCATTTCCTCTTCCTAGAGCAATATCCTGTTTCCCAACCCCCCTTTACCCAAAAACTTACTGTCAATTTTTTCAAGACTCTGATCAGATATTGTTTGGGCTGCTTCTGTGTTCTGATGGCTCTCTGCATACAATTCATTCAAAATTTGTGTTTATAACTTTTCCCCCTACTTTCTTTCTATAATTCTTTAGGGTCATCTTTATTCCTTGTACTGTAACCCAGAGCTGGCCTACAGTGGTTCCTCATTACATGTTTCTAAGATGCTGAGGTGCACATTTATTTAGCAGTCGTTCAATAAATTTTAGTGAACACAGTATATTCCAGGCACTTTTCAATACTCTGTGAACTTGGAGTCGAATAGGCAAGTCCATTATCCTTGAGAAGAACCTAGCATAAGATGGCAACAATCCTAAGCATAAGACATCCTCCATATCAATCATTTTTATCATGTACAGCAAGCATTTAATATCCCAAACTTTTTCCTAGTCAATAAGATTTTAACAGCGATTCACACATCAATAATGCAGAAAAGTAAACAACAGGTATTCACAATAAGCCTAGAACAGAATTCACAGGGAAATACTTGGCAAAGGCTGAGGTTTCTTTTGGCAAGTCAATTACATCTCTGATCTAGAAAATTTCAGAATTCTGGAAACCATTTCTTCTCCCAGAATTCTCTGTCAACAGAATTCCTTAAATGAAGGTTGCCTCTCCTGACCAGAAGTATTTGGTATTAGAAGGGATTCCAGGAAGTAGACCATCAAATTTAGGCACCTAGGACTGTTTATCTAACCTAGTTAGATTTGAAGGCAATGATGACTTCAGTGCCAACAGAAATATGGATTTTGATCATTCATGGCATGCAAGTGCCAAAGTACTTAGTTAAATTATCAACTGTAGTTTCCAGGAAGAAAATACTTACTAAAAACCTCGTTTGTCAGCAGAAGTTTGCCCTCTCTCCTATCTGATGGGGCTGCCATCCCCATAATTGAAAACTCTCTAATGGCCCCACTTGAGTCATAAGGACAGGATGGGCTATGATGGAGTAACAACAACCATAAGACCTCAGTGACTTAACGTATCAAGAGTGTGTTTCTCTTTCATGTTACCTGTCCAATGCAGATAGCAGGGACTTTGTTCTACATAGATGTTTACAGCCCCAGATTGGTTGAAGTTCAATCAACTTGCAGCTGGACTGGTGGAGCACATGATGGGGAAGCCATTGGTGGGGAAGAGGCAAAGGGAGAATCCCAAACCAGCTCTCAAACACCTCAGCTTAAAAGTATCACATAGTCTTCTTTGTTAGTTCACAATCTCAGGAAATCAGAAATCTAAAACCAGGTCCATACAAGGAGGGCAGGGGGAAGGCAAAGGAAGAGGGAGACCACTCTGGATTGGTAGGTGGCAGGTTTAATAACCAAGGGAACTTACTCATGAGGCTTGTCTTGGGTAGCCACAAGATGAGTAGATCTCCCCACTCACCTGCCAGAATCTTAAAAGTTTATATAGTGGTCTTAATTGGGTTTGGTTATATATACTGTCCAGGTGACCCCAACAACACGTTACTATCTCAAGGGCATGTCACTGGGCAGCTCCCACTTGAGGAACAGTAGGCAGAGGCCATATTCCAAGGACAGGGAAAGGAATGAGGAACATCTGATTGCCCAGGGTCAGCTCATGGGCCAAGCAGAGGTCATGTCTTCTCAGTGACCTCTTCTAACACTTCTGTTCATAGCACATTTACCAGAACTAGGAATGCCATTGTTGCAAGGAGACTAAAAAGTATGGTACAGAATGGAGTTATTTGGTGAGAAAAAAAATATCTCTTTCATCACCAGAAGCAGTTTCCTTGCAAGTGAGTGGTAACATTTCTTAGGACCTACCTACACAGCCCTCCAGATTGCCTCTGGATTCCATCACTAGAATCAGATACCACTAAACCCCAAAGCCTTGATCACAAGCCTCAACCAAGGACAAATAGGTTATATAGGGAAATAATTGAAAGATTATGCCAAACTGTATCAGAAAAAATATAGGGAGTATGATAGGTATGAACTCTAAGGGTAGTAGACCAGAGAAGAACAAACATGATGTACTAAGTCGAATTTGTTGATATACATACATTTACTAAACAATGAGGATTCAGTGTATTAACTGAAACAGCCAGATATTTTTAACAATTTGCTGTAATGGTTTTTTCTTTGTCTGATACCTGGATTCAACCATAATTTTCTTCAATAAAAAGAGCAGTATTTTTCAAGCAGGGAAAATTTTGGTCCCCTGGCTCCTCCTCATGGGACATTTGTCAATGTCTGGAGATAATTTTGATTGTCATAAATCAAGGGAAGAGCTTGGGCAAGAGCTTGGAAGGGAGGAGCTACTGGCATCTAGTTGGTAGAGGCCAGGGATGTTAATAAACATCCTACAATGCTCATGGCAACCCCTCACAACAAAGAATTATTTGATCCAAAATATCAGTCATGCCAAGGTTGAGAAATCCTAATTATAGAGAAATTTGGAAGCTTGATGAAATTGGGAAGCAACAAACAGGTTAGAGTAGCTTTAACATGGAGAACATTTATTTATTTCTAACCATGTACCCTGGGATGGCCCAGAGGACATTTCTTTCTCCAAGGCATTAAGGAATACATTGCTGGGAGCACGGGATATTTGGTAAAGCTCTGCACTGGCTGTCTTCTGACAACTGGCAATGACAAAGGGATAGATTGCCACTGAGAGGGGTTCCCTAATATCAGTGTGGATGATGGGATCTTCTAGAGCAGATGTCACTTGATAGCCAGAGACAGAGAGGGCATGGGTACGGATGGGACAGCAGGACTGGGGCAATAATCGGGGATCTGATAGTGACTACAACTGTGGTGTCTAGGAATGAAATTGAAGGTCAGCCTACTAAAATATTACTCAGTTTGTAGACACCAAAAATTCGAGGTACTGTAAACACAGCTGAGATTGAGGCCCCAGTTTTTCCAGCCTTTCACCAAATTCTCACACTAGAGCCAGGTACCCTTGAGGAAGGAACCAAAGACACTGCCACATGTTTATACAGTAGATCCTCTTTTTAGGCTTCCCAGAGGAACCTGCATCCATTTCCCAAGGGACTATGCATAGGAGAAATGGGACATACTAATATTTTTGAGGATTCTTGAGCATTGGCCCTGAACTGACACTCAAACACCTAGTGATCCAATGTTAGTAGTTGCTAATCAGAGTGGAGGTTCACAGAGTCCAGTTATAACTCCTTTTCCTAACAGGATAGCCAATCAAATGTTACCATATTCCCAGGACAACTGCAGTGACTACTGCCACCATCAATGACTTGCAAGGTGCATGGATGGTGATTCCTAACACAGTGCCACTAACTCACTGAACTAAACTAACTGAACATATGAATGAGTTTTGATATAGATGGTGAAGTATCATAAATCCAATCAGGTGGTGACTGCAGTTGTAGCTACTGTTCTCTAGGCAAAGTCCTGGAGAAGATGAAAGAATTTCCAGGAGAGGAAGTGAACCTGTAACTAAGTAGAATATTTCAGAGACCTGACTAGAAACTGTCCTTGCGTTTCTGAGGACCTACAAGCCTAGATCAGCTAAAAGCCCAGTCCATGCCCAGTGATAAAATTAAGGAGGGGTAGGGATGGTCAGAAAACAATAGTGATCCCTAAAATCATAGTAAGCACAGGATAATAGAAAGCATCAAAGAGATGAATGCCATTTTAAATTTGTGCCACCATTGCAGGACTGTGAGACCATAGGGGTAGCTTAAGTGTATCTCATGTGTACCCAGAGATTCCCTTACCTGCAAAAAATAAATATATATGTATAGAGTCTCCGTGGGGCTGTAATAGGGAAAGATGTGGCCAGATAAGAAAAACCAGGCAATGGGGGCACCTGTGTGGCATTACTTGGTTAAGTGGCCCATTCTTGGGATTCTTGGTTTGGCTCAGTTTGTGATCTTAGGGTCATGAAATCAAGCCCTGCACTGGACTCCATGCTCAGTAGGGAGTCTGCTTAAGTTTCTTTCTCCCTCTCCCTCGGCCCCCCACCCCCGCCTGCTCACACACGTATGCTCTCAAATAAATACATAAATCGAAAGAAAAAAGAAGGAAGAAAGGAAGGAAAGAAAGAAAGAAGGAAGGAAGGAAGGAAAGAAGGAAGGAAAGAAAGAGAGAGAGAGAAAGAAAGAAAGAAAGAAAGAAAGAAAGAAAGAAAGAGGAAGGAAGGAAAAGAAAAGAAAGGAAAAGAAAAGAAAAGAAAAGAAAAGAAAAGAAAAGAAAGGAAAGGAAAAGAAAAGAAAAGAAAAGAAAAGAAAAGAAAAGAAAAGAAAAGAAAAGAAAAGAAAAGAAAAAATGGGCAATGGACTTTGGTTCCAAGGGTCTGAGTACAAAAGGGTTGCCTTAGACAAGTAGCAATGTATACCTATCTAAGGGAACCCTGTGCTTGGGGGCTCCCCAAGGAATATCTCGCGTTATTATAAACAGAGCTGTGCAGAAGTGACATTCCCAAAGACTTTATTATTTTCATATAACCCATTATCGCAAGCAACAGAGCTTCAAAAGACATAACGTAGGAACTATTTAAATGGCAATAGATATAAATTATTTCTGTCATTGCAAGAAAACTACCTAATTTATATGATTGGTAGGCAATATCTTTAATATGCTCACTTCAGCGGCATCTGTGGAAGGGAGACAATGAAGCACTAAGTGGATAGTGTATTATCCCCGGGAGTCAGGCAGGCACTTAAAGATGCACATTAAAAAATTCCATGTCCTACTTGAACGGAAATATGGGTCTTCTAGGATTATGGTGGATTATCATAAACTCATTAGGTGGTGTCTCCAACAGAATCATGTGCTACACTACCACAATTAGATTTCTACATCATCTACGAGACACAAAAATAAAACTTAGAACACTCAATTTATAAGAAAAGTCATTTTAGCATCCTATGGGGAAGTCCCTGAGGCCATTCCAACTGATAAGCCACTTAAAGATTTACCTACTATTATCATGTAGATACAAAGCCCATAAACCATAACATTAACTCAGTGTTTCTCCAAAGGCTTGAAGGACTTTGTAGATTGTCTTATAATCACAATTTACTACTAGAGAATGACCTAACATAAAGGTGAATGTGGTAATGAACCATATATCATTTTTTCCAATATCCCAGTTACTTACATTAGAAACTTTTGGTTAGGATAAAGGTCAGTGTTTTGTGTTCTCAGCAAGAGAACTTTAGCTGATTCCAGAGAAGTGGAGAAATGTACTTTATTATTGGTGTGATTTATTTTGGGCACCTTGAGTTTTAGACTTCATTCCAAAATGGACTCATCTTGTCATTTAATAACATCCTACCATTCTAGCTGCTCAGCCAATTCTGAGAAAGGACTAATCCATTTCAGCATCAGCAGCAAGATGGACACTCTGGTAGAGCAGATGTGCACTCTTCTCTATAATTACTTTCAGCTCTTGCTTTGCCCTTTACTGTCTGTTTGAAATTTAACCTTAATGGAATCAGAATGGCATTTACCCAGGGATCAGCTCCAGATTGTGTGAAACTCACAAAAATAAAGGTTATGATATAGTAAGTCTACTAATCACTTTCTTTGACTAGAATTGACTAATGGATTTCTTTGAGTAGAAGAAATTAAGGAGACCACATATTTATCCTAAGGTAGGAGAAATTAATCATTCCTCTTCTCATTTTGCCCCGGGCCATCAACACCATGTTAGCCTATACTATGACCTCAGAGAAACAATCCAGGGCTCTGACACAGCATAAAGAATGGCCCATTCTATTGAAATGATGTAACTGTGAGATGCTAACCTGATAATCAGAGGTAGAGACCAAGTTGGCCGCTGGAAATGCAGGGCTGGAGCATGGGAGAATGTTAAGGATGGAGTGTCCAAACACAGCAAACATGGAATCAGGAAGTGTTCCAGATCTTCCATACTCTGCTGCAAGAGCCCAGCCTTAGATGAGAACCAAATGCTCATATTCTTTATGACACTAATAGCTAGATTTGCTTACTCAAGTACTTTACAAATGTTGCAGGATAAAGAAAATTTTATTATTTAAATAGTCAGCTCTTGAATTTCTCCTAAAAGAATTGTTTTCCTCTGGAGGAATCTTATTAAGTGATTAGGGGGGAAAACTCCAATTAAGGCTCTGTTTTTGAGTGTCTTCTAGATTTCAGAGGAGAAAGCTTCCCTATATAATCCACCATGGAGATTTGACTCCTGCAAGTGAACAGGAGAAGAGATGAGAGGGAGGGAAAAGTAGCAGCATAGAGAGAGACTCAAGACTCGGAGAATGTGAAATTCAGCAGAGAAATAGTATGGGAGGGGTGCTACTGACTATTGCCTCCAGGTTGTTGAAATTGCTGATATAATCTCCCCTCTGCTGCACTCTTCTCCTTACCAATTTTCCACAAAAATCATTGAACAATTTTTTGATAGTGTATCAAAAAATTTAGTTGTATTTTAATTGTATTTTTAGTTGTATTTTAATTTTTTTAAGCTTTTTTTAAAGAAGCCACAGAAAGAAGTGAGGTCCCTTAGAGTGAGTACAGCGTACATAGAAGCTGCTAAGGAGCACACAGAAGAGGAGAACCAAGTGACGGAAGAATGTAAAATCTGAGGGAGTAAAGAGATTTGGAGAAAGCCTTTAGACTTTTGAATATTGTAAAACCAACTAAAGTTGAAGCTGTATTGGCCTAGAACTTGAGGGGCCGGTAGGTCTCAGGTTGACATCTAGGCAGTGAAATCATCTCGTTCAATCCTCATCATAATCTGTAGGAGGAAGATTCTATTGTTAGCTGTATTCTGCAGATGAGGAAATTCAGACCCAGAATCATCTCCAGTGTCACATATCTAGTAAATTGCAAAGCAGGATTACAGTACTAGCTCTAACTACTGTGGGCATAATCTCAACCAGTATACTATAAACTTTTTGTCTCATATTTTGAGACTGAATGAATCCTCACACAGCCAAATACTACCCATCTCTTAAGATTCATTTTCCTCCCCCAAACTACACTGATGTCTCCCACTCTGAAGTCCACATCCCTCAATGACTGTTTAAAGTTCTTTCCCTTCAACATATAAACATAATCAGATCTTGCCCATTTTTATAGCAAGGCAGCTTCTTCAACTATGTTTTCTTAATTCCATTTGTTTCTAATCAGCTATCTTGAGATATTGCCTGTACTTTCTGGCCTCTTTTTTATTCACTTTTCTGCCTATTGACTCCACCCTCCTATGTGATAGCTTCCTAATCCCAAAACTTAACAGTCACCATTAGCCTTCACCTCAAAAATTGTTTCCTCTGTAGCACTTGACATCGTTCACAAAGACCCACCTCCACCTCTGTGGCATCTTAGACTTGTTTTCATACTTGCATCTCTGACCCTCCCTCTATCTCCTCCCTATACTCCTCTTTTTTCAGCCATTCCTAAAATGCTTATATGCCTATTGTTTTCTGCTGTTCTTAATTTCTACCTGGGTACTTATCCCAGAGTCAGTAAATAAGCCTCATACACTGGTAAAGGAGCCTCCTGTAATGACTACAAATTGTCTTGTATATGTACATCTTTTTCTGAGCAAAGGATTCTCTCATTCAGTATTATTTATTTCCATAAATATTTGTGGAGGATCTGCATTGTGTTAGGTAATCTTCTAGGTTCGTGAAATATGGGAATTAAAAAAAAAACACAGAAGAAAAGAGCCAAAGTGACAAATATTAGAAAGGAACAGGGAAAATGTCCAGAAATGACAAAACAAGTGATAAAATGACACTAAATACTGATCTATCAATAATGACTCTGAAGTAAATAGACTAAAAACTTTAAGCAAAACACACAGGGCATCAGAATGGATTAAAAAACAAAAGCCATGTATATGCTGCCTACAAGAGACTTATTTCAGACCTAAAGACACCTGCAGATTGAAAGTGAGGTGAAAAAAGCCATTTACCATGAAAATGGATGTCAAAAGAAAGCCAGAGTAGTGATACTTACATCAGACAAACTAGATTTTTTTTTTTAATTAAGTGGGCTCCATGCCCATCGTAGAGTCCAATGTGGGGCTTGAACTCATGACCCAAAGATCAAGACCTGAACTGAGATCAGTAGGTAGACACCTAACTGACTGAGCGACCAGGCTCCCCAGACAAACTAATTTATTTTTTTTAAGATTTTTGTTTACTTATTTATTTTGGAGGTGGGATGGTAGAGGAATAGAGGAAGAGGGAGGGAGAAAGCCATGCAGACTCTGGGCTAAGCACAGAGCCTGATGTAGGGCTTGACCTCACAGCTTTGAGATCAGACTTGAATTTAAACCAAAACCAGACACTTAACTGACTATGCCACTCAGGAGCCCCCAGACTACCTAGATCTTAAACCAAAGACTGTAGCAAGAGAGGAAGAAGGATATATCATAAAAGGGGACTATCCAACAAGAAGATCTAACAACTGTAAATACTTATGCCCCCAACTTGGGAGCACTCAAATATATAAAACTATTAATAACAAACATAAAGGAACCCATTGATAATAATACAGTAATAGTGGGGGACTTTGACACCCCACTTACATCAGTGGATAGATCATCCAAACAGAAAATCAACAAGGAAACAATGGCTTTGAACAGCACAATAGACCAGATGGATTTAATAGATATATTCAGAACATTTCATATGAAAGCAGCAGAATACACATTCTTTTTAAGTGCATGTGGAACATTCTCCCGAATAGATTGCATACTGGATCACAAATCAGGCCTCAAAATATACAAAAAGATTAATACCATAGCATGCATCTTTTCTGACCACAATGCTATGAAACTTGAAGTCAACCAAAAGAAAAAAAATTGGAAAGACCACAAATACATGGATGTTAAAGAACATGCCACTGAAGAATGAATGGGTCAACCAGGAAATTAAAGAAGAAATTAAAAAAAAAAATACATGGAAACAGTGAAAATGAAAACCATCAGCCCAAAACCTTTTGGATGCAGCAAAAGTGACCATCAGAGGGAAGTATATAGCAAGACAAATCTACCTCAAGAAGCAAGAAATATCGCAAATAAACACCTAAACTTACACTTAAAGATGTAAGAAAAAGAAAATCTTACACTTAAAGGTGTAGAAAAAGAAAAACAAATGAGGCCTAAAACCAGTAGAAAAACAAATGAGGCCTAAAACCAGTAGAAGGGAAACAGTAAAGATTAGATAGAAATAAATGATACAAAAACTTAAAAAAAAAAAAGACTAGTAGAACAGACCAATGCAACCAAAGCTAGTTTCAAAAAATTAATAAAATTGATAAAGCCCTAGCCAGACTTATTAAAAAGAAAAAAGACTCAAATAAACAAAATCACAAATAAGAGAGGAGAAATAGCAGCAAACACCACAACAAACACCAGAAATACAAAGAATTAAAAGAGAATATTATGAAAATTATACAAATTACACAAAAAATTACACAAATTGGGCAATCTAGAAGAAATGGATAAATTCCTAGAAATGTATAAACTACCAGTACTGAAACAGGAAGAATTAGAAAACTTGAACAGACTGATCATCAGCAAAAAAATGGAATCAGTAATCAAAAATGTTCTCCAACAGGGGTGCTTGGGTGGCTCAGTTGGTTGGGTGTCTGTGTTTGGCTCAGGTCATGACCCTGGATTCCCAGGATCAAGTCCTGCATCAGACTCCCTGCTCAGTGGGGAGTTTGCTTCTCCCTCTGCCCTTCACTTCACTCTCTATCATACTCTCTCTCAAATAAATAAATAAAATGTTAAAAAAAAAATCTCCCAACAAACAAAAGTCCAGAGCCAGATAGATTCACAGGCAAATTCTAACAAACATTGGAAGAGTTCATACTTACTCTTCTCAAACTATTCCAAAAAATAGACAAGGAAGGAAAACTTCCAAACTCATTCTATGGGGACACCGGGATGGCTCAGTTGGTTAAGCATCTGCCTTCAGCTTAGGTCCTGATTCCAGAGTCCTGGGATTGAGTCCCACGTCGGGCTGCTTGCGCAGCAGGGAGCCTGCTTCTCACTCTCCCTCTCTCTCTACCTGCTACTCCACCTGCTTGTGCTCTCTCTCTCTCTGTCAGATAAATAAATAAAACCCAAACTCATTCTATGAGTTTAGCATTACCCTGATTCCAAAACTAAAGACTTCACTAAAAAGGACTATCAGCCAATATCCCTGATGAACATGGGTACAAAAATTCTCAAAATACTAGCAAATTCAATCCAACAGTGCATTAAGAGAATCATTTACCACAATCAAGTGGGATTTATTACTGGGCTGTGGGGGTGGTTCAATATTCACAAACCAATCAATGTGATATACCACATTTATAAAAGAAAGGATAAGAACCATGTGATCCTCTTAATAGATGCAGAAAAAGAATTTGAAAAAGTGCAACATCCATTTATGATTAAAAAAGCCCTCAACAAAGTATGGATAGAGGGAATATACCTCAATATCATAAAGGCCATATAAAAAACTCACAGCTAATATCATCCTCAGAGGGAAAAATTTGAGAGCTTTTCCTCTAACTCTATGGTCAGGAACAAGATGGACATGTCCACTCTCACCACTGTTATTTAACATACTACCAGAAGTCCTAAACTCTGCAATCAAAAAAAAAATAAAAGGCATCCAAATCAGCAAGGGAGAAGTCAAAGTTCACTCTTTACAGATGACATGATAGAAAACCAAAGACTCCACCAAAAAATTACTAGTACTTATATATGAATTCAGCAAACTTGCAGGGTACAAAATCAATGTACAGTAATCTGTGGCATTTCTATACACCAATAATGAAGTGACAGAAAGAGAAATCAAGGAATCAATCCCATTTACAACTGTACCACAAACCATAAGACACCTAGCAATAAACCTAACCAAAGAGGTCAAAGATCGGTACTCTGAAACCTATAAAACACTGATGAAAGAAATTGAAAATGACACAAAGAAATGGAAAAAACATTCCATGCTCATAAATTGGAAGAACAAATGTTTTAAGATTTTATTTATTTATTTGACAGAGAGAGAGAGATCACAAGTAGGCAGAGAGGCAGGCAGAGAGAGGAGGAAGCAGGCTCCCTGCTGAGCAGAGAGCCTGATGTGGGGCTCGATCCCAGGACCCTGAGATCATGACCTGAGTCAAAGGCAGAGGCTGTAACCCACTGAGCCACCCAGGTGCCCCTGGAAGAACAAATATTGTTAAAATGTCTACACTACCCAAAGCAATGTACCCATTTAATGCAATCTCCGTCAAAATACCACAAGCATTTGTCACAGAGCTAAAACAAACAATCCTAAAATTTGTATGGAACCACAAAAGACCCCAAATAGCCAAAACAATCTTGAAAAAGAAAAGCAAAGCTGAAGGCATCACAGTCCCAACTTCAAATTATATTACAAAGCTGTAGTCATCAAGACAGTATGATAAGGATTCAAAAGCAGACACATAGATCAATAGAACAGAATAGAAAAACCAGAAATTGACCCTCAACTCTATGGTCAACTAATCTTCAACAAAGCCAGAAAGAATATCCAGCAGAAACAAGACAGTCTCTTCCACAACCTGTGTTGGGAAAACTGGACAGCAACATGCAGAAGAATGAAACTGGACCACTCTCTTACACCATACACAAAAATAAATTCAAAATGGGTGAAAGACCTAAAAGTGAGACAGGAAACCATCAAAATCCTACAAGAGAACACAGACAGAAACCTCTTTGACATTGGCCATGGCAACTTTTACTGGACATGTCTCCAGAGGTAAGGGAAACAAAAGCAAAAATGGACTATTAGGACTTCATCAAGATAAAAATCTTCTGCACTGTGAAGGAAACAGTCAACAAAACCAAAAGGCAGCCTTCAGAATGGGAGAAGATATTTGCAAATGATGTATCTGATAAAGGGTTAGTATCTAGAAAATATGAAGAACTTAAAAAATTCAACATCCAAAAACCAAATGATCCAGTTAAAAAAATGAGCAAAAGACAGGAATAGACATTTTTCCAAAGAAGACATAGAGATGGTTAACAGATACATGAAAAGATGCTCACCATCACTCATTATCAGGGAAATACAAATCAAAGCTACAGTGAGATAACACCTCATACCAGTCAGCATAGCTAAAATTAACAACATAGGAAACAACAGGTGTTGGTGAGAAAGGGGAACCCTCTTACATGGTTGTTGGCGATGCAAACTGGTACAGCTACTCTGGAAAACAGTGTGGAGGTTCTTCAAAAAGTTAAAGATAGAGCTACCTTATGATGCAGCAATTGCATTATTAGGTATTTACCCAAAGGATGCAATAATACTTATTTGAAGGTATACATGCACCCTGATGTTTATGGCAGCATTATTAATAATAGCCAAAGTATGGAAAGAGTCCAATGTCCATTGACTGATGAATGGATAAAGAAGATGTACTGGTATATATAGAATGGAATGGAATGGAATGGAATATTACTCAACCATAAAAAGAATGAAATCTTGTCATCTGCAATGATGTGGATGGAGCTAAAAAGTATTATGATATGTAAAATAAGTCAGCCAGAGAAAGACAAATATCATATGATTTCACCCCTGTGTGGAATTTAAGAAACAAAACAGATGAGCATGGGGGAGAAAAGAGAGGGGGGCAAACCAGAAGACAGACTCTAAACCATAGAGAAGAAACTGAGGGTTACTGGAGGGGAGTGAGTGAGGGGTAAGTTAAATAGGTGATGGGTATTAAGGAGGGCACTTGCTGTGATGAGCACTGAGTGTTGTATGTAAGTGATGAATCACTAAATTCTGTACCTGTGACTAGTATTACACTGTCTGTTAACTGACTGGAAAAAGAAAATTTAAAAAACCACAAAGATCCTTGTGAACTTATATTAGGCAATAAGCTATGAACACAACAAATAAGTAAATTATATAATATTTGAAAAATGGTCAGGACTACATAAAACGCAGAACAAGGTAAGGGGGTTCACAAGGGCCAGCACAGTGGGAAGGCAGCTGGTAAGCCTATATACTGTAGTTAGGGTAGATTTCACTAAGAAGGTAATGGTTATTCAAAGACTTGAAAGACATGAGGAGTTACCCATGTATTTAATAAGTAAAGCAGAAGGAACAGCAAGTCCAAAGGTCCTAAGGCATGAGCATGCTTGAAATGCTCAAGGAACAACAGGAGGAGAAGGGGAGCATAGTGAGAAGATGAGCTCAGAAAGATGATGGTGACCCAAGTCATGCAGGGATTTTTAGATTATTTTAAGTACTTTTACACTGAGTGAAATAAACAGCCATTATAGGGTTTTGAGCTTAGAAGTTATGCTATGTGGCTTGTGTAGAAGAATCAGTCTGTCTGGTATATTCCGGATGGATATAAAGATGCAGGAGAAGTAGGAGACCAATCACGAAGTTATTGCAGTTATCTGCACAAAAGATGGTAGTGGTTTACACAGGATGCGAATGCTGATGTGTGAGAAGTGGTCAGTCCCTTTTACACCCAATACCCAATTGTATACAATACCCAAGAGTATTTCCTAATAGACTGGATATAGGATATGAGAGACAAAAAAGAGTTAAGGACAACTCAACATTATTGATCTTAGTATCTAGAAGAATGGAGTTGCCATCACCTGAGATGAGGAAAATTGTGGGCAGACAACATTGAGGGGAGACAGATGGTTGGAAGATCCATTTGGGACCTGAATGCTCGAAGTGTCTACTACACAACTAACTAGAAATATTAAGGAAGCAGTTGAAAATACAAGTCTGGAATTCAGAAGAACGGTCTAGACAGAAGTTATAAATTTAGGAGTCATTAGCATACACCCAGTATTTAAAGTTATATAACAGGATGATATGACTAAGAAAATGAGTTTTGATGGGAAGTAGAAAAGAACCAAAAACTGAGATCTAAGGCAATCAAATATTAAGAGGTAAGACACCAGCAAAGATAATTTAGAAGAAGGAATCAGCAATAGAGGAGAAAAACAAAGAAGGCTGGGATGCCAGAAGCCAAAAGAAGTAACAAAGAGAAAGAAGTCATCAGCTATTTTAAGTGATACAGAAAGGAAAAATGAGAGCTGAAGTGGGTTTCATGGAGATCCCTTGTCATTTTGACAAGGGTAGTTTTGGTCGAGATGAAGACCTGATTGGAGGAGAATTAAGAATGTACAGAAGAGGGGGAATTGGAATGTTGCAGCAAAGAGGAGCAAAACGACGGTGAGAGAGGTTATTTTTTAATGGAGAACTATTTCAGTTCGTGTGTTGATGAGAATGGCTGAGCAGAGAGTGGAAAATTAATGAGATAGAGATTGCTGAAATGATGTCCTTGAGTAGGCAAGAGGGCACAGGATCTAGTGTATACATATTTCAGATGTCTGGCTTTCAGTATGAATGTGGAGACTTTATTTATGGCAATGGACAAGAAAGCAAAGTATGTGTGCTCGATTCTGATGGGGGGTAGGGGTGATGGAGGGATTCTGTAGATGTTTTCAGTAAATTATCCAATTATCTAATTTTCTCAGTGAAACAGAAAGCAAATTCATCTCCTGAGAGTAAAGAACAGAGTAAGGGTTGTTTGAGGAAGGGGGATTGAAGCCATGAAAGAAGATTAAAATAGCCACCTAGTACAATAAGAGATAAAGGTATCTTATCTGATTGCCAGGTAGCACTTGAAGGACCCACCTGAAATTCAAGGGCAAGAATGTAAAAATGAGACCAGGTAGTGTGGTTGTGTGTTGTTGTTGTCTCGGTTGTTGTTTTTTTTTTCCAATCACAATCGGTTGCGCAGGCACAGGCACTAAAAGTAAGCAAAGGACTGGACTTAATCAGGCTTACTGTTTGTCCAGTTAGTACAATAAAGCAAGAGGGAGCAAGAAAGAGGTTAGAAAGATTGACCATAAATTTAAGGTGCACAAGCAGCGATCCTGAGCATTGAAAGAGTAAGGGTTAGTGAAAAAATGGTGAAATACTATTTCATGAAAAAGATGTAAACACAGGATTATAGGTCCTGGTAGGCATAGACACATCATTGGAATTAGTACACTAGAGGAAATGAGTTATAAATTTAGGAAGTATCGGTCAGAGAGTGGGATGGATGAAATTAAGATTTTGGAGGAGTAAGATGTATTGATAATGACAATGTCTAGGGCATGATCATGAGAGTGATCAAGTTGTCAAAATAAAGAATTTAAGATCTGCAAAATGTCTCTATACACGTCTCTTTATCTTTTCAGCATTAACTCTCGCTCAAAATAGTGCATATTTTGAGACGATGTACTGTCTGTGCATCCAGCTGAGATACTCTTTACCTGTTGGCTATCTCCATTCAGATACAGAACAAATACTTCAAAATTAACATGCTCTGGGGTTAACTCGTTGTTTTATCCTTTCTCTACCCCCTCCATCAGCAGACCCAGAGAATGTGTCATTCATCTATTCCAGCTAAGGCAAAAATCAAGACTTACTAGACCTCCTTCCCTAATTAGCAACATTGAAAGAGTTTACAATCTCTATTGATTCCATCCCCTAAATCTACATTTTAAACTGTCTCCTTTCTCCAGTCCTACTCTCACAGGCTGAAATTTATACCTTCAAAATTTCAAAACTGGATTACTGAAGCAGCTTCCCAGCCTCTTTGCTATGGTTTTGTCCATTTTCAAAGCCATTATCTGCATTCCTTCTAGAGTATTATTTCCTAAATGCAAACCTGCTTAAAGTGTCTCAGTGGAGGCTTTATATTGCCTTCAGAGTGAAACCCATACCCCTTAGCAAAACTAGGCAGCTGCTTATCTCATGCCTGCCTGCCTCCAACCTCACATTTCACTGCTTCCCAGCACTGCGCCTTTACCTCGTGCTCCCGCCACATGGAATTACAGCCAACTCCTCAACTCTTCACCTTTGCAAATGTGTTTCTGTTTCCAGGAATGCTCTTCCTCATTCCACCACCTTTTTCAACTAGCTAATTATTGCTTATTCTTTACAGTTAACTCAATCTTGCCCCTCTCCAAAAAGCTTTCTCAGGAGTTCTTAGTGGGTGCAGATTTCCACCTATGTGTTTCTAAAGCATCCTGTTCTTATCTACATCAAGGCATTTTCCATGTTGTAAATTAGTCATTTTTAATTTTTCTGTTTCTTTTCTGAATGTGAGCTCACTGAGGGCAGAACCCTGGGGGTTTTTTTAGTTAAACTTTCTGTAGTTCTTAACACAATGTCTGGGTACATAATAGGTAAACAGTATGGGCTTTCTGAATGAAAGATTGGCTCTTAATTGAATCCAGCCATTATGGTGGTTTAAATATCTGTTCAAACCCTGAGATCCCCATTGCATGAAACCTCTTCAGGACCGTAATTCTCTCGTAGCTCCCTAAGTATATAGAAAAATGTTGGCAACACAGAACAAGCACTTGGTAAACACTGAGCTGCGTGAGTCCTGCAGTTTTTCCTTTGGTGATGCAGCAAGGTCAGGACCTGCAAAATCCCCACTCAGGCCAGGTGACCTCAGTTGTATTAAAACAGAACACAAGTGAGTGCACTGGGCTAATATAGCACAGACAAGGTACAGTACATTGCTTTCATTCAGTTACAGCAAATATTTGCCTCTAGACTCAGTAGCTACCATTCTGGCAACTGGACAAAATTGTTTCATTATATCACATTTAGATGAAACTAGTAAATGAGTATATTTGATGACTGCGATCAATACCAAAGACCCCCCCAAAATCTTTTTTTTTTTTTTGCAAATAAATTGCATGAGGTTATCATCATAATGTGACAAATTTAGCACAATTTCCTAAGAAGGAAAACTGCCAAACAAAAGGAAAGAGTCATTTTGATGTTAAAGAATTACATTCTCTGACATTGCAATGCAATGTCTGCATTGCAGCAGACCATGTTCACTTAGTTGGCCAAAGGTTCTCCTCTTTCCCCTGCTCCTTCTTCCTAGCCAGTTTTCAAGTGGAGCTTCACCAGCTGCCAGCATCAGCTCGACTAATCTCCAGCACCAGCTTCCCTGTTTCTGTCTTTCTCCTGATCAAGAAGTACACCTGGATTCCAGTGGAAGGACCAGTGTAGGTTCGAAAACTCTGGGATGTTCCCCCTAGATCAACAAATGGAATATATCATCAGAAACAAGAGAATGAGAGAGTAATCGAATTGCAGGTTTTTAAGGCTTATTACTGTAGCTTTGTTTTACTTCACTCACCATTACTGAATTTCAGGTTAGCACGTGCCTGATGGGTTACTGTGCTAAGCGGGCACCAGCATACATAGCAGAACACATGGAAAAAGAAGTGTGGCAAGAAGTGTATGGTTGAGAGGGGGGCAGGGCCGCACTGGAATCTCAATTCTGCTTCCAACCCAAAATATTGTGTGTCAGTTACTCAGTCTCCTTGAGCCTGAATTTTTCATCTGCAGACTGGAGAAGATTATGTCTTCCGTAAAGGGCTATTGTGAAGAGTAACTAAGATCACACACATCATGTGCCTAATAAAGGCTTGACAGAGTTGACAATTAATAAATGATACCTGGTCTCCCAAAGAGTTTACTATCCACCTGAGAGACAGAAATTTACATAACTTACCATAATAAACTGTTATTAAATACTATTGTGCAAACCCTGTGAGAGTAGAGACAAGGGGATAATTAATCCCGCTGGATGAGGTAGTAGGGAAGACTTTACAACCAGGCCTCCAGATTTTGCTGTTTGACACTTAAATTGACCAAGTCACCTCCATAACCATCAAACATGCTCTGGCAGCCCTGCTGTAAAAAGAAATAAATCAATCTTCTCTTAACCTCACACCACTCCCTCCAGCTTCTTGCTCATTTGTCTTAGATGATCTCATCTAGTTCCTTGACTTTAAATATAATTTATTCCCTGATGACTCTCAAATTTACATCTTCAGCCCCATTCTCCCTCTTAAGCATCCAACCTGGACATTCAGCTGCTGATTTGACATGAACACATCAGTAGGCTTTCCAAACTTAACGGGTCTGACACAACTACTAATTCTGCCTAGCCTCTCCACAAAACAAAACACAACAAAAATACTTGCTCCTTATTTATTCTTCCCTGTCTTATGAATGTCAACCCTACAGTCCTCTTTGCTTGCCCTTGGTCCTCCACCCTGTTTCTAATCCATCAAGTCCCTGGACTCTACCTCCCTGTTCCTTTCCCTTCATCTTTACTGCAACCACCATCACCCAAGCTCCCGCCACCCCTCAACTAGACCTTGCATAGCCTCCTATCCCACCTTACAGCTGCCAATTCAGGTTCACTGCTCTGTCCACAGCGTTCCACTAGTCTCCACAAAGTAATGACAGTGATTTTCATAAAGTCAGCGCACCCCTTTTTTAACGCTACAATGCCTCCCCTTTTCACCTGGAAAAGTCTTCAATGCCTTGCTATGACCCAGAAAGCCTTGTGCTGTCCAGCCCCACCTACCTCGCTGGCCCCCTCTCCTGCCACTCTCCAGTTCACTCACTATGCCCCAAGCACAAAGGGCTTCTTTCCATTTCTCAAATGTAGCAACTTATTCCTGTTAGGGGAAAAAAATGAATTTGTTTTTTGCTCTATGCAACACTTCCCCCAATCCCTGCATGGCCCAGCCTTTCCCATATTTCAGATGTCAGTTCAAATGCCCCTATCTCAGAAAGGCAACGCCCCAACCATCCATCATAGAGGAGCCCTGCACTCCCTCCCTCGCCAATCACTATTATGTCACTCATGTGTCTTCTTCACAAAACTAGTTCTTTTCTGAATTTGTGCTTGTTTGTTGTTTATTCCTCTCCCTCTAAAATACAAGACTCAGGTGAGACCAGCTCTTGAGCTGCTTGTTTACTGCTGTACCTCCAGTGCCTGGACCAGCGTGTGGCACTTTATAAGGGTTCACGCAATATTTGCTGAGTAAATGATCACAGTTCTGGAAGTGTTTAGAAGAGGAATTTTCAGAGTTAGTAATTAAAATTAAACTCTAAGGGGAAGGGAAGGATGAATAGGCAGAGCACAGAGGACTTAGTGCATGAAATGACCCTGTATGACACTACAAGAGTGGACAGGTGTCATTATAAATTTCTCCCAACCCACAAAATGTACAACACCAAGAGTAGACCCTAATATAAACTATGGACTTGGGTGGATAATCATGTGTCAAGTATGTTTATCAATTGCAATAAATGTTCTACCCTGGTAGGGGATGCTGCTCATGGGGGAGCTAGGCATGTCGGGGCTAGGGGCAGGAGGTACATGGGAAATCTTTGTACTTTCACTCAATTTTGCTGTGAATCTAAAATTGCTCTTTTAAAAAAAAAGTCTATTGGGGTACCTGAGTGGCTCAGTAGGTTAAAGCCTCTGCCTTTGGCTCAGGTCATGATCTCAGGGTCCTGGTACGGAGCCCGGAATCAGGCTCTCTGCTCAGCAGGGAGCCTGCTTCCCCCTCTCTCTCTGCTTGCCTCTCTGCCTCCTTGTGATCTCTCCCTCTCTGTCAATTAAATAAGTAAAATCTTTTTTTAAAAAAGTCTATTAAATTTTTTAAATTAAAAAAAATTAACTGTAATATTCTTTATGGCTTCAATTGCCTCCTGTGCCACTAGCAAATGTCATTGAGAATTTGCTACATGGTGAAAGAATTTGCTAATGTTGGAGTGATTTTACTCAGAGATGAACTTTGTGATCTTGGAAAAGTAGTCATCAGAAGGTCAGCAATAAAGGCACAACTCAGCCTGCCAGGGCCCCTCTCCCAGCGCTGAAAGGGACCATGCACAAAATGGTACCTTTAAGGCATTTATTTAACTTGAGTGAGAGTGCATATCATTCTGAACCTCTTTTCTCCTAGATCAATGAGAAGTTCAAAAAAAATGAGAACATTTCCATCTCTAACAATTAAGAGGGGTAGGAGAAATTAATGAACAATCCAAAGCAGTCATTTCTACAAAAACATGTTCAAAGTAAATCAGGAATGCAGAGCCCTTTCTAAGTTATGCATCTGTCAGGAGGCCCCAAAGGCTATTCCTAGACATACCTGTTCAAGGAAAGTTCTAGTCAGCAGAAGCTGGGAGGCCAGACCCTCCACAAGCACAGGAGCAGATTGGTAATGGGGCCAACACTCCTGCTTTCCTCCTCTAATTGCTCAGGTACTGAGAGTTGTTAAGTCTAATACCTCATTTATGGTCTCATGAATTCTGGAAAACAAAATCTCTCATATGGAGTCACCTGGTGTTATTTCTGCATTGCAATCCGAGACTGGAAGGCACAGATTTCATGCCTCCAAATCTGTTTTTCAAGGCTCTCTCTAGTCATTAGTGCAAAGGTGCCACCACACCTGTAGGCCCTGTGTCCTCTGGGTGGTCATTGTCACTGGTGAAAGAACGCTTCTTTCCTAATAGAGCCAGCATGTGACCCTGTGTCATTACTGACGATTCATACATACAACCAACCTGACATATGTTCCCGCTTCATCTCTTTGCCTCCTGCACCAGCTAGCTGATCCTTTTCATACTGAAAACTGAAGCGACAGAGAAGGAATAGATGAATCTGTCTTCTGTTGTCCCATTCCCCCAAGTCTGGTGAGAACCACCTCCCACCACCACCACCCCTTTGGATCCTGGGACAGCAGCAGCGAACGAGCCAGGCAAGGCTCCAGTTTGTAACATCGGTGTTAACCGTCACTTTAAAATGGACAAGGTAAAAGTTGCTTTATTAAATTTTGACAACCTTCAAACAAAGCAAACACAACTCAAGGTGACACTGTCAAGGAAATCTTGCCTCCTCTAGGAGCGTTTTTTTTTTCAACACTCTATGCACATTTGACTCAGCTGGGGAGCTATTTTTATAAACGCACTGAGAGGTTATGATTTAATTGGTCTGCGGTAGGATGGTTCTAATGAGTTGCTACTGTAAAGAACCAGCACCCTAAGTAGGTAAGTAGAAGTCTCCAGATTCTTAAAGCGCCAAGGGGGGCTCCCAGCATTGCAGTGCTGACCTTTGTAATTGAGAGTACACAAATAACAAATAACAAGAAATTAAATGAAGAAACACATCTCAATTAGCGCTGGAAGTCAGTGGGGAGAGGAAGATTCATTCTACAGTTAGAAGGTCTTAATCACAATTGTGTCATGTGTATATTTTTGGTAAGTGAAACGGAGTAAAAATGCGCTGTTGATAATAGCTTCAACTGGGCTTGTTTCTTCCGATGATACTTTTGGTAACTTCACTTTGATTTTGTGAATTTACCTTTTCCAAATTGACTTTCATAAGAGTAAAATTCACTGAGTTATTTCTTTGCCTGAAGCCCTCCTTTGATGTGTTTAAGGTAGGAGGAAAATCCTTTTAAATGAATTTCAAGGCTATGTCAAAAGCAGTTTAAAAGTTAGAAAAATATTGTCATAGAATTGCTAAAGTCAATAATTTTTTGAAATTTAACAGCAGCACATTGGACAGTTAAAAGTACAGCTCAGTCTCTGTATTTTGTGTTTTTTTGCAAGCTATTGGCTTTCTACCTAATCCTCTCAGACTCCTGGAGGGGCTGTGCTGTTTTGTTTTTGCCATGTCTATACCCAATCCCTCAGGTTCATTGCTAAGATGTGAAATTTGGTTGCCCGCACACTCTCAGGGTCTTTACCATCACCCACTCACACACAAACCCACTGGGCTGTGTGTGCACTTAGAGACAGAGGCCATTGCCCACACATGGCAATCACTGAGTTCTCCCACAGTGGGGGTGGGGGGTATTTGTATGGGGCCACCCACATTCGGCCATCTTGTCCATCTCAGAAGTGTGGAAATAAATGAGCACCAACCAATAAGGAAAGCAAAGACTATTTATTCTGAACTTGCTACAGCAAGGGAGTCAGCCATTATTGCTTGTGTTTGGATATAGACTCAAAGACAGGCAGAGGAGTTGAAAATTTTAAGGTAAAAAAGGTAAGTCTTCAAGTGTGCCCACATTGGAAGCTGTCGGCACAAGAAAGCTGCAGGTGGGCTAACTAGAAGTGCTCCATGATTGGTTAAGTACATATCTGGCAGGGCACCTGGGTGGCTCAGTCCATTAAGCATCTGCCTTCAGCTCAGGTCATGACCCCAGAGTCCTGGGATGGAGCCCTGCATTGGGCTCCCTGTTCAGGGGGGGAGCCTGCTTCTCCCTCCCCTGCTTTTTCTGCTTGTGCTCTTTCTCTCTCTCGGTCAAATAAATAAATAAATAAAATCTTAAAAAAAAAATACATACTTGGCTTTCTTTTGTTGTTCATAAACTGGGGCTCCATCCCAGGATCCTGGGATCATGATCTGAGCCAAAGGCAGACACTTAACCGATTGAGCCACCCAGGCACACTGAGAAAGTGTTAGTTATTAATCAGGTTCTCGCTATTTGGGGCCAACTGCTGCAGAACTTATTATTTAGCTTCTGGAATTGTCACTAAAGATAGAAATCTGACTTCCTTCAAGTCTGAGTTATAGCAGGCTGTCTTCCCGGATTATTTATGGTAGATAAGGGGTTGGTTTCCCAGGCAGGTTGCTGCAGGTTGTAGGTCAAAGTTCTATCTTCATATACAGTCTGGCTATTGTCCCTTCATATATTCAGTCTCCCTGAACCAACAGAATATGGGTTATGGTGGATATTCAGTCCTCTGCTTTCCAATCTGTCCCACCTCCTTACTGCAGTGATTAGCCACAAATACACTGATACATCTACTCACTAAATATAACTTATATTTATAAGGCAGAACAACTAGGGAATGGTCCAGAAGGATACTATTAGCTACTTCTTTTATTATGATCTCATATTTCTGGGTAATCTTAGGCTTCGGATTAAAAGATAGAAAAAAGGCTTAAAAGTAGAAGCTGTCTTATGACAGGCCTTTCTTTATTTGGTTTGAGCCGCACACTGTGAGAGCTGAACACATGTTTAATCATTACTTAGAAATAAGAAGGAAGTAGCTATGGCAAAACCAAGGTGTCTGAGCAGTATATCCCTGATTTCTCTGGATGCAAATCAGAGAGTAGTTCTCTGGAAGCTCTTCCTCAACAGCTCTTCATGGTCCCACTCTGCATTCTCTCTCTCTCTGGTTCCTGGAAGTGCCACTTACCTGTTCCTGATGAGGCCCGAGCAACAATCAGAGCCCGGGCCCCATCAAGAGGAGTATCTCACACCCTATGACTTGATTGCCCCTCCAGTTCAGCTCAAGAAGTCTGTAACTAATAAGAACACATAGGCCAATATATATGTAAAAAGTAAATTTCTGACCAATTCCTTTTTTTTTTTTTAGAATATATGAATACAGTAACAAATATCATAATTAGTTTCAGGCCAATAAGAGTGTTTATGATGCTGAGATTTAGATTCTCGTTGTACTTGAGATCAATTCAGCCAGAGAATGGTAACCACCAATGGTACTAAATTCAAGGATGAACACTTAAATATGTTCTTTAGAGGAATTTGCACAATCATGTGATTTGACATTATTCCCATCTTGTAGATGAGAAGATCGCAGGCCCCAGAAAGACCCAAAGGAACAGAGCAAACAACCTGCACAGCTTTTACTTCAAGTACCAGGAATCCTTGCTCCGAATTATTCATGCCATATAAGTTTCCCAGAGAAATGTGATCAGTAGGGCCGGGAAAGCGCGGCATGTAATTCAGTCTAAATCTAAAGGCCCAAGTTCCAGGAACATCAATGTCGGAGACAGGAGAAGATGAATGATGAATAGTGACTATCCCAGCTCAGAGAACAGATTTGCCCTTCCTCTGCCTTTTTGTTTCCATCAGGCCCTCAGTGGAGTGCATGATGCCTGCGGACAAAGCGAGAGTGATCTTTACCCAGTTCATTAATTCAAGTACTCTCTGTTCTAGAAACCCCCCCACAGACACACTCAGAAATGTTTTACCAGTTCTCTGGATATCCTGTAGCCCGTTCACGTTAACACATAAAATTAACCATCACATATGACCTGTGAGAGCAGATATTTAAAGACGCTCCCAGGTCATTTTCACAGAATAACCAGGGGCACGTGTCCTAGAGACAGCTTCACCCCTCCGAGGCCAGGGTTTTGGGCACCCAGGAGACCTTTCTCATGCTATGTAGCAAACCATCTTTGGTTCCCCCCATATAACACAAATTGCCTTGTAATAATGCCAGCATATATGATAAATTCCTTCTACACAAGCTCACAGATCACATCCTGCCTCAGGGAGCAAAGTCTTGGTACGTTTATCAAAGCTGCTGCCAAAACTGTCACTTAGGATTCAATGGTGCGACATTCTCCATGTTCATCTCAACTTTATAGTTAATATAAAATCACGTTTTGTTTTTGTTATTTTCAGTTCTCCTCCAGCCATCTTATCAGTGTGATGTTTATGTATGTTTATGATGTTACCAGTATGAGATAGGGCATTTTTATTTTCTTAGCAGTTGACAGAAGAATTTATCACCAGAAGAAGAGATCCACCAATGCTCAGAAAATTATTTGAAGCTCCTGGTTGAGTAGAAGCTAAGACCTTGGAGGGACTAAATATAAGAATTTTCCCACCAGAGGCAAGGAGAGGAAATTGTTTTCACTGGAGAGGGAAGAATGAGCTAGACAAAGACAGGAAAAGAGATAATGCCTACAGTTGTTTATAATTCCCTGTAACTTTCCTCTAACACTTCAAGCCTACACTAATAAAATTCTGATTGTGATTAGAACTTTTGTGGACACTGATGAAGGGTATCCTCGGTCTCGATCTATAGGAGGAAAAACCAAGATAGTGAGTTAGACCTAGTTGTATGAACCTTGTCTTTTTAACCATGTATTCTGATCTGGGGTCTTGCTGACCCTCCTAGAGTTGGCCAATTCCTAGAGATAGGAAACCACTCTCTCAGGTGCAAGCTCTTCAAATGCAAACCAAGTAATGCAGAGGACACACCTCCAACCATCTCCTTTGTTGGCCTCACACTCTGGGCCACTATCCACCTGCTCTCATCACCTCAGACAATGAGGGACAGCTCCTGTACCCTAGAGCCTGATGAAATTGTTTGATGTGCCAACCCCAAGCCTGCTTACCCGGCCTTGCCTGTTCCTTCCTGCAGAAACCACAGTAAAGGCCCTTGACTCCATTTCCCTGCTTTCTCTGCTTCCCCATGCAGCCCTACAAGGCTTGGCGTGACTCCTCCTCTTGGGCATGGTGAGCAACTAGTTTTTCAAAGGCAATCATCTCCCGATCTGTTGACCTTACTGTACCTCAACTTTTCTACTGATATGCTACGTTTTAAAACACAAGTGGACAAGGTCCAGAGGAAACCACAAAGGAGGAATATGTCAGAAGTTCCTATGTGGTGGGAAGAGCTTGGAATTCTCAGATACTGAGCGGGGGCTGAGCCAAAATTACCTTAGTCTCTGAGGGTCCCCTGGATATATCTTTGCCTCACCCCCAGCATTACATACCTCCCTTCTGCTTTTACCTGGTATGAATTAGCAATCCAATAAACCAACCCCTAACAGTTCCTTTCATAACACCAGGAATTCTCAGCCATATGTGAGAATCACACGGTAGGAAGAGATCTGAAAGTACATATTTTCAGCTCTGAACAAAAACAAGAATCTCTAAACTGATGTCCCTGGTAAAGTTTGATCTGAACTGGGTGCTAGATAAAGGAAAAAACATTTTTCTCTTTAGGGAAATTTCTCTTTTCAACAATAAGGACACATCTAACAGAATAAACATTATACATGACAGGAAGGAAAGAAACATGAAAAAACAGTGTGAAAAAAATGCATCCTTTCAGAAGATCTCTTGACATCTAACTAACCTACATGTTTAGGTTGTTAGAAATTCCTATTAAGCACAGCCTGAAGCTTTAAGAAAAATGTAAACATTAAGATTTAAAATTACGTCTATGGTGGGGCCCCTGGGTGGCGCAGTTGGTTGAGCAACTGCCTTCAGCTCGGGTCATGATCCCGGAGTCCCGGGATCGAGTCCCACATCGGGCTCCCAGCTCCATGGGGAGTCCGCTTCTCACTCTGACCTTCTCCCTTCTCATGCTCTCTCTCACTCTCTCTCTCTCCTAATAAATAAATAAATAAAATCTTTAAAAAATAAATAAATAAAATTATGTCTATGGTAAATCCAAAGCCCTAAATTCACTTAGAAATACTGATAACTCAGAAGACAGGTGTGTATGATAGAAATTATTTTTAATTTCTATTTAAAATAATGTATTAAATGGAATATTATGCCTCCATCAGAAAGGATGAATATCCAACTTTTGTATCAACATGGACAGGACTAGAAGAGATTATGCGGAGTGAAATAAGTCAAGCGGAGAGAAGCAATTATCTTATGGTCTCACTTACGTGTGGAGTATAAAGAAAATCATGGAGGGCATCGTGAGAAGGAGGGGAGGGGTGAATGGGGGGAAATCGGAGGGGGTGATGAACCAGGAGAGACTGTGGACTCTGAGCAACAAACTGAGGGTTTTGGAGGGGTGGGGGTGGAGGGTTGGGCGAGCCTGGTCATGGGTATCGAGAGGGACACGTACTGCATGGAGCACTGGGTGTGGTGCATGAACAAGCAATCTTGTAACACTGAAAGATTAAAATAAACAAATTTGGGGAGAAAAAATAATAAAATAAAATAATGTATTAAAATTTAGAATAACTATAATTATGCAAAATCTGTTCTTATTTTTATTCCATTATAAAATAAGAATTAAGCAATTCAAAGTCAGATACATATTTTGGCCTATAAAAGATAGCACTGGCAGCCACTTTGGACTGTATATGGGGATATAACACTCAACACACACACACACACTCAATTTCTTTTTTATTTTAGAAATGTGAGCAGATTCTTTGTGACCAATAAATTAAGCATGCATGAAAATAGTTTTGTGAAGAAATAAAAATAATTATTAACTGTAGTTAGGAAAATATATATAGTTGGTGTTGGTCAGAAAGTCTAGTCTACATCTTAAAGAGGATGTGGTTCCAAAGGTTCTGACCAATTTTGAACCATGAATAACCATCAAGGATTCTCTGCTAGCCAAATCCCACTTGGGATAAGAGCATCCTACCTTCCCGATCCCCTCTGCCATTACAAAGGTGCAAATTCACTCCTCTTCCTTTATCAAAGGCCACAGCTAGGGTTTGCTGGCAGAGTAACTCCTGGCCTTCTGAAAGACACGTGGAATTGAGGAAAAAACTTCCTCTTCCCTCAAGTTCAGGGATGGGGGCCTATGAGTTAAACTAACAAAAGACAGACTAACAGTCTGACAGAAAAGGCAAACCAATTTTATCAATATTTCAAATTTTGTGTGCATGGGGACATCACAGTGAAGAAGTGAAAACCCAGAGGAGCAGCTAGACTCAGGAGTTTACATACCATTTTAACAAATGGCAACGAACTGCAGAGACATGACTGAAAAAGAAGGGGTTCTGGGCTGCCCGGACTCATAAACTGTGGGATGCGAGTAGGAAATACTAGGCAGGGCTAATCACAGAACATAAGAGATATCTTAGTAAGGTTTGTCACACCGACCAATCTCAGTGCCAGCCCTCCATCTCCAGTGATAAGTGTTTCTCTCTTCACCCTGGTGTGAGGTGGGGGGTAGGGATTTACTCCCTCTTTTCAGACAGATCGGACAAGGGCAGCAAGCTCTTTTTGTGTCTGCTATTTCACAACCACCTGTAGCTCAAAATAATCAAATATGCCAGAGTGGCAAAATTTGGGGTGGCATATTCTGGACCCCTTTACAGGAATAATGGGTGAACAGTCACATATTCCTACTGCTCAAAGTCTTCTTCAGTTCTGTCTGAAATGTCCTTTGAGGTATCCATGGAAAGGCATCTTAAGAAACTTACACAGGGGCACCTCGGTGGCTCAGTCAGTTGAGCATCCAACTCTTGGTTTCAGCTCACGTCATTATCTCAAGGCCCTGGGATCAAGCTTCACATCAGACTCGGTGTTTGATGGGGAGCCTGCTTGAGATTCTCTCCCTTGCCCTCTGCCCCTCCCCCACTCACATATGTGCTGTCTCTTAAATAAACAAACAAATAAATAAATACAGAAATAAATACAGAAATTTACACAAGTGAAAGCAGTATGTGGAGAAGATGCAGAAAATAATGAAGTCAATTGCTAAAGCAAAGAGATCTTATTGAAAGGCAAAATTAACCTGGAAATAAAACACTTTTTTACAAAGCCAATTAGATCCTCTTCACCTGATGTCATTTTGTAGGTTATTCAAGCCAGAGCTCCTACCTAGATCCTTCTGGATAGTTTAAATCTTGCTTTGGATTTTTCAGCCTCTAATATTTTGCTTTTATTTTTTTGTTGGTTTAATTGTGTGGTTGATTTTGTCTTTGTATTCCATTTTGCTTGTTGTGTTTGCACTTCTTTGCACTTTCCATTGCTAGATTTATATTTATGAGATTAAAAGTATGAGAAATATAGCTTTGTAAAAATATAAACAGAATGGAGACAAAGGATGTTCTTTTTTCTTAATCATGAAAAATGAATGGCACTAAGAGTAATCAATATAGTCAAAATAAATTACTGTCAGGTCAAAGAATGATCCATGGATTCTGAAAGGTGTCTATACCAGCAAAAATATCATTATAAAATAGTAGATCCTGGGTAGCATCAACTGCCAATTCACAGATTGAAGAACAGAGAATTTTGTCTACAAAGGTTCTCGTGGAGGTCATCCAAGAAAAATCTCGGTTTCCACAGGAGAATTCTGCAGCTCAGAAGTGTTAAATGACTAGCCCAAGGCCATACAATAAATTTTGGCAATGTCAGAATTAGAAAAAATAAAGTTTACTGGTTCCAAATCTCCTGCCACTTCTATAGAAACAGTATCTTTGACAACTGAAGGAGGAAAACAGAAAAAGAAAAAGAGTATTTGTTTTGTATTTGGTTTTACCTCAAAAGAGGAGCTTTTTTTCAGGACATGGCTTAGAGATTTTCAAGACTACTTCCTACATTGATTTTTGTCATGTTCTTCCCTTTATTGGGCCATATTTCCCCTAGACTTCAAGAACTATGACATGAAAAAGATAGAAACACATATCAGTATATTTTAGTCCTTCTCAGCTGCTCCGATGAAAATCTTAAAGGAATGTCGAATGTGGGGGGCCAAATGGGATCTTAGGCCCCTCAACTTCACTAACTTACTAAAACACTTATTTAAGAATTAACTGTAATTAATCATCCTAATATTGGTGTCAAAACATTTATTTATTTAGCTATTTAGCTATTTATTTATATTTATTTTTTAGTAATTCCTGTAATGGTTTAACCCCATCGAAAGGAGAAAAGAGGCCAACTGCCAAGCTGGAGTTCGGTCTAATGGAGGCAAATGCAGCGGCAAAACAGAGATCAGACCAAACAGGCTAAACCTCCTGATGAATGACTCCCAAATGGTTCTGATGCCCTAACTTCCGTCAAGAAGGCCACACAGCCAGCTTGCTGTCTTCACACCCTCACCGACCTCGAAATCCCGCCTGCTCAGTGGCAGAATGAGTCACATTTGGCCTGGATTCTCGTCGTGGTGCAGTTCGCAACCTCATTTTCCCAACAACTGAACGGCCAACAATTTATTTTCTCACTATGTTAATGAAAACCATGCTGCTTGCAGCTTGCTCACAGACAGAAAATAGTTTATTGCTTCTCTGGAAAAAAGAAAACACAACACACAAAATAACCAGCCGTTAGAATTACCCAGAACGAATCGGGAAACTGTGCGGGGAAGGAGCAGGCGATAAAGCTGTGGACCCAAGTGCAGGCACAAAGCGCGCCTCACAAGCATCCTGCACTAAAATATAATAAACTTGGGGGCGGGGGGTAATGCTGCCTTGTAAAAGTGATAAGATTAGTGTTTCTTAAAAGCAAAAGTTGGCATGCCTATGACAGCCCCCAAACCTTAACAGGACATAAGATGATCGATCATGTCAAAAATCAGGGCCTGTGCTGTGACTAGCCCATGGTCACAGGTCCTCTGAAGCTTGGGCTGGCATTACCTCCGTGAGAGGAACAGTGCATGGCCTGCAGGCTGCAGCCTCCCCCGGGGGCTCCTAGGAGAAGGGGTCTTGACTACTGAATTTTTTTCACAAAATCATGATCTCTATAGTCACAGATAAAATGACATAAAGCATTTGAAAGCTTTGAGCATATTCAATTACCTTTAGGACCATAAGGTTAGACAATACTGCAAGAATCTTTGGTTGAAATATCCTCTTTGGCACAATCTCTTTCCCATTACCTCTGCATTCAATCAGTCATCCATATCACCAACCCGAAAGCCTAAATATCTCTGGAATCTATTCAGTGCTTTCCGTCATCTCTGCACAGCCATTATCCCAGTCCGATCCACCATGAACTCTTACCCAGACCATTAATTTGTCTCTTTGCTTTCATTCTGATGCCTTTCTGTGGGTTGGCAAAGCCTGCCGCGAAATCTCAGTGGCTTACAGCACCAGTCATTTGCTCTTCAGACTCGAGGCCTGGGGGCCGGCTTAGCTCAGGTCTGTCCGTCTCATCCTGGGACCAGGGGCGCACGGACGTGCTGTCTCATGACTGACACAGAAGCAAGAGGCCCAGACAAACCTTGGAAGCACGACCAGAGCCCCCACCAACGTTCCACTGGGCAATGCATGTCACATTGCCAAGCCTAACATCCTGCAGGCCTGTACGTACGCCCCCCCCCCTCAATCTAGTGGGAAGGGGTACAAAGTGACAAGATAAAAACCAAGGATCTGTTATTCCAACTGTGGAGGGAATGCAGAAGTGGAAAAGCTAAGGCAGTACATCACACCACCTATTGTCTATTCTCCATCAAACCAGGGAGGTCTTTCAGGCGAACAAATTCAAATAAACATGTCACTCCCCTTACCATACTCTTTAATGACTGTATTACCAGTGGCAAAAAAGTGCCCTACAGGATCTTGCAGAAAAGCCTCCTGCTTACAGCTCCAGCCTAAACTTCTTGCCTTCTTCCCCCTCTATTCTAGGCTCTGGCCATACTGAACCTCTGCCTTGCCAGCCTCTCTCCCACCTCGGAATTTGCTCAAGATAATCCGTCTTCCTGCCTGGAATACGTTCTCTCCCTTTTCCTTCATTGAAACTTATATCTGAAGGACGTCACTTCTTCTAAGAAATTTTCCCTGACCAACAAGACTGGATCAGGTCCCCTTATTAAACATTAATTCCTTCTAACTGTCCTTATGGCACTTACCCCAGTTGAAATTAATTGATACTTGGTAGTCTAATGATTGTCTCCCTTGTAAAATGTAAGCTCCATGATTGTAGAAATAGTATTTACTGGGGGGTGGGGGGGTTGTTATTTTCTTAGCTTCAGGGTTCTGCATTATCAACACTCAAAACACACATACACACATTAACATACACACACACTCGCACACATACACACACACAAATATATATTCCCATATGAAAAGTTTTTCCCATATGAAAAGTTTCCCTTTAATGATCTCTCCCAAGAGCAAGAGCCCTCAATTTCCACAAAGGCCTGCCAACTTCACTCTCTGTCCTCTGCCCTCTTTAATATTTTAATAAGCTCCCAATCAAGAGTTCAGTTTATTTGGACTTCAAACACTTAAGAGAAAATATACCCTCAAGCATTCTCTCTGTAACTTTGATTAAGAACCCAAATAAGAAAAAAGTTACCTTTTGCTCTCATTACAATCCTACCCGTTAGTTATCAGAGACTAGGTCTCTGGTAATACACTCAAAGTAGGAGATTAGTAGGTCTAATTCCAGAATACACTTTAAAAAGTGGATATTTTACCAAATATCTCATGGTAATACGGGAAAGAAGATTCACATCGTAGGAGCACCTGGATGGCTCAGTCGGTTAAGCATATGCCTTCGGCTCAGGTCATGATCCCAAGGTCCTAGGGCTGAGCCCTGCAACAGGCCCCCTGCTTGGCAGGGAATCTGCTTCTCTCTCTCTCTCTCTCTCTCTCTCTCTCTCTCTGCCCCTCCCCATGTTCACGCTCTCTCTCTAGCTCACTCTCTCTCTCAAATAAATAAAATCTAAAAAAAAAAAAAAAAGGATTCACATGCAGCAAAACCTACCCCAAACCCAATGTGATTCCCCACTGATCTCTCTTTTCTCCCCTAAAACCTCTTCCCTGAAGACACCTCATTTGTTTTCCATCTGTTGCATTCTGCTGCCTTTAAAAATCCTTTTTATTTTCCTAAGAGCTAAATCCAGCTCACACTCACTTCACTTGTTCTACTCAGTAAACCAAAAGTCTGGTACATAGCCTGTACCTAAGCAGCCTCAGAACCCCACCCCAGATAGAATTGTCAGAGTATTTACCAGATAAAACAAGGCTCTTCCTAGAGGAAAATTCTACTGTTAAGAAATGAAATCTTGCCATTTGCAACGACGTGGATGGAACTAGAGGGTATTATACTAAGTAAAATAAGTCAATCAGAGAAAGACAATTATCCTATGATCTCTCTGATATGAAGAATTTGAGAGGCATGGTGGGGAGTCAGGGGGGTTGGGGGTGGAAATGAAACAAGATGGGATCGGGAAGGAGACAAACCACAAGAGACTCCTAAACTCACGAAACGAACTGAGGGTGGCTGGGGGGTGGGGGGGCAGGGATGGGGGGCTGGGTTATGGACATTGGGGAGAGTATGTGCTATGGTAAGTGCTGTGAAATGTGTAAGCCTGATGATTCACAGACATGTACCCTGGGGCAAATAATACATTATATGTCAAATAAATAAATAAATAAATAAATAAATAGTTCCTCCACACTAGCATGCATCCTTTGAAGATCAATTTAAATGCCATGTCCTTCAGAGACCTCCTCTGATTCAACTAAATGGGTAGACTCTTTCATATCCAGACTTCTGTGTAGTGGGTTGAATAATACACCCTGTAAACTTATATTAAGAATTTTTACTTTGAGGTGCCTGGGCTGCTCAGTCAGTTAAGTGTCCAACTCCTGATTTCAGCTCAGGTCATGATCTCAGGGTCATGAGATCAAGCACCATATCAGGCTCATACTGGGTGTGGAGCCTGCTTAAGATTCTTTCTCTCCCTCCCTCTCCTTCTGCCCCCCCCCCCCACTTCCTCTCTTAAAAAAAAATTTTTTGCTGGGGCGCCTGGGTGGCTCAGTGGGTTAAAGCCTCTGCCTTCAGCTCAGGTCATGATCTCAGGGTTCTGGGATCGAGCCCCACATCGGGCTCTCTGCTCAGCAGGGAGCCTGCTTCCTCCTCTCTCTCTCTGCCTGCCTCTCTGCCTACTTGTAATCTCTCTATATATATAGAATAAATAAATAAATCTTAAAAAAAAAATTTTACTGTGTAAACAACATTGAGGACTAGAGAAACCCCGCTTGACAAGCACCTCCTTAATATTACTTTTAGTTCTTTCTTCCTATTATACATGAAAATTTTTTAAAAATATTAATAATGTGAACAAAATTACGCATCAAGAGGTGATGGCCCCAAGAAACGACGAAAACATGTGTTATGATTCATGGATCCTAAGATTCTTCCCCATCCTGCTCAATTCTTTAGATGTTATTATCTGTTACATTTAAAGAAGACAAAAGGCAATTTTATTTCAAATGCCATCCTTATTTTTGGTTTCAAATTTACAAGCCTGCTTGTCATTGCAAAACAGTATAAAGCAATATGACACTGTTTTGAAGAATTAGAATCCTAACATTGTTCTTATGATTTAAACATGGTATTTTATCCGCAGTGATATAATTCCATGTCAGAATCTCACTTACATACAGTTGGCTACAGACTCAAGTAATTGGAACAGGGTATTCATGAGGCAAAACTGAGCAAAAGAGCTCAGAGCAAGGGAATATTTTACTCTTCATATTCACTGACAATAAATTGTCACACTCTTTAGTTCCTTGCCAAAAAAAAAATTTTTTTTTAAATCCTAACACTATAAACACTGATATTACAAAATATTCCCAAGGAACAGATGATAGAAATCTATCCATTATGGTAATGGAGCTGAGCATAGGAAAATTGCTAAGGGAAATTTCATCTGGATAAGCTGTCCCAGATGGTGCCTTATGATGAGCAGTCTGCCCTTCCTAGCACAAACTTATGGTCACAGGGTCCTCCATCCCAGAGGGAGAGTATGTGCAGCAGAAGAGTGTTAGGAAATATTGCAAAGCCATATGGCCCTGTCTCTCTGCTACTACCTCACATACCATGTACTTTAATATTCTCCATCACCTGCCTGGACATGATCTATAACATGCAGGTAAAAGCTGATGGGAGTTAAAATTACTCCAGGAGCTTTCTAACCAGAGTTAATGTAAATTTCCCTTTATTCATATATTGCAGAGTCCAGTACAACAAAAAGTACATAAATTGGTAAATGCATTTATAGCCTTCAACCCCCAAGTCAGAGAACACCCTAAATACTTTCAATGACTGTGGTTCTATGTAAATAAAGATACTTCATGTGTTCTAGTCAAATGTCCCTGGCAGAAGTCTGAGTAAAATATAGTGTGATAAAATTTGATTTTGATTTTTAAACAGCATAACAGGTTATACAACTCAAATGACTTTTCTGAAGAAGACAGAGAAACTATTTTCTTAGGAATCATTTTAAATGCACTGCTGAACTAGCACACACAAAAAAACAAGGAATCAAAAGATCCTAAAAATTAGGGGTAATAGTAACTAAAGAAGTTAAGTAAATACCAAGGCTGGCTTTTTGTCCCAAGGATTTTTGCGAACTGATGGAAAGTTAAGCCTCTGATTTGTTCGCTTTTTTGTGCATGAAAGGAGGTAGAAAAAGTCTAGTGCCTGCTGAAGATGGGGAAGCCAAAAGGAGACCGCATATATAGCAGGGACCCTAATGACACTAACAGAAAAAGTAAGGAAATTTGCCTGTCTTGATTATGACCCTGGATGAAAAACACTTACCCTGAGAACTTGAGTGCTCAACCTGGCCTTCAAATGGGTTTGGGCCCAAATTCATGCTTTGTGGTTCAAAAATTAAGAAATAAATTTGAAGTGGTTTTGAGTTGGATGTGTCACACAAAAGAGAATGGCATAAATAAATTTAAGTCAACTTTTACAGTGTCAATTTCAACCCTGACCAAAGACCTGACACAGAAACAGACCAAGACAACAAATAGTTCACATTACACACCCAAGGATTCACAAGAACAAGTTACTATAAGGAATAAACCATAGAAAGAAACTAAAAATAATTTTAGACATTAGAATTATTAAAGAATGCAAAATCACTATATTTAATATGTTTAAATAATTTTTAAAAATTAAATAAACTCAAAGGCATGAGCAAAGAACAAGTTATGATAATGACCAGATTTGATGAAGAACCAAATAAAACTGCATTTAGATAATGCATCCAGAATAAACCAAAAAATATATATTTATATAAAAACCAAATAAATAAAACTTTAATGATTAAATTAGAAATTTAAGAGAGATTAAACAGCAGATTAGATGCATGTTCACCAAGAATCAGAGAACTAAAACAGCTATGAAGAAATTTGATGTAAAGTATGAAAAACAGATTGAAAGACATGGAAGATGGAGTGACAAGGGCTATAATAATGCCTCATTAGAGAGTCATAAAAAGATGAAGAATTGGGAATAGATAATATTTGAAGATAAAAAGGTTGAGAACTTTTAAGAATATTGAAAGACCTCCAGATGCAGGACTCCAATACACCTCAAATAGAATAAATAAAAATTAATTCAATTTTAGACAAATAATAGTGACACTGAGAAGTGACAAAAGCAAAATATATTTAAAACACTAAGGAATAAGAGCAGATTACATGCAAGAGAAAGATAATTAGAGTGCTTGCTGACTTCACATCATAAAGGATGGAAACCCGAAGAATGCAGAAAAACAAACTGACAGAAAATCACTGTCAACCAAAATTTCCATACCAAGCAAAAGTATCTTTCAAGAACAAAAAGAAAACAGAGACATTTTCAGACAGAAGAGAAAGTTAAATGAGCTTACCACCAAAAGAGCCCTACTACCATGAATTCTAAACAATGTATAAATTTCAAACAGAAGTAAAGTGATCCCAGATGGAAGATTTGAAATGCAAAAAGGAATAGTGTGCAAAGATATTGACCAACCAGTGACTGTATAAATCTATGAAATTAACATCGAGTTTATGGTGAAATGTAGGTGAAAACTAAAATACCCCTTAACAATAGTATACTCCTCTTCTTCTCCCCGCCCCACCCACCGCCAAGAGAAAGAGAGGAGGGGAACAGGGAGAGGGAGAGAGAGAATCTTAAGCAGGCTCCATTAGAAGCCCAATGCAGGGCTTGATCTCATGATCCTCAGATCATGATCTGAGCTGAAATCAACAGTTGGATGCTTAACTAACTGAGCCACCCAGGTGCCCCAATAGTATATATTTCTATCCTGCTATCCTACCTTTGGATAGGGCTTTGACAACTTCTTCTAGTCCAGCAAATATGTCCCCAAAAATGTTGGTTAATTTGATTTTATATGATTTTGATAATTACAAGGAAAAAAAATGTGGAATATACTCTATGTTAAAGACTTCACTAAGAAAGACTTCACTAATCTTCACCTAGGAACTCAGAATGCTTTACCTGATTCAAGGAATTCATTCTGGCTCCCTTTCAAATTGAACCTTTCTTCTTGTCCTCCTTCCCAATGGTGAGCCTCGCCGATTCACAAAAACACGAAAGGGACTAGTCTGTATTGCTTAAATCGGGGCAGGAGACAAAATGGCACTTGTGTTGCCCACCCCCAATCCTCTGCCCAGGGGGGACCTTGCTAGTTAATCATGGAACTCTTTGCTGAGGGGCCAACTGCCATCACAATCTTCTCAAGGGCTATAGACACCCCCTCCAGTCATTCAAATCTAGCATTTGACATTGAACCTACTTGCCTTTTCCAACTGAAATGCTGCTGGCCTTATTCTAATGGAAAAAGTTTGTGATTGCTATTTCTTTACTTAGTTGTTACAGAGAGAAATACAATTTTATTTTCTATCCTGGAAATATTCCTTCACTTCCGGTTGCTGGTAAAGGATAAAAATTATAACAAGTAATAATACCAGCTTAGATGTTTACACTGGCTTAGGCATACACAGTCTGATTATTTAGATACACACATTCTCTATTTGCTTATAAATAACTGAACAAGAATTATGTGTTTGCCACATAATAATAAAGTCTCATATTTTGATAATGCTTTACAGTTATTAAAGCACATTACCATAAATCTTTTGTCTCAAATTCTAAAACAAATATGTATTGTGCAATGCCATGTTTCAGGCATTGTGGTAGATGTTAGGGATATAAAAGTTCTTGCCCTCTTGAGTTTATAGCTTAATAGAGGAAACGGACACATAAACAAATAATGGGAACACAGGATGACACTTTCATAATGAAAAATAAGGGGGGAGCAGTGTGAAGAAGTGATTAAAAGTATGGACTTTAGAACCAGAAAAACCTTGAGTTCTGTCCCTGCTCTATAATTTTCCAGCTCCCTGAATAAGGCTCAGTATTAGTTAGGGTTCTCCAGAGAAATAGAACCAATACGATATGTATATGTACATAATATATATGTATTTATCATATATGCTTTTATATAATATATATCTGATATATACTTTAAATATATCTTATATGTAATACATATTTTATATAAATATAGCATATATACCTACAGGCATAACTTAGAGATATTACAGGGTCAGTTCCAGACCTTTGCAATAAAGTAAATTCACAATAAAGCAAGTTGAATGATTTTTTTGTTTGTTTGTTTGGTTTCCCAGTACATAAAAGGTTAATTATGCTTACACTACACTGTAGTCTATTAAGTGTATAATAGTATTATGTCTAAAAAAATGCATATACCTTAATTTTAAAAATACCTTATTGCTAAAAAATGCTAACCATCACCTGAGCCTGCAGCAAGTTATAATCACTGATCATAGATAACCATAACAAATAAAATAATGAAAAATTTTGAAATATTAAGAGAATTACCAAAATGTGACAGAGAGACACAAAGTGAGCAGATGCTGTTGGAAAAATGGCGCTGACTAACTTGCTCAATGCAGGGCTGCTACAAGCCTTCGATCTGTAAAAAACAACATCTGCAGAGTTTAATCATGAAGCACAATAGAACAAGGTATGCCCATGTATATGTGCAGGGGGCAGAGAATACACACACACACACGTATAAACATATATATGTATGTACATATGTGTATATATATATGGTATATATGGGGGACAGGGAAAGAAGAGAGAGGGAGAAGGAGAGAGAGCGAGAGACTGAGTCTGAGGAATTGGCTCACATGATTGTGGGGGCTGACAAGTCTAAGTTGAAATTCAGGCAGGAGCCATCTGGAGCCAGAATCCCTTCCTCATAAGGGGGCTTCAGTCTTTTCTCTAAACTCCTTCAAATGATGGGAAGAGGACCACCCAAGCTACGGCAGGTAATATGCTTCACTCAAAGTCTAATAGTTTGTACGTTAATCACATCCACTGAGCGCGACAGCCCCGTCAAGCGGACGGATAACATTAACCATCTCAGTCTCGTTTCTTCACTAGTCAAGTAACAATGAGAATGACACAAACTAATAACACCTGCCTCATAGGACCCCCGTGAGGTAGTACCGGACTCTGTACTATCAGGGCTTAGCACCATGTCTGGAAAAAAGTGCGTGCGAGGGAGCACGAGGGTAGCCTCAGCGTCGGGTCACCTGCCGCCCCTCTCCCGGGAACCACGAACTAGCCCCAGGCGCTGCCCTGCCTTTCCTCCCTGCTGCCTCTGTGCCTGTGACCTCCTCTGGCTGGAACACTTCCACCAGTCCTTGCGTGGACGCTAGCTCACGCCAAGCGCAGGGGGGCCCAGGAAAAATCAGCAATATTTGACTGTCGTTGACATACAGAGATCAGCCATTTCACACGTTCCGCTTACTAAAACCGAACTACTTTGTAACACTACGTGCCGTTTAAAAAGAAACTCCAGAATAACATCCCAAAACTATCAAAAATCAATGGGGACTTTACATTTTTAAAGTTCCTTTAAAGTTCCTCCTAAATGAGATCTCGAAAGTTCCTTTTCTCTCTCTCTCTCTCTCTCTCTCACATACACACACACACACACACACAGCTGTCTCCGTGGCCCAAATGTTCCTCTAACCTAGACTTGCCTCACAATCTTAATTTCCTTTTTCTTCCCCTCTCCCCTTCTGGATTTATTCTTTTGTGCTCCCATAAGTAGTTCCCTGACCTTTCCCATGTAAACAACTCAAGCTCATGCTTCTTAAGGAAGGTGCAGTCTAGCAAAGACAAGACTCTGTAATGGAGAACATTAATTAAACCACACATTAACCTTTTTTGCAGTCATAGCATTTTATGCATACATAATCTATTTCCAGATTCCATTACTTTTGTTTCTGATGGTACTTTGCATTCTACAACTCAAGCCACTCAATTAAATGGGGGGAAAAAAACTCAGAGTTTTACATATTACCTTTTTGTCCCAGGACTTTATTTTTAATAAAGAATTCTTGTTGTGAATAGAATATATTAAAAGTTTGCCAAGATCACCCAGGCCTCAAACTGTGTCCTTGTGGAGATACCTTCAACTAACACCTTGGCGAACATGCTCTTCTATTCCTTTGGGTGACTACCACTAACATATTTTATTTTTTCCCTCATCTGTTCATGCAAAGCCGAAAGGTTCAAATGCGTTTCTGATGAGCAGAGATCTTGCAAGTTATTTGACCCCGATATGATAGAATTTTCCGAGCTCAGAAGATGAATAGTCCTTCCAAATTCCCCTGCCAGCCTCACCACAGCTTGGAGGTTAATAAGAGAGTATTTAGAAGGCAGAAAGTATTTAGAGCTCGGGGAAATGAGGTAACAAGTGGTGGAGGAGAGGCACTTACAATTATAAGGTAATACTGTGAATACAAGAAGTAAGCATCAGCCCATTTTCTAGAGAGCAGCCTTTGGCATCAGGCTCTCTGAAGGCTCTCTGAGAAATGCTGAGCAGCAGGGCAACTTGAAGTGCTCGGCTTATCCTCAAGCAAGATTCTCCTTGCAGTGACTGTCCCCTGTCTGCTGAAGAAAGCTGACTTTCTTCTCCTTAAGAATATAGGCAGCCATGCCATGCAACTGATTACATCTCTGATTCCCGTTCTTTCTTTGAACACATCTGAAGTATTTACGATGATTTTCACTGAGACTTTTTGTGTTTGTAGTTATATCCGTTCATAGCAATCAAAGAAACTCTGGTGGTATATATATGCAAATATTGTACAGTCATGTTAAAAAGCAAGAGAGACCGTTTGCTCATAGCAAATCATGGTATGCCTGAGGTCTAGTCTATCTCCAGAGTTATGATAGATCCATGTAAAAATAGAAAGTAAAAGTATAGCAGTTTTAACAGATCATCTGTGTGTATTTCACTGTACACACAGAAAAAAAGTTGTCCCTAGGAGCACCTGGGTGGCTGAGGCAGTTGAGTGTCCGACTCTTAATCTCAGCTCAGGTCACGATCTCAGGGTCATGGAATCGAGCCCCGCATGAGGCTCCATGCTCAGTGGGGAGTTGGTTTCTCTCCCTCTGCCCCCTCCCTGCTGTCTCTCTCTCGCTCTCTTCCCCTTCCCCCCCCAAAAATAAATAAAACTTTAAAAAAATTCCTCTAAATATGCAGGCATGGTATCATTACAGCAGTGTTTCATTACATCTTTAAATTCAGAAATGACATATTTTGAGCGTAATCTTCCATCAGTCCATTTTCTTACAGGAGTTCACACAGCTGAAGGGGAAGAAAAAGTTTTCCTCAACCCTCTCAGGGTCCCTGCCTGGGTCCAAAATCCATTGGCTTGAGATATTTGATACACCAAAGTGCCATATTTTGGGAGTAGTATATCCTGCAACCCACCAGAGCCACTGGCTGAACTACAAGTACCATCCTCTGGACTGGCTGCAGGAAGGAAAAGAAAGAAGGGAAAAAGAAACCTAAAATGTCAAGATTAAAGGGTACCTAACCTTCCTCTTTGCTAAAACTGTCCTTAAGGAATGATAACTTACTAGGCTACATTTTAGAATTTAGATTTAAATAAGAGATAAATATTCATAAACTTCCCAAGTACTAATATTATAGGCATGGTAACAGTCTAAACTGGATTATTTTCTAACAGGATTGTCTTTATACAGAAGCTACTACAGGTCCTAGGGTTCCCTGGACCCCTCACCCCCACCCTCTGTTACACTTGTATAAGGCTGGTGGGCCAGTGCCTAAAGTTTCATCATTACTACACTATTCCTCTTAAAATGGACACACACACACACACACACACACACACACACACATATACACACATACCATGAAGGAAAGGTAATGTGGTGATTATTTGTTCAGTATATACATCTGTGAGCCAGGAGCTCCCAGAGAGTAGGCATGTTGTCTTCATTTTTAGAATCCAGACGCAGGCAAAATATGTGGTAAACAGAAGTCATCAACAATTTGTTGTAGAATATATAAATGAATCAATCCCAATTAGTTCTAGTGTGAATTATTTTTCCCATTTCTTACAGTCCACAATCCATCTGGGAGCTGGCTGTGATGGGAAATAAGAAGGGGACATGAACCGGCAATGCCTAGAGCCTAGGGAATTATCCAAAAGGACTAGAATTGAGTAGATGGTCCTGGGAAGCCTATAGACAATAGAGGCAAAGGATTTGGAAAAATAAATAAAGCCAGGATTCACCTCAACTTCCCACTTGTTGACTATGTGATTTGGGCCAAGTCCCTTTGCTTTCTTCATCTCGGTTTCTGCGATCAAAATAATAAGAGCGTGACAAATATAGCAGAGGCTTATATATGGGTAATAAATAATGGATAAAGACTAACTTGTAATAGTTTTCAATGATTTATAATAACTACTACAGTTATCTGATACCATTAGTGTCAATTAAAAAAATAATCACCTCCAGGAAAGGGGAAGTTTTTTAAAGGATAGTAGGGAAAGACAGAGAAATGTACTCCTTCATACTTTGTCTGTGGATAGCCCCTCTTTCCAACTACACTCTCTCCCTAAAAGGGATGACCTTTTAACAGGTAAACACCAAATCAATACAGTAAATTAATTGATCCCGACTTCATAAGAAGCAAATCTCTTCACCACAGTTAATCTGAGACCCATTGACACAATTATTACATTAAGATGGCATTATGTACTCTGCTCTCTGCGGTCATAACTCAAACTCTTCAGATGTACAATGTACAGAGCCAGAATTAGTTTTGCCATCCAAGTAGTTGTGCAAAAGGAAGAACAAGAAGAAGTAGCTTCATCCAATTGTCTCAATGAAATGATAGAAGGCCCCAGCCCAGAACGACACAAGACCCTCACACCAAACAGGTGGTAGGAAGGCCACTTCTGGAGCACCGCTGTCCATCTGGCTGGTTCTTATCCACATCAAATACGTGGATAACCTGGAGCAAAGTGCTGTGGATAGACCCTAACTTTGGACATCAGCTCAGAAGGCAGTAGTGAGGTCAGGAGTGAAATTCATCTAGAAAGACCAATTTGCCTCCATTGTAGCTCTCCTCTCAGTAAGTCAGCTCTGTTCAGTATGCATTCCACCAACTTAGAATTTCCTGATACAATCCATACTTTCCTTGATGTCTTTCGGAGATGTCTTACAACATAAAAGTCATAGAGCACTCATCATATAATAAATAAGCTGGATCTTATTTTTCCAGTTGTTCAGGGGACATTCAGATCAGCATTCAAGACTGGGGTGGGGGTGGGAAAATTTTTTCTGTAAAGAGCCAGACAGCAAATATTTCAGGCTTTGTGAATCATACAGACCCCACGCTCACAAAAGCAGCCATGGACTACATGTAAATGGAAGGACATAGCTGTGTGCTTACAAAAACAGGCAGAGGGCAGGGTCTGGGCCACAGGCCACAGTTTATCAACTCTTGCAAACTCCATTTCAACATCTAAATCATGCCATAAAATTAAATACCCACGTATCATTCTTGCTGGTTGGAAACTTCATCAAACAAATGTGACTTTTCACCACATCAAGTAACATCAGTAATTTAGAGCTAACACTATCATAGGTGTTCATAGTAGACAGTTTAACACTATTTATTGAATGAATAAAGAGATATATCAAAATATAGGGATACAGTTCTTCAATTATGCTGTATCTCCAGATGTTGCAAGTTTTTAAATTTTCAGAAACACATCTGCCACTGGGCTATACTGAAGTTTTCTTTATTATTATTATTGTGTGTTAATATGCATTTTCAGTTTGGATTACTACCATGAAACAAAAAGTTTGCTTGAGAAAGTGTATGAGGTACATGATTGTTTATCTACCTTAAGAATAGATTTGGGGGGAAATTTTGAGTTTTTCATATTTTACAAGATTCATGTAGGGTATATACTATATTATTTGTTCCCATTCCCCTCAAAGTCTGGGAGCACACCGGGTAATCAAACACCATGGTATTTCTCCAGTGAAACATATGAACATTCCTATCAAGTGGGATAAAGATGATAAGAATCCAGCTGTTGTCAAAGTATGATATAGGGACAGCTGGGAATCTCCAAAATCTTCTACGGGGTCTATGAAGTCAAAATTATTTTCATTAAAATACTAAGACATTTAACTTTCTCACTTTCCCTCTCTTCTGAATGCATAGTGAAGTTTTCAAGGGGTTCCATGATGTGTGATTTTAAGGGCAGATTAAATGTAGAAGCAGATAAAAGACTGGCTGTCTCCTGTTAAGTGAGTCTATAAAGAGATTGCAAGGATATAAAATAATCCCACTCTTCTTATTAAAATTTTGGTTTGGGAAAATATATTTTCTTTAAATATTATTTCTGTCCTGACTCCAGGAAACAAACCGAGGGTTGTGGAAAAGGAGGTGGGGGGCGGGGATACGATAACTCAGTGATGGGCATTAAGGAGGGCACATGATGTGATGAGCACTGGGTGTTATACATAACTAATGAATCATGGAACACTACACCAAAACTAACGATGTACTATATGTTGGCTAACTGAATTTATATAAAAACATATATATTATTTCTGCTAACATTTAATGGACTTGTTATTTGAGAACAAACATGAATACATATTCTTTTTAACTTTCCATTTTGGTTTCTAATATGGTAACCATGGGTGAATACAACTCACATAAGCAAAAGACCATTGGGGTCCACAGTAATTTTCAAGAGTGAAAGGAGTCTAGAGACTAAAACGTTTGATGAGTGCTATAGAAGGTTAACCTCGGTTCAGGTCAAGGGTAGCTGCCAAATGAGTGCTGCCAAGACTTGGTGTTCTGGGCACTTGCACATCCCAATTAACGGATGAGGGACTGTGGGCTACTTAGGTGACTTGGGGTTAGGAGATTGTCTAATGTTTATTCTAAAGCAAAGTCTCAAACCTTGGTGTCTTGGGTTTAGAGGGCTCTCATAGGTTATAAATTGAAATGCTTACAGGATCCAGGCAGATAAATGAATTGTGTGAAACAAGGCAGGTGGGGACCATGATATCTGGCCCATGTCATTCCATGCAGGTAAGTGAGCCTGGTTTTATCAAATCTTTGGAATTTAGGAAAAACTGGAAATCTAGTTCTTTAATATAAAATTTCCTCAGTTTCATCAATGTTAAAAAAGAAAATACCACTTAGCAAGTTAAGTCAGATACATCTGCTGGTTCTTGTTCACCTGATACTCAGGTACTTATGTGGACTCAGGTACACAAAAGGCTATAGCCCACCCTTGAGAGGTGTTGACTAAAAGTTAGCTCTCTTTCCCTCAAGGGCATGGACAGGTGGAAGTACTGGTCAGAGTTGAGGAACAAAAGGCATGGAGTAGCTCTACCACTGACTCTTCTATTAATGCTTCCTCCATTCTAAAACCATATACTTAATAAGCAGCCAGCTTTGTCAAATATTTTTAATTGACTTTTGGCTTCATTTTGAAATAATCACTTTGAATTTTGTCTTCATATATTAGTTACAGAGCTATAAGCAAATTGCTATATATCCTAAACATTAAGGTTATTGATTTCTAAAATTGATTTTAGTAATACAATTCAGAAAATGTTTCACTAAAAATATTCTGGAGAACACGGGTCAATAGGATGACAATAATTGAACAGGTAGAATCATAGTTCTCTTCCCAGATACATGTCAAGTGAATAAATACTGTGTTAACTCTGTTATAAATAAAGCACGGGACAAAAATAATCCATCTTGCCTCTCTAACCACTTGCCTTTTTAAAAAACTGAGCCATTTACAATTTTTTTCTGAATATTAAAAAATGTATGTTCATTGTGGAAATTTTAGGAAATTAATTATAATTTTAGGAAATTAATAAATAAAAGTCATCAGGGATCTCATCATCTAGAGACAACAAGGATTAGAGTGTATAGATGTAGATACAGGCGTAGAGAGATATATTTACATGCATAGCCATAAAAATATTGTGGGTGTCTATTCTCCAAATACATACACATGCATATGTGTAAACAACAAAATTAGAGTAGTATTCTTTTTTTTAAGATTTTATGTATTTATTTGACAGAGAAATAGAGAGCACAAGTAGGCAGAGTGGCAGACAGAGGGAGAGGAAGAAGCAGGCTCTCTACCGAGCAGGGAGCCCAATGCAGGACTCGATCCTAGAACCTTGGGATCATGACCTTAGCCGAAGGCAGACGCTAACCAACTGAGCCATGCAAATGCCCCTAGGGTAATACTCTATATACAGTTTTGTCCTGCCTTATTTTATTAATGAGCACCTTTTTAGTTTTGATTTGAAAGTGGCATTTCTCATTTTACTAACTCAAGCACTGGAAGAAAGCAAGTGGGAGGCGTAGAGGCACAGCCCTACCCTAGTAAGAACATACAAACAGCATATATTATTATAAATGATAGCCCTGAGTCAGGCAAGCCCTAACAACTGACCTATCTGTTTTTTCTCCCACTCCCTGACTCACATATCTTCTCTTATTTCTATAATAACAGTTGGGTTACTGAATGCATGTGAACTATTTCCCCGCCCTTGAACCATTTATGAGGACAATGATTACCAAGAGACTAATTAAAAGTTTCTATGCCAGACAGTGGCCCAAGTTTTTCTGTACACAAAAACCTGGTTGTTACTTACATGCAGAAAATTCTACTAGAGTCTGCAATTACACAGTTCTCCAGGAGCTTTTGAAATACCTGGAGAGATACAATACAAATACAAAAGAAGGATGAATATCATGCTAATTTAATGAGTTAAATAAATCACTAGAGTAGCAGATATAAAATAATAAGTTCACGAATTCTGGTGTGCAAAAAACAGCACATATCTTTCTTTTCTAGATCAACCTACTTCTGGCCCAGATTGAAAGGAAATTCAACTTGAGGCAATGCCAAGGGTTCATTTCCCTGAGTTGATAGAGCATCCAGGTCTAAGGAGGCCACCAGTCACCTGTCCACGTGAGTAATTTTGAAACAACAGTCCGCATGATTTATTCAGGACCAAAGACTCTGACACTTTGATGGTCCACTCAGGGCTTGGTAGTTTGAGGGGAGGCTGAGTCCTGACATCTCAGGTGCTGCCTTCTTTGGCCTACCCAGAGCTACTTGACTGTTCACCCCCGATCCTGGGATGTTTCCTGGCAGCTGCTGCCCAGTCTCCAGTCTCTTGTGAGTCTCATAGCTCTCTCTTCCTGTTCCATTGCAAAGGACACTCTTCGCTCCCCCCGGCTTCCTCTCAAAGACCTTCCCTTCTCTTTCCTGCTGCTCCAGCATACTAATATAATCAATCCAATAGATAAAAGTCTTACAAAACACAGGAAAAGCTGTTGTTTGAAGTTATTTAGCAGGGCTCATGGAAGAAATAGTCCCAAATATGAGACTTGAAGGATGTATCAGTCTTGAACAAATAGAGAAGAGTCAAGGCTTTCCAAGTAAGAGGAATTGTGAGTAAGGAGGCAGAGAGAAAATACTCATATCCTAGTCATGAAGGAACTGTAAAGACTAGTTAGTTGGGAGCTCACAGAGTAGAGAGAGACATATTTGGAGATGTAATGGTCACTTTGTAGAAGGCATTGAAAGATAGATCATTGCTATTTTACTTGTTTTGAAAACAGAAAGCATTAATGACTTTTTTGAGGACTGGGACATGGAAAACACAATGAGATAGAGAATTGTGGGCAAAGCCATCCTGGGATAATTGTTAGAGAAGACCTCTCTGAGGAACTGTGCCTTGAGGTTGCACCATAAAAGGTGAGTCAAACCCTCCACTCAAAATTGGTTTCAATATGGAGATTGATGAAGCCACTCAGGCACTAAGAGTGTATGAAAAGGTTTATTACTTACATAATGAGGCTTTTGAGGGAGAACACCACAGATATGCAAGTCAGTTCAAATGACATGAGCAAAGAGAGGGGCATGTGGCTTGGTTTTTCGTTGTGGTTAGGGGCTGGGGTTAGGGTGAGGGTTCCCATGAGGGGCTTGCATAATTTAAATTCCCGCATGTACCTGTGCCTTCTTTGGCCTACCAAGGGAAGTGCCAAGGGAGTGAGAGTGCAGACTTTCTTATTGGCTTTCCCAGCGGAGCAGGCCTTGCAGCTATCTATGCTTAAGCATTAAACATGGAGACAGATTCTATTACAAGGCGACATTTCAGTTGGGACCTAAGGATGGAAGAGCCATAGGAAGAGCTGGAGGGAGAGAATCCCACAGAGAGGGAATGTATGCAAAAATCCAAAGTTGTAAACATTTCAGGAACAGAACAAAGCCAATGTGCTTGGAACACGATGAGCGGAGGAAGATGAGAGGCCAGAAGAGTCCCTGTCACACAAGGCTTACTACTGGCTAGGAGTCTGGGTTTGATGGCCAGAGCATCAGGAAGTCATTACAAGATGGCAGCTTGGAGAAGTGAAGTCAGAATTTTCCTGCAAGCCTAAGAAAACCTGAGATCTGGATATGGTGCAAGAGGAAAAACAGAAAAATCAACAAAACACCTCTAACTTTTTTTTCACTTAGATATTATATACCCAAATAAACCTAACCTTCTTGCATCAAAGGGTTTAGCCTAAGGTTTAAGACAGGCTTTGAATCCCCGCAGAAATCTCTCCACCCACCCCCACCTTCACCATGGTGCTGCATAAATCATTAAACACCAATGTAGGAAATAAGAAAGAAGTAGGTGATATAGAAAAGTAATAAACACAAAACCATCCCTTCTCTAATACTATTGAAAAGATGTACGGCAAGTTTCAGTCCCGTTCCATCAGTGTTTCTTTCCCCCTCCACGGTTACATGCCTTAGCTCCAGTCGATCAAGTATCCTTGGAGAAGAATGACTGGAATTTAAAAGGAAGTCTCGGAAGCTCAAGATCATTAGCATGCACCTGCTAGAGAAAATCAGGTACCATTGCTTCTTTAATAGGAATGCCTGCAGCAAACCCGTATCACTTATTTTTAGCTAATACAGTTAGCCCTTGGTGATAGATTTGAAATAGTCACCCATTTGTTTTCAAAAGCAAGTGTTCAAAACCACTATTACTTTAATAATATAATGTAAAATTTTTCCTGTTCATTTAATTGCCCATTTGGAAAAAACATTTATGCCTAGAATGATTTCTACAACCTTCAAAATGATTGCACTACATATTCCTTATTATCACAATATTACCTTCGTACCTGTGACTTAAGCAAGGCTATAGGAAGTCACTGAACATCAGCATTACATCCACCCATTTGTACCTGGAAATAGGTAGCAGCCTCCTCACTGATGGGGTATGCCCATGCCAGTGTCAGTCTAATGGACATCCTGTGAATTTTGCCTTTGAAGGCAGTTAATCTATTTGAGAAACACAGCTATGTCTCTGACCTCGCAAACTTCATTTTTACTGATTGTATCTCATTCTAGGCCTTAAATTCATCCTTAACACCATACAATTTCAGAATTTCTATTCTGCTAAAATAAAACTAGGTCAGTACCAAATTAGTTACCATTTTATGCTCAACTTCCTCTGTTGTTACTATGCAGAATCTTTTTTTTTTTTTTTTTTTTTTTTTTTTTTAGCTATGTTTCAAAATTGTCAATCATCAAGGAATACCCTGACAAACTGACATGTCTTTCATGGTCTTTTATACGTTGACTTGGGCAAATGAATTTAAGACCTCAGTTGTCCCAGGGTTAATGCTTAGAGCAAGCAGATACTTATGGAATGTGATTTTGGAGGTGACCAGAAGTACTTCTGTTCTTGCTGGCCACAGTGCTTTACACTTCCATCCAGCAGTCGGGCGTGAACAAGGGTGTGGTAACACAAGTTCCTAAGGCACAAAATCTAAAGGGGCATTCACTGTCTGGGTAGCACAAGCCCCTCTTTCAATTTTGCCTTTTAGGCACCTGACCTACCTCACCCTCTTCTAGGCCCTGAAGGCAGTGCATTAGGGGTAAATTTCAGAAGGACTCACTGAACATACAATTACATTCTCTGAATACTATAACACTGGAAGTCATTAGCAACCACCACAGAGAACTAGTTTATTAGACTAGAATCAACCTCACTGAAAAGATTCTTAGTAAATGGGACACTGAACAGGTAAGTTTTGAGAAATAGAGGGCACTTGAGGTTTGGAAACTATGGCAGTGCCCAAGGCACAGCATGTGACAGAAGAATCATGATGACTATGGGGGAAAGGGGTGTGGGTGGGCACAGAAAGAGGAAGAGGAAAAATCATCCAATCTCTGAAAAGGACACAAGATCTGCAAATTTTATTTTTGTGTAGTGTGTGCGTGTGTGTTACTATGTTGTAATGCATGTGAGATATATAGAGATATATAGGTATAAATATACATATATATAATCACTCATACATCAATACATAAAGTAAATATAATGTAATATATGTAACTACTCATAGATATGAAGAATATATACACACAGGGTGTGCGTGTGTATGTAGTTGAGTTGTTGATGGAAAGTCTTTTTTTTTTTAAGATTTTATTTATTTATTTATTTGACAGAGAAAGAGAGGGATCACAAGTAGGCAGAGAGGCAGGCAGAAGGAGAGGAAGCAGGCTCCCTGCTGAGTAGGGAGCCAGATGTGGGGCTCCATTCTAGGACCTTGAGATCATGACCTGAGCCAAAGGCAGAGGCTTAACCCACTGAGCCACCCAGGTGCCCCAGGTGGGAAGTCTTGTAGTGGACCCTGCCAGAACCAACTAACATCAAAGTTGGTGTTACTTTCACATGGAAAGTGACCCAGTTAACCTGTAGCCCTTTAAATTTGCCTGGAGCTTATTTCCATGTTTGTGCCAAAGAAAGGGCTTAAATCACCACTACTACTGTAATATAAGCCTGGGGCAGCTTTCAGCTTCATCCCATCAGTGACCATCTCTGTTTGGTTTGTTTTGTTTTTTAAGATTTTATTTATTTATTTGAGAGAGAGAGAGAGCTCGTGAGCTGTGGAAGGAGCAAAGGGAGAGGGAAAGAGAGAATCCCAAACCGACTCCCCACTGAGCTCAGAGCCCTAGGCCAGGCTCCATCCCATGACCCTGAAATCATGACCTGAGACGAAATCAAGAGTTGGACACTCAACCGACTGAGCCACCCAGGCGCCCCCTGTTTACTCCCTTTCTTAAGTGTTAACCAGTGAAGGTTATTGAAGCGGAGCTGCTTTTATGTGGCCTGAGAGGAAGGGAACAAAAAGCCATTACCAACACCCAAAACAGCAAAGAACATTGAGAAGATATTACAAGCCACCCTTCAAAATGCTAGTCAACGTGTCGTTTTACACTCGAGTCAAAAGAAACTATTAAAGTTTCTTAAAAGAAGAGTTTCTCTGAGGTGTTTTAGAGCAGCGACTTTCAGCTGTTGCCTAGCAACAACCCTAAGGTAAAAGTAGCCTCAGGTCTGAAGGAATCTAGTAAATTAGGAAAGAAGAGCGCTTGGTGCCTATGTCAAAGTCATTCTGGTTTAGTAGTACAATAAAAGGACAGTGAAAATCCAATAAACAGAGTCTGGAGTCTTCCTCAGAAATCACAGAACAGCGAGTTGACTTTGGCAAAGGGGAAACATGCTCGGGACACTCTTTGTAAGCCCATCGTTTGTCAGTTAGCACTGTCTTGGGCTCCTGCAACCCTTCCCAAGCACCGTCTTAGAGAGTCTGCCGATGGTCAGGGAAATGGGTGCAGCAAGAAAACCTCAGGGGCCATTTAGCAGCATCCCGTGGACGCAAGCTCTTCTTAAACTGTGCTGACCCACACACGGCTAACTAGCTCATTGGAAGGTCAATATTTTTTCTCGACCAATCTATTTTTGAAAAGTTTCCTTAGACCACTCTTCCTTGAGAACTGAAATTGTTTCTAGATAACTTTCAAACACTTGTCCTCCATCTCCTATATATTTTACCCTCTCTTAAATGGGATAATTAACACGAGCTACTACAACACACAACTCCTCCAACTTGGATGACTAAAAACAACAAAGGTTTATTTCTCACTTAGGTAAAGTCCAATCCAAATTGACCAGCCAGCCCCATCATGGAGCTATACCACCTAGAACATGCTGCCAAGACAGGATAAATGAAATTGATGGGAATAGACTGGCTTTTATTGCCTGTGTCTGTAAGAGGTACCAAGACATCTGCTCCTAGCTCATTGGTCAGAACTAGCCACAGGGTCCCAACAAAACTGCAGGGGAGCCTGAGAAATGTAAGAAAGTACATGAGACTTAGTGGGTGCTGTGTCTGCTACACCCTATTTCCCCAACCAAGCACCCCGACAGGAAGATGAGGCAGGTACCATGATTTGATCCATCATATGGATATTGAATCCTAATTGATCATGCGAAGGAATGTGCTTGTGCTTCTATGCTCATACAGAGAGAGCTCAATGGTCATCCCCCAGAGTCTAACATCTGGCCCCCCATTTTCTGTGCAGTGCCCAGAATAGGTGACTTTCCCTCAGTACGGGCTGTGTGTTTAGAGAGCCTAATGGTAAGCTGTTTGGCCATTCACCCTTATTATCAACTAGAAGCAATTCATATTTGCATCTCCAGACTTAGAGATCAAGAATGTGACAGCATGAAGGAAGGCTGCCACATAATTATTGTCTTTTTATGTTCATTAAGATTATGTTAATGGAACGTGTTATTATAGTTCTATAATAAATATACCTGTTCTGCATTTCAGATTTTCCCAGGGGGCTAAGAACAAGATAACACCCGGGAAATGGACTTCTCCAACAGGCCAAAACTCTTGTTTGTAATCTTACTCACAAACAGGAACCAGAAACTCACACTGAGTGACTTATCTCTGCTTGCATGACCTGTAAACGCAAAGCCAGAAAAGGAGCCCAGATCTGTGACTTCCGATCCAGTGCAAGGTGCTCTGTTAAGGGCATGCCAAGAACTAGATTCCAATCTCCTCCATGCTTTCTTTCTCTTTTCAAATGTCAGAATACCAACCTGACACTGCAGGGAAGAAACAGATAGACAGCCAGGCCCTTGCTGATAATAGCACCTGTGGTGTCATCACCAGGCAAATAACAGGCAGTGGCAAATGCACATTTAAATCATGCACAAATTAGTGGCATGATGAGGACAATAAGAGTCCTCTGATGGAATAATTACTTCCCCCTGGGGTGTTCAAGCAGCTCCAGTGTGCTGGCACCCAGACTATTAATGAGTTTGCACTGGAGGTGTCAACGTAGCCAATACAATGGAATTGAAGGGGGAGGGGGTAGCCACAGGCATGGAAGTGCCTGGAAGTTTTCAAAACCAAGTGATATATGAGTTGCTGAGATGCTGTTCATGAAAATTTACACCTCTTTAAAAGCTTTACACTTCAAAAAGGAAAAGACAAAATGGCACTTCAGCATTGACCCTATCCTGACTCCTGCAGGGTTGGCGTAGTCAACATCTACTTTTGTAATAATAGTCTAGAAAGGTATTAAAAACCACACACCTGGTTAAGCAACATAAATTTTACAAACATGTTGTATGGTACTGGAATCATTCCACTATACTATCTGGGTGATCCATGATGATGTGAAGGGACAGAATGTTCAAGAACATTCAAGGTACCTCATAACCCTCCCCCCAACCCCAGCATGCTACCCTGTGGCAGAATCAAGCATTAGATTGTGGAAAATTCCTGATGAAACCAGAAAACTCATGCATCCTAGTGGCAATGGCAAATGCATTATAGGAAACAAGAGGATTGATTTTCATTGCCTTCTAGAATGATCAAGAAGCTATGTGAGATGGTAAGAGTACTATGCAAATACCATAAATGAAAATCTATGTCCCACCTCAAAGCATATATTCAAATCCATTGTCTAAAAGCCCCCTTTGACTTAGGTAGTTTCTGACTTTTTTTATACAGAGTAATAATTATTTACATTTGATAGGTTTTACATTTACACAGATTTTAATCATGTCTTGCTTGAGCCTCATACAGTGCTTGTAAAATAAATTGGAGAGATATTATTATCCCCACATTTTAAAATGAAGAAATGTAAGATTCAGAGAAGTTAGGTGCTTTCCCCAAAATCCCACAGGTAGCAGGAAATAAAGCTAATATTCTTAGCCAAGGCTTACCTCCTGCTTCTTCTCCAAAGGCTGCAGGCCAGATTAATCTCATCATCTCAATATTTACCAGTCAGACCCATTTTTTTTTAGGATTTTATTTATTTATTTGAGAGAGAAAGAGCACAAGCAGAGAGAAGAGGCAAGGGAGAGGGAGAAACAGGCTCCCTGCTGAGCACAGACCCTGACACAGGGCTCTATCCCAGGGTCCCGGGAGCATGACCTGAGCCAAAGGCAGATGCTTAACCGACCGAGCCACCCAGGTGCCCTGAATTTTTCAAAATACTCCCAGAAGCACATGTTGTGTCTACAGTTCCTGGTACATCCCTGAGGACATCTGAAAACAGGATGATTGAAGATCTAGGCTATGAGCCTGGAATCTGTGGGCATTTGGGGGCTGCTTCTGTGGATCCCCTTCCACTTCTATGAAACATTATGTGTGGATTCATTTTTCCAGGGAAAGGGCCTATAGCTCTCAAAACCCCTCAAAATATTAAGAGTCACTAAATAAAAAGTAATAAGAATATCCTAAAATAATATTTGACCTTTATAAACCTTCTTTTTCATTTACGTAAAAATCCAATGCCCTTCTTTAAAACCATTTAAAAATCAAAATAAGTTAAAAATCACCAAAAAAGAAACTACAAATAAGACATAGATCTGCTCTGTTTTTAAACTATACATCATCCCATCCTCCAAAGATTTTAATATACTCCGGCTTTCCATTCCTTCCTACCCCACAAATCCCGCCCTGAAAGACTGTCTCTCCAGGCTGGTTAAAAATACTTCTCCAGGGTCACCTGCGTGGCTCAGTCAGTTAAGTGTCTTGACTTTTGATTTTGGCTCAGGTCATGATCTCAGGGTCATGAGATGGAACCCTTAAGGTTCTCTTTCTCCCCCTGCCCCTCCTCCTACCCCACATTCCCACTTCTCCCACACCCCCACCCCCACTCACATGCTTTCTCTCTCTCTCTCTCAAAAAACAAAAACAACAAAAACCCCACAAAAAAACAAACAAAAAAAACCCTGTTCCTCAGAAGTCATGCTACCAGGGGAATGGAAAGAATTAGACCCTGGTGTTATGGATTTCTGGGGAAGGCCGCCCTCTTCCACACTTCCTTCACCTTTTGTTGTCCAATTAATGAGAGATTTATAGGAGAGTCTAGGGGTCAGATTTCAGGGGCGAGAAATATTGTCATTAAGACAACACAGTAGCAGTTTCTTCCTAATTTATATAATATCCCACAGTACAAATTTGGCAGTTTAAAAGCCAATAAAAGGGAATAAATAGCAACTCTTTCTTAAAAACTTTACTGAGGTATAATTGATATAAACTGCACATATTGAAAGTGTACAAGTTGATTAAGTTTTGATCTTAATTTCAGATCAAACTGAAATTTCAGAGTTATCTGAAATTTATGAATTTTCAGAATTTATTGAAATTATCTGAAATTATCAGCACAATCAAGATAGTGAATGTATCCATTATCCTCCCAAATTTTCTCATTCCCCTTTATAATCTATTTCTCCTCCTCTGATCCCCATTCTCAGGCAATCATTCATTCATTTTTTTATTTGCATCTTCTAGAGTTTTATATAAATGGAATCAATCACATATTATGTACTTTTTTGTCTGGCTTCATGTGCTGAGCGTGATGATTATTTTGAGTCATTGCCTATATCTGTAGTTCATTCTTTCAGTTACCTGTTGGTGGATAGGGTTGTTTGAGTTATTTCCGTTGGAAATATATTATTATATTGGATTATTTCCAGTTTGGAGCTATTACAAATAAAACTGTATGAATGTCTTTGTATAGCCATATGCTTTCATTTCTCCTGGGTAAATATGTGGGAGTAGAATGGCTGGATCACAGGATGGGTGTTAGGTCTCAAATTTTAAGGCGCCACCAAATTGTTTCCTAAAGTGTGTGCACCATTTGTATTCCCAGCACTGTTCTATGGAAGTTCCATTTCTTCTGCATCTTCTCCAATATTTGGTATGGTCAATCTTTTTAAGGTTAGCCATCCTAATAGGTGTATAGCAGTATTTTATTATGGTTTTAATTCTCATTTCCTTAATGGCAAATGATGCTCAGCACCTTTCCTGTGTTGATGTGCCCTGATCTTTGGAAGATCTTCTTTGGTGAACTATCTGTTCAAGGCTTGCACATTTTTTGATTGAGTTGCTTATTTTTTATTATATGTTGGGTCCTTTATATATCCTAGATGGAAGTCCTATATCATATATATCATTTGAAAATATTTTCTCCCACTCTATGACTTACGTCTTCCTACTCTTCAAAATGTCTTTCAAATGCAGAAGTTTTAAATTTTGGTTAAATCCAATTTCTCTTTTTTTTATGGATCGTGAATTTGGTGTCATGTCTAAGGAATCTTTGTCTAGCTCAATATCACAATAATTTTTTCCCAATGTTTTCTTCTAGTGAGTTATACATGTTTAGGATTTCTTTGGTATATTATCTAATTTTTAGTTAATTTCTTATATGGTGTGAGCTATAAATCAAAGATTTTTTTGTTGTTATTTTGGGGCTTTTTTGCTCCTAAACACCCAACAGTTCCAGCACTATTTGTGGCAAAGACCATACTTTCTCTCCCCTGAATCACATGTGTACATTGTTGAAAATCAGTTGTCATAGAATGTTAGTCTAATTCTGGACTACTATTCTAGTTCATTGATTTGTCCATTCCTCTCTATGCCAATAATACACTGTCTTGATAACTGTGGCTTTATGGTAAGCATTTTTTGTAAAAAACAAAAAAACAAAAAACAACTGTGAAGCCATCTGGCCCTGGAGTTGCTTTGTGGGAAAATTTCTATCACAAAATTTTGTTAATTGATAAAAGACTACTCAGATTTATCTATTTCTTGCATGATCTTTGGTATTCTTGCATTAACTTTGGTAGTCTGTGTCTTTCAAGAAACCCATCCTTATTTGTCAACTCATGTTGTTTCCTTATTATCCTTTTAATATCTATTAAATTTATAATTATGTCACCACTCTCATTCCTGATCTGACTCATTGGTTCCTCCCTTCCCTCACCCCCTACCCCAATCACTGGCTAGAGATTTATCAATTTCATTGACCTTCTCAAAGAAGCAATTTGGTTTAATTGATTTTTCTATATGCTATTTCTGTTTTCTATTTCATTGATTCCCACTATAATACTATTATTTCCTTTCTTCTATGTATTTAGGCCTAATTTTCTCTCATTTGTTTTAGTTTCTTAGAGTGGAAGCTGACGTCATTGATTTGAGATCCTCTTTTCTAATACTGGCATTTAGTATTATTTATTTCCTGTGAACTATGACTTCAGAGGCATTCCACAAATTCCGGTATGCTGAATTTTATTTTCACTGAGTTCAAATCGTTTATTGAGACTCTTTTTACGGCCCAGAATATGGTCTGCCCAGAATGATTCATGTGCACTTTAAAATAATATAAATTCTATTTTGGGGTGGAATGATCTATCAATGTCAATTAGCTCAATTTGGTGGCATTGTTTATGTTTTCTACATTCTTGCTGATTTTTGACTACTGGATTATCAAGAAAGATGGGGCGCCTGGGTGGCTCAGTGTGGTTAAAGCCTCTGCCTTCAGCTCGGGTCATGATCTCAGGGTCCTGGGATCGAGCCCCGCATCGGGCTCTCTGCTCAGTGGGGAGCCTGCTTCCCCCTCTCTGCCTTCTTGTGATCTCTCTCTCTCTCTCTCTCTCTATCGGATAGGTAAAGGTCTTTAAAGAAAGAAAGAAAGAAAGAAAGAAAGAAAGAAAGAAAGAAAGAAAGAAAGAAACTGAAATCTCCAACTATAATATGGATTTGTTTGTTTCTTCTTGAAGTCCTATTAGCTTTCTCTTAATGTATTTTGAACATCTATTTTTATATCCATTAAGCATTAAGGATTGTAATGTCTTCTTGACCCATCTACCTTTTTATAATTATGAAATGACCTTGTTTATCCCTCATAATATTCCTGGCTCTGACATCTATTTTGATAAAATACAGCCATTACAGTTTTCTTTCAGCTCTTTTTGGTAGTGTTAGTTAGGATGGTATGTATTCATTTTTTAACTTTTTACCTAGGAGTGTCTTTACATTTAAAGTGCCTTTCATAGAAAGAGTCTGGAAGTTTTCCTTCTGTTTCTATTTTTTGAAACAGTTTCAGGAGAATAGGTATTATTTCTTCCTTGAATGTTTGGTAGAACTCCCCAGGGAATCTGTCAGGTCCTGGACTCTTGTTTTTTTGGAGTTTTTTTTTTTTTTTTTTGACAGAGAGAGAGAGAGAAAGAGATCACAAGTAGGCAGAGAGGCAGATCACAAGTAGGCAGAGAGGCAGGCAGAGAGAGAGGAGGAAGCAGGCTCCCTGCTGAGCAGAGAGCCCGATGCGGGGCTCGATCCCAGGACCCTGAGATCATGACCTGAGCCGAAGGCGGAGGCCTTAACCCGCTGAGCCACCCAGGTGCCCCGTTTTTTTTGTAGATTTTTGATCACTGCTTCAATCTCATTACTAGATATTAGGAAATAAAAGCAAAAATGAACTTTTGGGACTTCATCAAGATAAAAAGCTTCTGCACAGTGAAGGAAACAGTCAACAAAACAAACAGGTAACCCACAGAATGGGAGAAGATATTCGCAAATGACACTACAAAGGTCTGATATCTAAGATCTATAAAGAACTCCTCAAACTCAACACTCAAAACACAGATAATCACATCAAAAAATGGGCAGAAGACATGAACAGACACTTCTCCAAAGAAGACATACAAATGGCTAACAGACACATGAAAAAATATTCATCATCTTTAACCATCAGAGAGATTCAAATCAAAACCACACTGAGATACCACCTTACACCAGTTAGAATGGCCAAAATCAACAAGACAGTAAACAACAAATGCTGGAGAGGATGTGGAGAAAGGGGAACCGTCTTCCATTGTTGTTGGGAATGTAATTTGGTGC